>OX419340.1:20924234-20961734 GCA_948470475.1 Galaxea fascicularis | reverse complement strand
AATCACACCCCTTCCTGATTTGACAGGACTCCTAACTTCAGACCAAGTGTAATGTTTATATGTTGACCTAATGGCAATGAATGACATGCTTATCACTGTTATTCCATTTGACACTGATGGTGACTTTTCTTCAGGTTCCTCAAACTTCAGTTTCACCAACATCTACTGTAAAAACCTGTTTTCTTGATAGTCATTCCTTTTTATTAAGTTGTGACGGGTAAAGAAGACATTTATTCAGTTAGGCCTTCAATGTCCAGTCATCTTCTTTAAGAGCTCTTGTGATTGTTTTATTTTCACTTAACTAAAACAGCTGAACTTCAAGCAACAAGCAATCTTCATTCCTCTGTAAACAGCTTTACAATGGCGCCTGCGGTCGCCGCATACTTTAACACTAATATTTCCACCATATGGAAAATAAGCTTACCGCAAGATTTGCAAGAACTTCTGAGGCAAACGATGGATAGTTTAAGTTTCTTTTATAATCTTAATGTTAAATTACATAATACAACAACAGGACAATCACATGACTTTTGGAGGGTATATGGTTTATTTGTGGCCCGAGTAGCATAATTCTGCGAGGGTGCAAATGATGCTACAAGGGACACAAATAACCTATATGCTCGACAAAAGTGACATACACAAGGCCAAATCATACAAATTTATTTGATCATCATCATCATCAGTCCTCTTTGTTCCGGATGGAAATACGGTAGGTCCTCCACTAATGCCTGCCACCTGACTCTATTTTAAGCAGAGATTTTTGCCTCACATCATGTATGACACGTAAGTCCTCTCTCCTCAAGTTCTGACATCCTTGCGCACCTCCAAGGGTGTCAGGATCTCCCTCTCTTGTGTTTCCTGACGTTTCATTGCCTAATCTTCACTCTTCACACACACTTTTGGCAATTAGCAGCAATTTCATAAGTGGTTTAAGCATCATTCTTTGCCTCACATGCTGATTCAATCGGGCATTGTCATCTTGTGCTCCTGCTTCCCCACAATAGGGCACAGTGGCAACACTAGTTTCGGTTTCCGTAATAAAAAGGATTTTTTGCGAGAATGGGTTATTAGCCCACCACCCATACCCCCATCCTGGAGGACCAGGGGATCATTCTTGTCTGGCCTCTACCCGTCAACCTATTTTGCATGGCTGGCCCTACCAGGAATACAATAGGGAACTTAAGCAACGACGACGGCAACGGCACCGAGAACGCCACAAAACAATAAGCTTAATGAGCAAAAACAATACTCTGCACGTGCGTTTTACATTTTGGTACATTTCCTTGCCGTCCTTTGCAAAACAACAATGTGAAATGACCAAATTTTGGGTTTTCTCCAGAACGTGACTGCACGATGGTAAGTTTTTCTTTCTTTTTCTTTGCTTTAACACCGTTCACAACAACTTAGACCCTGGACAGTCCGCCAGCATTTTTCACGTTTAACAAATTGGAATAATTGCGAAAAAGTTACAAAAATGAGAAGTTATGTTTTGGAATGACGTTTTCGTTGCCGTCGCCGTCGTCGTTGCTTAAGTTCCCTAATACTCCAGCTGACCTAGCTTTAGTTTTAAGACAATGATTAACAAAATACAGTGATTAGCACAAAACACAGTTTATATTTAAAAAATAATAGTCTTCCAGTTCACAGGTGGCAAATGCATTTTCAGTCCAAGTGGTACAGAGGGCAGTTTGTTATTTGGCTGCACGTATTGATAATAATACACATTAATATGAGTTGGTGCCCAGACTTCTCTCTGCGTTCAAAAGCTTGGTTGTTTTGCATGGCATGTTACTTGTGTACCAGTTGAGGGGTATTTTTAATTTGAAGCGGTTCTCTGGTAAAAATCAAGTTGTCTAACAATATCCCTTAAGTTTGAGATATACACCTTATTCCAAAATGGCTACCATTCTAATATTCTTTTGTTTTTATTCAAATTAGCCCTTGTTACCTCGTTTAAGGTAAAATGTTCTTTTGAATTTTACTCTTACGAACGAGGCAACAAGGGCTATAAATTTGCATAAAAACAAAAGAATATTAAAATGGGAGCCATTTTGGAATAAGGTGTATGGTTTCTTTGAGAAGAAAAACAAGGCATCAGTATTTAATTTGGAAAGATTTCCACACAGCCCCCATACATTAATTGCTGTTATATATGCATCACTGTCATACTAAGCCTGTTCCAGAAACGAATAGAGTTTGAGTCACAAAATGCATGTATACCTAATTAATATTTGGGGCTGTACAGAAATCTTGCCATTAATTTTGCTAATGACTTTTAATAAAATGTTCTCAAAATGAGCTTGTCTTTTTGCTCTCAAGGCGCCATTCGATCTTTCGAACTATCTATAGGTTATTTGTCCAAGTTTGGGATGCTGCTGATCTACAGATGTGGCTTATATACAAGCCTTTATCAGCCTTCTCAAAAAGATTTGTAGGAGCAGGCCATTCTGAAGATGGAGGTGGTCAGGGTGCCAAAGGCGCTGTGCTGAGTGCCCATAGGGCGTAAGCCTGTAGGGGGGTCTGGGGGCATTCCCCCCCACAAAGTTTTGAAATTTGGATGCTCAAAGGTGCCATTTGGTGAAATCTGGGGGACCTGAAGAGTCAAAATTGTATTTTTTTTGCACAACTTTCTTTACCATCATTTGCAATAAAATGACCAAAGAACCTGCAGTCGTCTGATACTCCAATAAAAGCAATGAATATATCAGCTTTCGTAATTGAAGAAAGATCGGAATGACGTTTGTGTTTAAAATAGTGGGAAGTGAATATGGTAGGCATGGTAAACAAACAGTTTTTAACCTTCAAATTATTTTCGGGGAGTTTCTTCGGTGTTCTTTCTACTTTTTTCTCTTTCCTTGTCAGTAACAAAACAACATATTTTTCATCTGGAATGAAGATGGTTAAATCTCTAGTGGAGGCAGCTTGTTGAGCTGGCAGCTGGCCGGTTTTGAGAAGGCTGCTTTATGGTACATTCCTTGCAGTAAATTTCTTAACCAGCTGCAGTCATGACTATATGACTTCCACGTGTATTTTATTGTTGTTGGATGTGAGAGTGAATTTGTTCTTCTACTGTTATTGCCAAAGGCAGCTACTTTGACATCTGGCTGAAACAGAGAGATTTGAACAAATCAGAAGATGACTTAATTTCAGTCATTTTGTGAAGTTTCCCTCATTAGGTTTGGGGACTCACAAAACTGAAGCTGTTTCTCCAAAAGGAATCATTGGCATCCAACTCATGAGATCATAATTTCCGCTCACTGATAAACATTTCCTGTTCTTGCCCAGTGTTGACTTACCCCATGGTTGTGTAAACAATCAGAGGATCAACTTTTTTTGCACACAAATAGCACTTATGTTGTTGTGGTCAACTTAAATATTGATATTTTCTAGCATACCTGTGCATGGCTAATTGTTTGGTAGAGCTTGGCATTGCAGGGCGATCCCAGTGGTTTAAGTTCTAATTCTTTTTTAGATGATGCAATGTTTACAGTAAATGTATGAAACATCACATTTATGACTGACTTTGTTACAGGAGAGAGATAAATTGAAGGCACTGTTAGAAGAAACAGAGAAATCTCTAAATTCCAGGTTGGCAGTTTGTGTTAATCAGTTATTTGTTACTAGTGGTAGCAAGTTGCTGGAGTATGTGAATATATGTGATGAGTAAAGCCTGATTTGTACAGAAGGTATGTAATGTAGGTAAAAGAGGGGACACTGGTGTTTATGGAGCAACACTATAATTTTCAGTGGATCTGAGTCCTTTATTGATGGCTACCTGTACTAACTATGAAGGAGCCAAGGCCAGGGGTAAGATTATTATAAATAAATGTACTAGCTGAAGCTACACTTTGGGCAAATAAGTCAATGTACAGACATCCATACATAAACTTTATTTTATCTCACATTTTAGAGTAGATCAAATGAGCTAATATCTTTGAGAGTCCAGCAACACCAGCAACACTAGTGGTCACAGTTTAACGTCCCACAGAATCAATTATGAAGAGTTGTGAGACTAGACCTCCAGTTTATTTTTCTTATCTGAGAAGACTAGAAAGTTTAACCATTTGCAGATGTCATTGCAAAGGAAGCACTTTCTCCTCAGTTATTTGAAGACCCTGAGTATTGGTCCAGCTGGGGCTTGAACCCACGACCTCCTGCATGTTAGTCAGGCACTCTACCAATTGACCGGTTGACGGTTAAACATGTCGGCAGTTAAAATGCCGCTGGAGCATTTCTGTAGCACCTAGAAGTATGACTACCAGTGCTTCACCCAGGACGGAATACAGTCCATGGCAGAGTTACACATGAACTACAAGGGCACTACCTCTTAAATCTATCAAATAATGTTTGAACCTGACCATTAACAGCCATGGACAGCTGTTTTGGCCTTATTGGACCTCCTTGCCTTGTAAGGCCTCAGCCTTGTTTGGCCCTCTTAGGCTACCACATGGTCAGAATGTCTTATATGTGGCTTTCACCTTACCAAGACACATTGATTTGTGAGGTATTCTTGTCACACTAAGCCACATCCCTCAAGCTTGACATTTTCATTGCTTGTTTTATTCTTTATTTGATAGATTTAAGGGGTGGTGTCTTCTACCATGTGGCCATAGTGCCCCTGTGTGAGCAGTTTCTTGTCTAGGGAAAAAAACAGGACAATGTAAAACCAAGTCCCAAACCATCAAACCGTTGATCTTCCAACTGAGCATTAGATGTGCTAATTACTTCACCAATGTGACGTGCAGTTAGTAAAAATGTCCACATGCCGAATGGAAGGTCATTCATGTATGTTGAGTAGACCCAGTCATTTTAACAGGGATATATGTATTTCTTTTAGGAATGAGCGGCAGTCTGAAGAGTTTACAACTCTCCTCAAAGAGAAAGATGATCAAATTGCTCAATTATTAGAGGAAGGTAAATTTTAATTTACTTGTAAAATCAATTTTTTTGTGTGGATCAATATGACATTGATATGTACAGTATATGCCAATGTATCATGAAAATGAGATTGGTTTGGGTAAAAAGATTGTGCATGATCTCACTCACAGGTTTGTTATTTTTTCCTTGTATCATTTTGTTTTGTTTGTTTTCCTACTTTGTTGGACCACAAGTAACATACTTACAGAAGAATATACTAATGAAAAAAAAAAAGTCCAACAGGATTTGCTCAAACAGGGCATGCAACACTGAGTCATGCAGGGTGCAACCTAAAGTTTAGTAAAATATTTAACAATTATGTACACTATTAAAAATTTAAGAGTGGTGGCACAAGCAGTTACAAGGTGAGTACTAAGTGTAGAACATGTCTGTGTTAAAAGTGGTATCTTGAAGAGTGGAGTAGGTTGCATGGAGAAGGTGTTTCACAAAACCTAAACATGAAAATTTTTCACATGAGGCAGGTTTGCAAACAATGTTCCAGGGCGTTAATATCCTATTAAAAAGTGAGGACTGAAATGTTGAAGTTTTACAATGAGCAGGTTTCAACACAGGGCTTGGATTCTGAGTGCAGGACGGGCCATGGGTGACAAAAGTGACAAAGCTATTAATGTCTAAGATAGTAGATTCAGAAATACATTAATTTTAGTGAAAAATAGACATGAGCTCCCTGCCAGTTGAGTGACCTCCTGTCTTTAATTTTTAATGCTAGGTGAAAAATTGTCTAAACAAGAACTTCAAATTTACAATACTGTGAAGAAGCTGAGAGCAAAAGAAAAAGAAAACGAAGCACTCATAAAGAAAAACAGGTAATAATTAAAATGTAAATAATTGCTATTGCTTCTTGTTGTTTATAGTTAATACATGGCTGATTGATGCCATTGCGATTGAGCAGAGAATGCAAGCTGATCTTGTTTCTTCCTCCAAGTTGTTTGAGACCAATGCCATGTGTCTCAATGTTAATAAATGTCACGCTATGTGGTTGGGAGAGGATGCATGTAATCTTCTGCTTTATCTTGATCTTGCCATTCAAATTAAGCTTTTGGGTGTCACTATTGATAGTGACCTCAATTTCGACGAACATGTGTCAGAGCTTATTGGCAGTGTCAGTAAGCAACTGCAAGTGTTAAAGCGCCATAAACATCTCATTTCTACTTGTGCTAAGAAACACTTGTATGACGCCTTTCTTCTATCCTGCCTCAACTACTGCCCCATTTTTTTTTTTTTTGATATGTTAACTCTTGTGTATAAGTCTTTTCACAGTATGGCCCCTAGTTACATTAACAAGCTACTGACAGAAAGAAATTCTTCTTACAATTTGCGTGGTTAACACTCTCTTAGTATTCCCAGAATTCAATCAACCAAATAATTATGGCTTGTACTGCTTTCGCTATACTCTGCCAGCAAATATTGGAATATCCTCCCAGAGCTACTTAAAACTGCTGAATCATTACATGTTTTTAAATCAAAAATTAAGAGCATTAGTTTTGATGATAAATGCTGCTCCTTTTGTAATTAGTTTTAATTATCACTAGTTACTGCAGTCACAGTGTATATATTGCAATTTTCTTGTTCTACATTATCTTAAACTTGCATGTAATATTATAGTATTACCTTATTCTAATTACCCTTGTCATTTATTTTCTATTTGTTTTTGCTTTTCCATCAGAGATATTAGCATTAGTTTATGCTATCCCTTGAAATTCGAAGAGAAATAAAGTTTTTTTCTTTTCTTTTCTTTCTTTTTCTTTATATACTTATTATGAGGCTTTTCATTGTTCTGTCAGCAAAGAATTGGAGGAACTGGCATCTGAAAATTCAAGACTCAATGAAATTCTAAAAGTGAAGGAAGAAACTGAAAGGAAGCAAACAGGTAGAGATTACATGTAATGCTAAGATGAATGAGGTCCTAAAAGATCATGTTGTGATGCATAGGAGAACACTGACAACACCACAAACAGTCCCATCTGTTTTCAAGTGACAATATAAATTTTCACTAAAATTAAAAAAAAAAAAAGGAAATCTAAAATCTGATTGCACTAGGCCTTACACATTTCTTTCAGGATTTTTTGGCATTTTGTTGCCCCTCTCAGTCTACTGTGCAGTGAAACCTTGCAATAGAGATCATTAATATTTTTGGATGGTCTTAAAATAATTTTATTGTACAATTGTTCAGTTCCAGGAAATATCTGTAATTTAAGAAAAGTAGTTGGGTGCCCAAACTAAAACCTTGAAATTCACGGCACCCAGCACATAGGTTTGCTGCAAAAACTAATATTTCCTGGTCACCCAAAGGTAAAAGAAAGTCACCAGGGGCAACTGGGTGCTGCTTCCCCACAATGGGTCAATTGAAATCCCAACTGGAAGGGGGTGGCAAAAGAAAGAGTTTTTAAAGTAAAATATGGAGCTAAATTGGAATTTCTGGAGGGGTGGGGAAGAAGAGTATTTTCTGGAACTGCACATTGTATGTGTTAGTGTTGGGACATTGTTTGCATTATATTTGTAGAAACCTTTTTATACATGGTGTAACCAGAGCTCTGTGCCAGTTTTGTTGCATGTGCAGTTACTTAAAAAAGCAAATTTAAATTGCTTTGGTGATGATTTTAAGGTGATACCAGTGAACAAGAAATACTTTTAGAGCAGGAGAAAATTTCCAATAGGGCAAAATCCCTTTCTGGTTTGGTTTTGTGCCACAGAATTGACTCGGCAGCCTTTTTCTTCCTACAGTGAAAATCGTAATCAGAGCTTAATTCTGTTTTCCAGATGCCATCACACAACTGAACACATATGTTGAAAAACAAGATGAGAAAGTTTCGAAGCTCAATGTGAGTAAACTGCGCTCCGAATATACTGTTGGTTTATTTGCTGCAAAATATAAATGAATTTGGCAGTGATTCCCCAACTTCAGGGACTTTTATTTTCAATTTTTTTCTTAGTCTGAATTAGATGATGCTAATGAGAAGATGCGAAGCATGCAAACTGCACTGGATAATGCCTATAAGTGAGTAGTGATTTATACTTTTTCTTGTGAAAGGACTTGTCCCAGAAATGAGACCTTCTGTTTTAATGTCAAACTGGGTTTTGAATGGACTCCTTCATATTGAATTTATCTGAAGAAATATTGGTGAATGGAAGTAGCTGTAGTGGAGAAGAAAAGGGTGACAGAAAGCATTGACATTTCTGCTATTTCCTTTAAATGTTTCTCATTTCTTGTATATGATCTATGGCAGTTCATTGAAATTGCTTAGGTTTTCCACGGCTTGCTTAGAAAATAGACATCAATGCAAAAGTTGACTGAAGTAGGTTATGCACAAAGCCCTTTGACTGAATTGTTTCTCCCACTTAACAAAGCTCAAAATGGTTCTTTATCAATATTGTAGTGTATTTCCTTATTTCTCTTCTTGTGAACCTTAAACTCTTCATGTAAAGTATATGTATTCAGTACTAATTAGGCTTCTTGTTTTGCAAGACAACTGGCAGACTTGCATAAAGAAAATGCATCTAAAGATAGTGCAGTGCAGGTAACTTACAATACAAATTGTGAGTAGTTATAGTTGTGGGTGGTGTCAACTCAAACAAATGTTGTTTGAGCAATGTTTGAGCAACACTGTGTGTAACTTTAAATCATCCTGGAAATTTGAAAGATTCTCATGAATTTTTCGGTGACATTCTTTCGACATGTGTCAAACTTTGCTTTTCAGTTCTGCAATATCCCAGAAATATTTCATCTTTCCCAAAATCTCTAAATTTCCCAGAAGAACTTCGTTGTTCTCTTGAAACAGGCCTCCTTAGAGTTGTCACCCCTCGTTATGATTTGTGGACAGAGTTTAATCTTAACTGAGATAGAAAGCTGTTCTGTGACAGCCATAAGTAAACCATTTTATGGTTACTGAATTCTCTTTAAGACGGCTGTCTCTTTAAGGTATATACAGTACTTGCTGTCTATCTCATAGGCCGGTTTTTTCTATCCTTTAAAGACCCTTGTGAGCCAGCATTTTGCCCACAAAGGCAAAATCCTGATCCCTACTCTTTGTAAACATTGTGTGTGGGTTCTTGAATGTCCTACAGAATTTAACAAGGCTTCATTTGGGGGATGGTACGTATGGTTTATCATCCTTTTCCAAAGAGACTGTCTAGAAAGTCTAACCAATAGCAGATGTTATTACAGAGGCCCTGAGTGCTAATCTGGTACTGTATTCTGGTGCTATACCAACTGAGCCAACCAGGACGGTTAATTATTTTGATTATGTGACATGGTACTGAATCAAATGCCTATGGTGCGCTGCAGGGGATGTTGAAGTTTCAAATTGAAGAGGGCATTATGCTAGTTTTTTGCAGTTATGATTTTTTTTGCTAAATTTCCAAATCAATTATTTGTTTGTGTGTGGCAGGAAGCAGCTCTCAGTGCTGAGATGAATGCCAAGGAAGGTCTAAGAATTGCAATGGACAAGCAAGGAAGACAGTTTAAAAACGAAATTGAAACATTAGAGTTTCAGGTATACTTTGCATTCAGCTAGAAAAATTGTAGATCATGGAGTGAACCCTTGCACCTAATAATGATCAACATCCAATTTCTTGTTATATAAACACTCAATCAATGTGTATTTATTGGGTCGGGTTGCAGATGTTGAGATTTGCTACAAGAACTGTTTAAAGCAGCTGGAAGTGCTGAACTAGTTAAGCCCAGTAGCTTATGAGGCCGCTTTGTTATGGGCTGATTTTCAGAGGGAAGAAGACTCAGGCTTGGATTGGAGAGACCTTTTAGTTGTCTGGAAATTGAAGGTAGCTTGTTGTGGGAGTAAAATAAGAACCGAACTGTTTGTTTCTGTAGATTAGTGATCTGCAGACCAGTCTGCGAAGAGGTGAGCAGCAGGCCAACAGAAGAGAAGATAACCTTCGACAGGAAATTAGTGATCTACAACAGGTGAAATTGTTAAAGTCAATCATGATGTTAGCGTCCTTTTAATGTCTCCTTCAGATCTTGAAA
Source organism: Galaxea fascicularis (assembly GCA_948470475.1). Lineage (NCBI taxonomy): Eukaryota > Metazoa > Cnidaria > Anthozoa > Scleractinia > Euphylliidae > Galaxea > Galaxea fascicularis. Next base: position 20,951,812 of record OX419340.1, on the reverse strand, counting down.
TCAGAAAAGTAATGCGAATTTTATGGCATAAAGCGCTTGATAGGTTTGTATGTATTGATACATGTAAGCATTTGAATAGTTATCAAATGGTTTCAACAGAGATTGCAAGAAGCAGAGGCGAGGAATCAGGAACTTACAGAGAGTGTGACGCATGGTATGTAAATATATTCATGGTACAGACCAGCCACTACTTCGCTTGGGATCAAAGAAATTGATTACTGAAGTAAACGACTCACAGTATTGTTTTAGTTTCCTGTTGATTGGCGACAACTGTATGTTGATGAAAGTTAATCATTTAAAGGGATCCAGTATAATTGTCTTTTTGCAAAGATTGATTGCGGACACCGGTCGTTTAGCCTGCAAGTCGTTTCGCCTACACGTCGATTCGCCATACTGAGGTCGACTTGCGGGCGAAACGACCAACATTCATAAAGATAGTTCTATCAAATACAGAAAGTAAGCAGACGAAGAAGGGCCTTTGAATGTCCTTTTATTTTTTGTTCAACTCACAGCTACTCGACCACTATTGAGGCAGATCGAAAACCTGCAAAGCAGTTATGGTAACCACACTCAGACCTGGGAAAGAGTGGAGAAGAACTTGACAGAAAGGCTCAGTAAGTATAAAAATTATTCACCGAAGTGGAGGTGGGTAGTAATCAGTGGATTCGCGGGTCGGTAAATATCCATCACCGGCCACCAACACTGAGGCGAATAATTGTTTTAGTTTATTCTAAAACAGTGAGGTAATAGAGCTCAAAAATGATGATTTTGAACTCATTTATTCCTGTCAACAATTACGATATCCGCGCGAGTTGCAAATGGTTAGACTTTCTAGTCTTCTCGGATATGGACGATAAACCGGGGGTCCGGTCTCACAACTCTCCACAATTAATTCTGTGTGACGTTAAAGAACCACTAGGGACGTAGCGAACCCTGGCTGTGACCACCCCTAGTGCTGATCTTGGGTTGGTGCTTCACATAGGGATAACCTGATTGCACCTTTCCCCCTTGGACAGAATTCCAAGAAAAATTAGTATGAGTAAACTAGTATGAGTAATAGCGCTTGCAATCACAGAGCACAGAAAACGCTATCCACTGTTTTCGCATACACTAATCTGTTTGGTACAGTGGACGGTGTAGACCTCGTGTTTTTATTGGTCTAGGGGAGTTTAGGATAAGAGTATAAACACGCGAATGATGTCATCATAAGAAGAAACTGCCAGGAAAAAAACAATGTATAAAATAAATAGATTCCATTTGTCAGTGAGCGTGTACTCTGATGGTAACGCGCGGTGGACGTCGAAGCGTGGTAAGAACATCAGTTGCGCTGCTCGCTTGCGTCTCCTAACGTACTTCTTCGTTCTTACCACGTTTTGACGTCATCCGTACGTTATCGAGTACACACGCACTGACAAATGGCATCTGTTTGTTAAATATTGAGATGAGTTGTGCCTTCTCACATCTTACTGACAACTTCTGACTTTGTGTTGCCAGATGAGGCTCAGATTCAGCTGGCTGAGGCACAAGAGAAAGAACGTGTCGCTACAGAGCATGCACTGGAGCTCAAGTCTCGATTGACAGCTGTGGAGTCACAGTTAGTAACATATCGGCAGGACAAATCACGACTGGAGGCTGCACTGGAGTTAGAACGAGCCAGATTGGACACTGTAGAGGATGCAAGGAGCAGGTGATCGACACTATTCAGTGGCATTACAACAGCAGCAACCTGCCAGGACAAAACTCCATTTATTGTATAAATAATAAATAATTATAAACCACCCAGAACAAATAATCCCAGAAAGAAAATACATGTCAAATAATGAATTGCGACAGAGTGAAAGCTGGTAACTCGGGAAAAAGAATTCCGAGTTCTCCCCTGTGATTTACCGACTACTTGTTCGGATGCTCTACCATTGAGCTACAAGAGACTTAGGCCATTAAACTACTATCTACCCCCCCCTCCTCCCATTTCAGTTATGAAAAAAGAAAGGCGCGTTTTGGTTTGCGCGCGAAGTCATCATTGATTTGGCCGGGGGGGGGGTTATTTCTCATTTCATTATGTTAAAGTTTGTAGGTCCATGTGACAAACGTCCTGCATACTGCTAAGGATCGGGGTTTATCATCACACGTACCTCTGATAGCCTTTAAGCTGAGAATAGTTGCAGATGCCGTTTTTGTCTTACCAAGTACCGGCTCCTTACTTTTACTTTTACTATTGATGTTTGCCATAGTTCTGTCATATCTAACGACATCTCCTATACCATCACGACATGCTGCAACACCACAGAGTCCAACCTACTGGTTTTATCCTTTTACTTGATGTGTTTTAGGGAAGCTGCCAAAACAGAGGCACTGGAAGTGAAATACCGAAAAATGATGGAAGATAACAACGTTGAAAAGGTGATGACAATTACTGCAATGAGTTTTGTTTTGTTCTGTGTGGTTTGATTTTCAGTTTCGATTTCAGTGTAATAACAGCCACCTTGTTATGGAGTGTGTTGTTTGCTTGAGTAAAGGGCCCTAGTCAGCCACATCTTTGTTTTGGTTTACAGGCGAGAATTTGGCTCTTATATTTTATTAGGAGGACGTCGAAACAAAGGAAATTACTGTGGAACTACAACAGATAATTAAACATACTTTCAGGAACACAACTTACAATAAAGCAATAAGATTTCGCTTCACCATGCATTATCAATAATTTCGATGGCATTGAAAATGGCGGAGGCTGACTTGGACCCTTTAACTAGGTTCCACTTCGTTGTGAGACCTAGTGTATGTGGGAAATTCAGTGCAACCCTTCAACAACATTGTCAAGCCTCTCAGGTGCAAAAGGGGTATTTTACCGTGAAGGCTCTATTGAGTCCCCGGGGGGCATATTTAATTTCTGGCCTCCTTAACGGCTCATTAGAGAGGGGGGCTTAATAGAGAGGGGCTTATTTCAAATCTTAAACACGCTGTTTTCATCTTAAAATAGTTTTGTATAAAACTCAAACAACTGCGGTTAAACTTAAATGGAACGGATTGTTTCATAGGAATGTGCAACTAAAACATTAGTGAATCTGCATTGAGTGTACCGTATACCTTTTTCGCTAAAAAAACATTTGGGCCACATAAAGTGGATTTTCGTAATAGGAAATAGGAGGGACTAATTAGTAACTCTCATGTCCCAAAGAGGGGGGGGTATTAGAGAGTGGGGGGGGGATGGGGGGCTTATTACAAAATCAACTTTCAAACAGGGGGCTGACTGTAGGATTGGGGGAGGGGAGGGGGGCTTAATAGAGCTTTTTCGGTACTCGTGAATACCAGGTTATCTTTATTCTTTATTTTTGCTGAGCGGGGCTTGCTGTTTAAGGATTTATTTTTTCGTCCTTTTATTAAAAAAAAAGAAACTAAAAATTTACGAGTGACACATTGGTTGCAGGCGTTACTTGAGCAACAGCTGGCAGTAGAAAAGAGCAAGATGGAAACGGAGAAGAAAAGATTTCAAATTGCGATAGATGAGAAAGTAGGTAGTTTGGTACTGTTCCCAAGGAAATAGCTGTTTATGTAAAGGTGTCTTATTTTGCCGTGTTAAAAATTCATGAAGTGAAGCATTGCTTGTGAACCCTACTCGTTTTCGGAGGGAAAAAACGTTGAAGGCCTGGATATTTTTCATATTATCACTTATAAACAGCTACATCAAGATTTTGCACTGCAACACCTTTTATTTCTACCGCTTATTTGAATATCCTCCAACTCCTACGACCTTTTACTTTGTTATGTAGAAATCTAACAACCTGCATAGTCGTTTTTCCTTTTCCCACAGATTTTCCTCTCTAACAAACGTTAAAAAGAAGAGTCAATCAGCTACGCAGCCTGTGACTGCATGAGTCTGTACCGTGCTCTAACAGTTTTGTTTTTCTCAGGAAAAAAATCTGCTTCGACAATCCAGCCTGTCTGGAATACCGCCATCACCTTCGGCTGCAAGTGAAGTGTCACAGGTTTGACGAGATTTTTTCACTTTGCCGAGTCCTGACTGGGTTTCAGTCAAGGAAGATGTCCTTAATTTATTTCCCGGAGCTAATCCACTGTCATGTACTTATAAATGTACAGTCGGGGGTACCTAACGTTCTCTTTCACCAGCTCAACTATGATTTAGCATCGATTTTATGTTTTTTTTATCCTCTCACTAAAGCAGTAACTCATTGACATTTTGATCAGCAATTCTACGTACTCTAAGTATGTTTACTCCCGAAGAAGGTAATTTCCCTTCGTTTGCCCTTTTAAGAGCAAACTTATCACAACCTGTTTTGGTGTTGTTGACTGAGGTAGATTGAGTTCCCCGAGGCCTACCCCCACAGTACACATGCGCGGCAGAGTAGCAGCGGTAGCATTATTGATGGCATATCCAGAGGAATCATGGCAGGTAGTACCGCTATGGTGGAACGACTGCAGGCTCAGGTCAAGCAGAAGGATGGCGAAATTGAGCTTTTACAGGTATTACGGGTTATTACGGGATAAAAATGATCAACCAACCTAGTAGCTCCCAGCCTGTCTTTCGGTCGGTCGTGGTTTGTTGCTTCTGGCGGTTTAAGTATGAGATACTTTGATCATTGATGGTAATTTTAAAGATTTGCATTATTTTGTGACAACTTAGACGTAAGCGAGCTCGTATAAAATGTTGCAATACCCCATTCACACCAACTAAACATGTTTAATTAAACCAGGTTTAGAAAAATGAAAACCGTTAAAGAAAAACTGGAACTCAGGCTTTTATGCAGGATTTAGATGAACTTAAACATGTTCTTAAATTTGCGCCGAATAGAGTACTAAAGTGATGACGTCATAAAAATGAAATTTCTGAAATTATGGGATTTGTAAGGATATTCTGAAAGAACAATGTCCAAGAAGCCTGCTCGCCAAAAATGAGAATTTGGGGACAAATTGTCTCTGAGATCGTAGCCCAGTTATGCTTACAAAATTCCATACAAACCCTTCTAAATTTTTTTTGGGACGTCCCAAAAAAAATTTAGAAGGGTTTGTAACTAAACAGCTTTTAAACATGTTTAAGCCTTGGTGTTAACGGAGCAGTAAGATTGTTCTTTTTCGTTGTCCTTTCACTGCAAACTTGTTTTTTCCACAGGAGGAAATTGCCTCCCTGCAAAAAACGCGCGACTCGTTTACAGAAGAACTTACCAATGTCACTTCAAAAATGGAAAACCTGGAAAGAGACAGTCAGCTATTAGCTGGGCTACAAACACGACATAGGGTAAGCAACAACTATGAAGGAGTAAAAAAGGTTGTGTGTAAACTGCAAAGAGCGTTCGAAGTGGATGTTCTGTGGCAGTTGCCTGTTGCGAGTGAGGTGCTGCTGATCGCTGTTGCAGCTGAAATCCCTCCGCACAAAATGCCTTTAAATTTTGGGTAAAGGTTGTTGTTATTGTTATTGTGACCTGTGTATTCGACCTGATAAGAATCTATAGTGTTGTTCATGTTAGTCCTCAAAAACCAACATTTGATTTGATTTGATTTGATTTGATTTAGAGTTCATTTGATTTACAGTCTCCCCAATCAGTACATCACCCGTGTTCGGCTAGAACGATTTGAGACTTAAGTAAAGTTATTATTATTATTATTATTATTATTATTATTATTATTATTATTAATGATTTTGAGAAACATAGACAAGTAAAAACTAGCGATATAATGTAACATTTCCGATGTTTCGGCGACATCATGACGCCATTATCAAGGAGTTGGAAATGAACATGCAAGTTGGGATGACCTTTACTGTCTTCATTTCCTATAGCTCTTGAATCTCACGCCCCAGATTATTATTATTATTATTATTATTATTGAACTTTTATTATTAATTATATCTATTTCTATCTCTTTTTGTAAGGTTAAGTTATTTTTACTTTTTAAGAATTTTAATGTAGTGTGCATAATACAGTATTTTTCTGAGTTGAAAATATTTAAATTTACTTTTAAGGAGCAATTTCTTTTACCATATACATGTAACATTCGCGTTTTGTTTCTCAATAAAGGTTTTCTTATTATTACTATTATCATTATTGTTATCATGCATCATTTGTGTTCCTATTGACTCGCCCCTCGTGTTTGTACATCGTCCCGCACAAAACTGAAACAAATTATCCTTGTGTTTGAGGCTTCTACCACACCCACGAAAGAAGCAATCTCGTGCGTGTATCTTCTTACCTTTCAGGAACTTGAGCAGCGACATAACGCAGTGCTGCAGATGTACGGTGAAAAAGCTGAAGAATGCGAGGAGCTGAGAATGGACTTAGAAGACGTGAAATCCATGTACAAATCGCAGGTAGAAGTAGACAGCAGTTCGTGGTCAGTTATGTTGTTTTGGTCACAAAAAGATCTTCACCTTCCTAATGAAATAAAATGGTGGTACGTAGATGACGTCGAAGGACATCGAATGAAGAAGTTGATTCGTGACTGTGCTGATATTATTTCGGGCCCGTTATGCGATCTGTTTAATAAGTTCTGACGACTGGAAATGTACTAGAGTGACTCCGTTGTTTAAACAGGGCGAGTCATCTGACTTTAAAAAATAACTACCGACCTATCTCATTCATTTCCGAAATCGCCAAAGTGTTCGAGAGGATTGTGTACGATTAGTTACAACTACTTAAACGCAGCGAAAAAATCATCTCTAAACAACAATGCTCTTCTAGAAGCTACTGACAGTTGGGCATTTAATATCGATCGTGTCTACATAAATGCCGTAGTATTTCTCGACTTAAAAAAGGCATTCGACACCGTTGATAATGAGACAATACTAATCAAAATGAATCGGTGAGGAATTCAAGGGAAAACTCTTGATTGGTTTAAATCATATTTGACGAATCGCCGGCACACAGCAGTGCTCCGTTAACGGTTGTCTCTCTGACTTCGCCAGTCGTAAATGTGGTGTGCCAGAGGGAAATTTATGCCCGGTTTATATTAACGATTTGCCTAACTGTCTATCGTTCAGCATACCTAGAATGTATGCTGATGACACTCATGTTAATTTGCATCTAATTCAGTCTAGTCTGTCTCACAACCTTGAAAAGCTAAGCAAATTGCTTGTGTCTAACAACGTACCCTGAACGCTACAAAAACTGAATTTATGTTGATTGGCTCCAGGCAAAGATTTTTAATACTCTAACTGATACGCTCTAACTCTCCATTGATTATGTTCCGATTGAACAAGTTTCCTCTGTGAAATCACTTGGAATATATATAGATGAATATCTAACGTGGTATTCCCACATTCAGAATAAGCTGTGTAAAAAGATCGCTTCCGCAATTGGAGCCTTAAAGCGAGTCAAGGCATTTGTGCCTCAATTCATCTTACTCAGCATATGCAACTCACTTATTCAACCTCACTTTGATTACTGCAGCCTGGTCTGGGGTAATTGTGACAAAATATTATCTAACAAGCTACAAAAACTACAAAAAGGTGCTGCACTAGTAATACCTTCATCGAGCTATGACGTTGATGTCGATTCCTTGCAGCTGGAAAGACTTACAATCTCAACGTCAAACTCAGAAAGCCCTAATGGTTTTGAAGTCTTTAAATGGCCTGGTTCCTGAATATCTCACGTCTAAATTTGTAACACGAAATGAATCAAACTATTATCTGAGTGATTCGGTTAACAAACTTGTTGATCCTTTTCCGAGAACTGACTATATGAAAAATAGTTTTAGTTTCAGCGGCGCTTCTCTTTGGAACAGCTTACCCAGTAATATTAGAGAGTCTGTTTCATTGAATCAATTTAAACGCCTTCTCTATCGTAATTTACAAACACATGGCATTCATGGAAATCAGGTTTATAAGTAGCATATTGTTGTAAGTTAATATAACATTAGGATTGGAATATTAGGTTTTTAGGATCTTAGACATCTTATTGGAATTTATTGTACTTGATGATTTTTACCGTGTATAAATATTGATAAACGATTAAAAGATTAAAGCATTAAAACCTGGATTAGTGCTCTTTAAAAGTTAAATGGGTAACTACATGAACTGAATGTCCTTGTTGTTTTGGGTACTTTAGTGCCCCCATTGCAGCTCATTTTTGTGCGTTGGTAATGTTAGCGCCCGGTCGCAAGCTAATAGCATAGGGTTTCAAGTTGTTCGACACGTAAAGGCCGGTAGTTCACACGAAATAATTGGTTTCTGAAGTCTGACGTCCGCTTGTTTAACCTTTGAATCCGGCCGGTACTTTAAATTGTTACCGAAAACCCTGGTTATTCAAACTACAGTACATATGGCCACAGCGAGAATCCGGCTGGCTATCCTTTTAGCGACAAAGCGGTTATAACAGATCACAAACACTGATCGCTTATGTTTAAGTGGCTTCTTATAAAGATCATAAGGGAGTTACAGTGTTTTCAGTAAGGGCCGTCGGCCGGCGAAACTCGCTGTCTACTGGGCATGATTTCGCCGCCTACTTTGATTAAGAACTTACATCAGATGTTATGAATAGCATGGAACAAAGTTGTACCTTCTCCGCGTACTCCTAAACAATTGCCACCCACCCTGATTCTTATTGAAAACCCTGGAGTTATCACTGATCGACATCACCGTAATGGATCACTCTTTTGCCATAATGATCATGTCTGTTATGTTGTCCACCCAAATCTCAGCATAATTGATCTCAGGCCAACGGGAGATGAGGGAGTCTTTTAATAACATGTAAAAATGTCAGGTACACCGCAGACTACACAATTTTCTCTCCTCTCTTTTTTCACAGATTCAAGAACTTCTGGGAGCATCAAGATAGCATAGCAGCTTTTGGAGAATAGGCATCAGTAGTTTTAGTCGAACTTCATCTGACAGCTACTGTAAGTTAGATCCACGGCAAATAGGAAAGTGCTACTCAGCGACTCATTCGGATGGGCACTCTCGAGGACATCACACACAACCTTCCTATCCTACTGATTCATTATCACGAGCAATGCTACTCAGTGGATTTCTTTTGATTAGCCACAGCTTGGATTTAGTGAAGTAGAGAGCGGGTATAAGACGAATAATACAGTAAGGATGTTTTTGTTCACAGGTTTTCCATAACGTAGGGCAGCCTTTTAGTACCAAAATTAAAGGGGAGAAAGCCCCGATCATTTACCCCTAAAATTCTCCGAAAAAGTTAATAAATCATAAACATTACCGCTTTGCTATTAGGCATAAAGTGACTCCTTCCATTCGCCGTTATAAGATGATCAAGGAAATTACAATGACTTACCTGTCCGTGGACGTATATTCTCTTTAAAACTTGCCAGAAATGAGCCATTGGTACAAAGTAGTTTTTCGTAATAACGTCTGTCGTTTTGGCGATAGTACCAATAGAATGTTAATCTTTGGGACAGATAGACAATGGGCTTACGGTAAAGTTATACACAAATTTATGTTTCTTACTTTAGAGGATCGGCAACTGGCTAAAAATGGTGGATTTATTTGAAGTTCCTTGACGGGACTGACCGGTGCGTATCCGGGCACATCAAAACCGTTAAAAACTATTCATTATACACTACCTATATCTAACACTAGCAAGGTTAGCACACTTAAGCTCGATTTATAAAACAGGCCCGTAGTGTGGATTCTGTTGAGGGGGGTTCTTTTATGTTTTGGGAGGTATTTTTTAGCGCCAGAGGCGCGAGCCTCTAGGGGGGTCTGATTTTTTTATCTTTTCAACTCCCAAAAAATGCCGACTTCAAAAATTTTAGGGGGTTCGTTCGAACCCCCCCACCCTACGGGCCTGTAAAATCAGCAAAATATAGGGAATTGATTAAGGTAGACGAGAATAAACTACCTCGGAACCATCAATTGTAAACAACAGGGAAGCTGTGATTCGAGATTTCAAAATGAGGATTTGTTTAGACGGAAAAGCGTTGCCTTTCCTGTTACGACACAGAATCATATCATGAACCGGATAGTGGCTACACTACGCGCCGACTCATCAACCTGACATGGGTTGACATTGGAAGCAATACATTCTGGGTCGGGTAAATTGTAATTACTATAAACATGTCGTTATTTCAGCGATTTATGTAGGGTTGTTACGGGGGGCTTACATTTTTAACTCAACAAGCTGAGATGTTGGGGAGGTCAAATGTGAAAAAAATAAATGGATTATCATCATTCGTCGTACGGAGGATATGTAATTGTCATGAATGTAGTTGGTAGTAAAAGCCAGAAGATAAATTTGTCGTATCTGTTGGTTTATCGTGATCTGTAACGATGCTTCGTCTGGTAGCTACGCAATAAAAAGTAAACGGCACCCTCTACATGCCTTGTATGCATGAGGATAACAGCTAAGACATGGCAAAGTCAGTAAGATGACCGATAAAAGAAACCATTGGTAAGGAAGCAGTTCACCCTAAATTTCGAAAAAGTCGTTTAGTCCCTAGTAGGATCCATGAGTCTTTGGAAACCCAGCGGTGAATGCGAGTTTGTGGTCGTCGATCGTCGTGTTTTCAAGGATGTGTTTTAGGGGCAAGTTCGATTTCTACAATGGATGGCGGTGGATAGTCTGAAATGTCAGCCGTCTTCTCCCCCTAACCCCTGAGGGTTAATAACATAGAGGGCAAAATTACTGAATTTCTGCATGCGCGCTCTTGAGTAGTCAGTCATTTGACAAAGAATCAATCACTACAAACACACGAATGAGCTGAATGAAATTTTGCCCGCTATGTTTTTAGTATAGGTAATTACATAGGGCCATGTAAAATCAAGGATTAATATCATGCATGTCTTCAGAAGTTGCTGAAATTGCCTGAGTCGCACGTCCTTGACATGTTAAATTATTTTGTTTTTCAACCACACGATCCCGCTTTGCCGGGCGCCACGCAAGTCGATCCAAGCTAGTTTTTCATGGGAAAAATATTTTGCTCCTCCTCTTATCACTCACAAATTTACCCTCTGGAGTGTCTTTTAAAGCTGGCTGTTCATCTTAATGCCTCTTTTAGAGAAAGCAACGCGAATTGAATGACAAACTTCGCTGAAGATAAAGTTGTTTTGCTCAAAATAAAGAAACCAATTAAATTTGAAAGCGGTGCGTTCAGCCAATCAGGAGCAAGTATTTTTGGCGCTCGACCCATCAGGAGCGAGTAATTTTGCCCTTTTAGAAGCAAAATCAAGAAAAAAATGTCCTCATCATTGAAAAATCAGCATTAAGTAAATTTGCCCTCCATGTTTTTAAGCGGCCGTCGAGTAGCAATGATCCGCTTCTAGTAATGCCCATTTTTGTTTTAAGCGGCCGCCACGTAGCGACATGCCGCTTCTAGTAGGGACTTTAAGCAAATCGGCACGGCAACCTCTACTACGGCGGCCGGAAGTAAAAAAATGACGCAGTGCGCATGCTTGGAAATGACCTTTCGCCGTAGCGCCAAATCCTGCAACGTGAAGAGCTGTCTTCTGGCGTAGTCGCTACTACGTGAATATAAAAGTCGACTCTTCTCCTATTTTTTACAATCACTGGTTTTAAAAGCTGTCATAGATTGTTTTTCACTATATCAAGAAAGTATTCGAGGCTTCTGGTTTTCCAGTAAACACGTTTTCCCTACGTTTTCTCATTTTATCTTAAGAAATAAAGATTATTATTATTATTATTATTATTCTCAGTTTGAGATTTCGATCCACAACCGAGTGTTCCATGGCCGCATAAAAACCGCCAGAAGAAACAAAGGCTAGACGAAAACCGTAAGCACGATTGTTAGCAATAAAGCTAAATGCCACTGAAGGTTGTTTAAACAAAAATAGAATATATAAAACGTTGAATTTGTTGATTATTGTTAAATACGGTCAATAAGAATAAAAAGGCCGGGTCTATTTTACAGGTGACATTCCACAGGTCAGAGGAACAGGTGACTGTTTTATCGATTGGTAACTAAGCCAAACAGTTTCACACCTAAAACAAATTTTGGATAGTGATTAGGGCTAGGAGACTCTTTTGGGCTTGTTTATTTATCTGTAGCGCGGCGACCTGTACTTTGACCTGTGAAATGTGACCTGTAAAATAGACCCGCCGGAATAAAAATCACTTGCAGGTAACTCCGATCTTCATCTGTAGTTTTCTATTTTGAGTAGAAATCGCCTTCCGATGATGTTTACTATCAATATTCTTCTTGGCAAACGATATGTTTAAATTGGCCTTTTTTCTTACTTGACCACCAGTGAATTCTGTTGTTGACAAATATAGTGAAAGCAAGTGAGCAAGAAACGCCGTAGTCACTGTTTCATACCTGTCAACTCTCCCGGTTTTACCGGGAGTCTCCAAGTTTTTCATCAAATCTCCCGGTCTCCAGGTTAGAGCACCAAATCTCCCGGGAAAATCCGCGGCTTCTTTCGAATTCTTTTTTTCCATTAATTTCGTTGTTTTCAAGATGTCACATCGGGAACATTCGGAAAGCCTTCGGGTGATTCTCGGAGAGTATTCGGACATTGTCGTAAAACGCATTCTTACAACGCGAGGATTTCGAGACGTCTCCAGATTTTGGAACTCCGGGGGTTGACAGGTATGCTGTTTGGACTTGGCGTGAAGTACTCTACCCAGGACTCCACATTTCGGAGTGACTTTCCACCTTTAAACGATCCATAGCATTTCGTGACTCTTCAATTGAAACTACCATGGAAAGCGGTGCTGTCCTAAGGCACTGGAGGCTCATGGTTTCTGAAAACGTCATTTTGACGTAGCTATTTTTCATCTGTGGAGCTACAGGAACGGCCCAAGTTCAGTTTGCTTGCGATTTTTGCTACGTTTACAGCCATTTTTCATCTGTAGTGGATGCCTGATGAGCATCATTAAGCGTGACGGGAGCTAAGAGTCCACTTTCTCAAAGAACCGAGCAAGGTGATGTACTTTGTTTACGAATTTGGCTTGTCACTCGACAAACTGAGAATTTGGCCGGTCGGACACTCAGTGCCTTTGGGACTCGTCTATTGATGAATTTCTCGACCTACCGCCACATATTTTAGAATTTGTGAGCACTAAAGATCACCACAACCACGAATTTTTGGCAGTGGGTCGGATTGGCTGAGGGTGGCTGAGTTTATATTAGTAGAGCCGATATGTGCTTGAATTGCTCACTTTCTGTTAAAAGCACCAAAATTGGCACAAATATGGTATTTAATGAACTGATCAAAATGAGATATGGAGACACAGGCGCAAGTTGTGATTAAGGGTTGTTTATGCATAAATTAAAAATGGCCGCCACTTTGAACCGGAAGTTGATTCCATTTTAACTAGGGAGCTCTAAAAAAGACCGAAAACAAGTAAAATGGACACAAAACGGCCTAAAGAGTAATAAATGCTAAAGTTGATCGTTCTTTTGAAAGAATGAAAAAAGATAAGTAAACGAAATAAAGAAAAAATTCAAAATGGCCGTTATTATACTGGAAGTAAGAAATAAAAGAAATAAAAGCCAAATTTAACCCCCCTTATGGTATAAAAACAGCTGGGACAAACAGAAACGAGCTTAAGGATACATAATTTGATTATTTGTTTTCCAAGTAGTGATACCGAAAAAAATAAAACGAGAAAGTATAACCTACCCATTCTTGACCGGAAATGGAAAAACTAAACATTCATTATGACGACTAAAGAAACGGAATTCAGTTGCAGTGGAGTTTCTTTTTACTCATTCTCGTTACTACACTTTCAGATGTTTGTTGCATAAATGTTCAAATGTTTGTTCAAAGTATATGCTGGTGCGACATCTGTTATGTTCATGTAACAATAATGTATGAACAAATGTTTTGGCAAGTAGAGGTGATTCACTGGTTTTCGTATTCTTCTTGACATGTACACAAAGCTGTACAGCGCAGGCTAACTCTGCGACAGCCACATCCTCCACGGCATCCCTTTTTGTAGCCACATTTGACTAGCTCTTGGCAAGACTTGGTTATTTCCGGTAGTGTTGTTCATAGTGGCCTCCACTCTCCACTGTCAGTTATCCAGCCCCAATGTCGTGGACTTGGAACAAGAGGACTTGTGATGAGCGCTTGTCCCCAGATGTGGCCAGCCTGATAGGCTGTGCGCTTAACGTGCTGGAGCAAAGCTTCGCGTGTTGGTGGGATGGGGTCAAACCCACGGGACTTCCGAGTAAACAGTTGCTTTCGGGTTTCGTCAACAGTCAAGCAGCCACTTGTTCATACAACAGAACGACATATCGCTCAAGGACTTACATCCAGTCATCATGTATCGATGTTGGGGAGCTGGACAAGGCGATGAAAATTAGTGCAATCTGAGGGAAACTGTTCCAGGTTTCGAGTGCTGTCTTCTTGGACTTTCCACAGAAGCAGGACACAGTGTCACATCCACTGAACGCGTGGAAGGCTGGCAAAGCAAGTGCATTGTTGTCACCCTGGCAATCTCATGAGCTGGAACGTACCGCAGATTGGTACCAGTGCCAAATGCTACCCATAAATGGATGCTCTCTTGTGTTTGCTCCTGCAGCTTCTGCACCGGAGCGACAGCCAGTACGAGAACGTCAGTGTCAACGGAACGGACAAACGATTCTGACAAAGCTTGACTTGACTGCATCTGCTACATGGAGAAACATCCTTGTATCAGCTTCTTCCTGTGTGCATGGTGCCAGTCGGGAGACATCTTCGAGAGGGAGAGTGCTGAGCATGCCTTGGCCATGGGATGAGACTACCTGCTTCTCACCGGAGTGGATAGACACGGCACGCTGAGCAAGGAGCCTGAATAATTCTTGCTTGTTGCGCCCATCTCGCAGGAATTCCTTCCAGTTTCTTGGAAGCTTGTCTCCAGGTGCAACGCGTTGCCGCACACCCTGTCCACGTTTGTACCGAGTGTTTCCTTTCAGGCTTGCCTCTACATACTCGTCCCAGACAATATCGATGCGCTTAACATGCTGGGGGGCAAACGTGTTAGATGCGTACTCGGCAAACGTTTTGTCTTCAACAGAAGGCTTTATCATGTTCACCAGGGCAGCTCCATCCATCACGATTACTTCTGAGTTCGCAGGGACCTCCTTCTGCTGAGTGGTAAGTAACTGAAGAGAAGATGCTAGGTTGGTGCAAATGCCCATCTTCATCAATAGACGGGGGGCAGGCTTGATTTTCATGTTTGAAAAACTCATTTAAGTCACCATTTCTGATCTGGCAGGCGATAAACAAGCGTGAGAATAGGGAGCAATCGCTCTTTATCGATGACAGTTGCTGTTAGGCCTTTGAGGACTTCTTCTTGGCGGGAGTCTCGAAGAATGAAAGCTTGTTCCTGGCTATTGGCTCGCGAAGGGGTGTCTTTCGCTCTTTAAGCCGCTCTTTACTGAATGTGTCACACTGCTTCATTCCTGTCTTTTCTATTTGACGTATTCTGGACACTCTCTCATCATCTGCCACCACTTTACTGTCGAGGACGGTCAGTTCTGTGCCCTCTTCATCAAACGGGTTACCAAGGTCTTCGAAGACTTGTACAAGTGACTTGACATCTCTGTCGAATGCTGCCTGAAAACCTTTCTCGGCTTCGTGGTGAAACCTGGACTTCGGATTTGTCTCTGGAGCAGCGCATGTGTCTAACTCGTTCACAAGCCGAGCCATCTCAGGACCAGATAGCATCCACCTACGGAGGGCACTAGGGTTCTCCGTCAGGCCTACAGCGCCGCCCTCCCCCTTAAACATAGCATTATTCTGCGCTCGTGGGCTTGGTCGATGGCGACAGCAGAAAACCTGGCATCTGTCTTGGCGATGGTGAACAAGCCTTGTTTAAATGCCTCCGCCACGCCTGGCGCCTTCTCACCTAGGTCGCGCATGTCACGAACATGGATAGGTAGCCACCGGGCGTAGTTGGTATGGTTCAACGCAAAGAACCAAGGCAGCATCTTGTATACCGCATCCACATACGTGCCAAACTCGGCCAGGCGAATGGACCTCAGGAACACGAGGAGAAGGAGTTCTAGCTGGAAGGCAGTGTACCAGAATAGGAACAGCGGCACTGAAGATCGCTGACGCGCGCACCACTAGTCCAAGGAAAGGACGTCATTATCTCCACCCTCTACATATCTATAACATCAAAACAATAACTAATTCGTATTAGAACAGCAAGTCATTCAAATGCAACGATTCGCACGCTAAAATCACGCAGGAATATATACTAGTGATACAATGGTTTCGATTGGCATACTGCGGAATATCCCACGCGTCACTTGTATTTTCTGGTATACACACGAGCCTTTGGCGAGTGAGGCGAGTGTGTATGTTAAGAAAATACAAGTGACAAGTAAGATATTCCGCAGTATGCCACTCGAAACCACTGTATAACTATTTTATACCACAGCGGCAAATAATAGTGTATTTTGCAATTTTGCATCAATGCAACTTGCTGGTAATTATCACGCAACAGTAATAGGGAGATACTGATATACAGGGTAGAATTCTAAACAATTCTCGGATGAGGTTTTGCGATATCCGAAATTGTTGTAATTCCTGATATTATAAATGAAAAAACGATTTAAATAACTGTTTTTATTAAACTTTGCCACAGAAAAAATACGTCGCTGAAGTTTTTTATTGGCGACGCGTACATTGCGCGCGTACAACCAAGAATTAGCAAAATGATTCTTGAAGAATTTTAAGCCAATCAGAGTTGAGTTGCCGAGTAAAATGTGTCAGTGTTAATACTAATTTAACATATGTTAACATATTTACCTCTGATATGCACTCTTAAGAAGGAGATATAAGGAGCATGCTGTTACTTGGGGCGCCCTTCGGGTCCGTGTAACACTTGTTGCCTTAAGGCCGCAAAGACTCTGCTGTTCCCGCAGTTGCTACATTTGCGTCTGCCAAAGCAACTGTCCAACCACTCCTAATCTTCGATAACGTTCAGGAACGCCATCTCAATATGAAGACCCCTAAGACTATTACAAACTTATTCTCTCCGTAGTCACTTGGCCACAGCCACTGGATTTCTTTAGCCACTGCAAATAACGGTTGCTCAAAGGCAATAACTGGAACTTGCCCAGGGTTCAGTTGCTCTACGGAGAGGTTTATAACCGCCATCACATGCCTTATCATTGCAATAGATTTGGCTTGATCAGGGGAAAGGGGCAGTAGCGCAGAGATCGCGACAGGCGAAGGAGGGGCACATGACGGTTGGTGCGAGTGAAAAGCCGCCCAAGATACAGGGGTGTTTTTATCCACCGTTTCTTGGCCTGTCACTAACGTACTTGCTTGATCAAGCCAAGAATATTTGTCTACTATAGCGCGACGGAAGTTGGTTTCGTCTGACTTGAGTTGAGATGTAGTGGGCGGGAGCTGCGGTTTATATGTGGGTGCTTCTACCGGGGCGACGTCAGTATAGGTAGATGGAAGTTCCTTTATGACGGTCTTGTCGCTGCTGTCGCTAATGTTGATCCGTTCTCGCGCAGTACCAGGATTGTCAGCAGATGAGTGCTGGAATAATGAAATTCCAGTGCCGTGGAATGAATCCTTCGCAGTGGTAGAGCTAGGGTTGTGATCTATATTGTCCACTGCTGCTGTGGTAAATAAACCAAGACGGAGATTCGGTGGACACACTGCTTTGTCTTCATGGTGTCGGCGACAAACCGCATTTCCAAGCTGTGTGGATATACTTAAGACCCTGTCATACGAAACGGAAATTCCAAGGTTGTATAGCGTCTCAACTAGATCGCGGCTACGTGTCTTTGCGTGTATAGATAACCGAACGTAAATTGGGAGCGGGGATTCTCGAGATTTGTTTCGGCGTTCGCGTTTGACTTCCCCCTCACGACGACGGACATAAGTGTTGAATTGGACTAACTGTGCAATCGTAAGAGCTGCCTGACCCTTCGAAACACTCTCTGCTTGGTCGTTGATGTTTTGTCCAAGTAAAATCATTTTCAGAAAAGAAAGCAAGGACTGGGGAACAGACCTAACCTGACAGTCCTCATCAAACAATCCGTTAAATGAGTATTTGTTGCCTAGTATGTCTTTTCGAATTATTGCTGCTGCCCTTGCTAAGTGCATTCCTTCGTCGTCCAGATCTTCTTTATGTCTCTTTTGAAGCACGTTACCTACGTCCTCACGAAATACCAAGTAAACATTACGCCCCTTGTTGAAATATTCCAGGCTAGGTACTTGGTGAACAATCCGTTCTTTAAGATGATAAGTGTTTAACTTTGCAGTCGTCTTCATACCGAGCAAATCTTGGCAAGGTCTGCTAACCTGAAGGTGGGAGGTTCGGCTCCAGTATTTCGAGATTCTTCAATAAATGTAATTACTTCTGCCATGGCAATCCCTTCCAGCCGTTGAGGCTTCTCCTGCTCTGGGATGTTTTCTTGTCTTACGTACTCAGCTCTTCTATAAAGCATCGTTAAGCACGTTCCATGATAACTTGCCTCTAGTGCGATAAGATCTCCCCCACCAAGTTTAGCTAAAAGCTTCTCATCATTAAGTCAAGTAGCGCATTCTCGAACTCGAGCATCCAATTCCATAGTTGAGACTTCGTGAAACGGCCCTTTTTTAGATTCGCATATAAAACAAAATCCCAGGGAATCTTTCGTATAAGAAGCAGCATTTGATCGGGTAAACCTCCCACCTGCTCCAAGATGTTCTTGGGCTTCAGATCGTCTTTTCTAAGCTCGTTTTAGTTGGGTGGAATTGAACCTATCGTAACAGGTTTTGTGAAAACAGGCGTTGTGTCTGGTCAATGACACATATCTGCTCCACTATATGTGAAAGAATTGGGGGAAGGAACTGGCGCTGTCAAAAATTCTCGTTATTTTCCAGCATGCAATGCAGTTGAGATATTGAAAATGGCGGGAAGGCCCGAATGCACTGGAACAAAAGGCTGTATCTACGCTCGGGAGAAGAATATGAACAAAAACAATCATTTCTAAGCTAGAACAAGGACTGACTTTTGTTATGATGGTTGAAGTTTGGTTTTTCGACGATGATTTCTTTAAAAAACATAAAGGCAAAAAGGAGCATTTTCTTTGTTTCTCTTTGACGTTAAATACGGTCATTTTCGTTCTTGTCTAAACTCAAAAGGCTATATTTGGTAAAAATCGCTACGTTTCTTGCCTTTATTATTATTGCTCTTATGCGAATAGGAGCACCAGGAGCCCAACCGCTGGAATTTGGAAAGAGTTCTATACAAGACACTGACGAAAGTCACTGAGAGGCTTCTCAAAATATAAGCAAAGAAGCTATCCCTGGTGGTTCAAATGCTACTGAAGATTCTGAGGCGATGAATGAAGATGAAGGAACATTGCCGGACTCAAAGAAAAGAAAATCTGCCACAGCAAGGTATGTAGATGACAAAAGGAAAAAGCTGGAAAAACAATTAAGTGGAAAACAAAAGGATGGCTTGATGTTGCAGGTTATGAGAGAGGATGTTGAATTGGAAAAGAAACTGCTGGTTCAAAGTCAACAACCTTCAAAAGCGGATGATGCCTCAATGAAGATTGCAGATTCAATGCATACACTAAGTCAGGTCTTACTAACTGGCTTTCAGCATTTCAAGGCACAGTCTCTTCAACACCAGCCAATTGCAAAACGAACTCAAGAACAAACTGTTGTCCAAGATCAGTTCCTTGGAGGGCGCTATGGTTATCAAATGACTCAAGTTCCAGGGGTTCACACCACCTCCTTTTATGGTAGGGCCAGCCCATATGGTGTGTCAATGTCATCAAATAGCTCTGTAATTGACAGTTCTGATGATCCAGACCACACCTACTCTAGTCTTTAACTGTAAACAGCAGATTGTGTTCTGTTACATGTATGGGTGAGCACTAGACTGTCCAAGTTTATGAAAGCCTTGTGTTACATTTAAAATATAGCAAGATTTACACCAAGACATCTAATGATGCTTGTTGCTACAACCAGTTGCAAAATTAATGAGACATTTGCAATAACAAACGTCTCTTCTTTCTCTAAAACGCTGCTGCTAACAAATCTGTGAGATACAATACACACCCCCTTCCCTCTCCCCCTTTCAAAGTTGTTCCTCAAAGTTTCGAGCATGGTGTTGCACTGTTAACAACTTTGATAAGAGGGGGAGGGGAAGGGAAAGCGGAAGATCATGGAAACGTCATTCAAGGCCAAATGGCGTACAGTGTCTCAAGTATTTTTGCAACTCGTTGTAGTTGGGTAGATCGGTCCGTTGTGCTCATTTCTTACAAGCAAGACAGGCTGTTTCACTAGTTGTATTGTATGCTCAGTAATAGTTTGTGGTGGGTCATTATCAAATTTCAAAGTTGAAGTTTATTGTTCACTTTAAGGTGTAATAAGAATAGAAGTGTCAAAAACAATGTTTAAAATAAAACACAACATGATCTTGTTGAGTCCCTGACATCAAGCATGTCTGTTTTGAATCAATCTGTGTCCATATACTCTTTAAGGTAACCAGTCAAGACACTTCTGGTACGAACTCCAACAGTTGACGTGCTATAAATCCTGGAGCCTGCTTGTTCATTTTCTCTCCCAAGATCCATGAACTTTGTACACCTTGCTCATCTAGTGCAGTGTTGTTCCATTCACAATAATTATGCATTACAAAACATGCATATATTAGTTGAGGAATGTCTTCCAACTTAAAATTCATGGCCTTTGTTAAGATTTGCCACCTAGCCTTAAGCCTGCCATCTGCACATTCTATTTGATTTCTAGTACTTCTCAGCATGGTATTAAACATACCATCCTTGTTACTGTAACATGTGGAATATTCTTTCATGCAGTGACTTAAAAGAGGGTGGGCAGGATCCCCCAAAAGTAGAAGGGGAACTTCATCTCTCCCAGGCAACAAAACTCTGAACATCTTTGGGATTTTACCCTCTCGCATGGCTTTGTTTATTCTAAAATTGGCAAACACTTTTGCATCATGAGTACCGCCGGGCCAATTGATGTCTACGGCAATAAATCTTCCCATGGAATCACATACAGCTTGTACATTAGGGGTGCGTTTTTTTGGGAAAATCCGAAAACGTATTCTTGAATCCAAAAAAGGATTCTGCGTTTTTTTGGGAAAATCCAGAAACGGATCATAGATCCAAAGTATCCATACTCGGAAAGGATACATCAGATCAAATCTAAATCCAGATTTTTGAGCTTCATGATCCATGCGTTTTTTGGGAAAGGATTCGAAAAAAGTAGATATGGAAAGCGGTCTTATTGTGATATTACTCGTCCGAGTCCTTCTCCGAGTCTCGTCGTGTTTTCCCGCGAGAGACCGCCATGATGGCAAATTCAGGTAAGATTTATCGTTGTATCTTTTAAAAATTCAATTGTGATGTACTGTTCGCTATAATTTCGAGGACCTTTAATCGGTATGGGGGTGCCATCAATCGCTCCCTAAACTCCCTGAATACCTCTTTCCCCTCAAATGCTTCTATCACCTCTTGACTTTTTCCACCTGTAGGGAACTTAACAAAATCGCCTATTAGCTGAGTTACGACTACTCTGCAAACTCGACTTACAAGCATCAAATCTGTCCGCAACTGAACGTAAACATTCTGGATTCCCAAGAATCCACAAAGTTATTAGGATTTGTTTTCGTAATTCCACAGGTGGTCTACCTCCATGGTTATTAAACTGGGTAAGGTCGCCACGAACGGACAGCAAATTCTCTATGACTGCCACTGTGTACCTAGACATACGGAAATGACTGCGAAAGTCTTCCAGCGAATAGCTCGGAACAGTGACCTTATAAAAGTCTCGGCACCGTACGTGTTCCCTTCTATCAGCTAGAATGCCATAAAAACAAATAAAACAGCTTCACCGTCGTTCGAGCTTTGCAAACACTGCCCTAGTTCTCTACTACAGTCGAGAAGTTCCTCGATGATAAAAAACAAACTTCCCGCCATTTTTTTTTAAATCTCCCGGCGCTCCGCACGCAATGTATGTTGGGTGCTCTATTTGAATATAGAAGAATCCGTTTTCGGATTCTGCGTTTTTTTGGTAGGAAGAATCCAAATGATCCAAGATCAAAAATCCGTTTTCGGATTCTCCCAAAAAAACGCACCCTAAGTGTATATTTCATTTTATAGGAAAAGTAACTTTGACTTTCTTCTTTTCGCTTATTGATAGGAATATGTGTACCATCTACTACACCTAAAATTTGGGGAAAGCCAAATTTTTCCTCAAAACGGTTGTTGAATTAAGACTATCCCCAGTTAAGATACCTTGGCCCTAGGTAAGTGTTAATAGCAATACAGACAGTTCTTTTAGTTCAAGACACGGTGGATCTACTGACACCAAGTGCATTGGCTGTGACTGTAATACTACCAGTGTTCATCAGGTAGTGGAGAGCGATGGCCAGTTTCTTCCCAACGTTGAGTCCCATTCTAGGAGCTGAAGGATCAGGACTTATAAACGGACTTAACTAACCAGCCAGCATAACAAATTGCTCCCTCGGCATTCTGAAGTTCTTATTCCATTCTAAAGGCAAGGCTTCTTCGTTCAACATTTTCATCAACCAACAATCAGTCCTTCCTGGAGTAATCCACCATCTCCTCTTGTTTTTGACAGTCCTTTCTCTTAAACGAGGAATGTTTGTGCAGAGAAGAGACAGAATAATTCTCTCTTTTTTTCCTCGCTTTCAGCTGTATTCTTATTAGCAGTGCTGCATTTAACAATAAAAGACACAATGAAGCAGACCACAAAGGAAAAATAGGAACTTCCTGCATGTTTCATGTAAACATTCATGCCGATCTGAAGTCTCGTACCGGTCTCATGTAATCACTTCATACTTTCAGACTGGGCTCATGTTAACTCAATCGTACCGGTCTGAGTCACACCAGTCAGAGTTCGTACCGGTCTCATGTAGCCAGGGCCTAAATTTCGCCCTCGATCACGGTTTGATCCCCAGATCTGTCAACTGAAGCGAAGGAATGCGAGTTATTCGGGTTACGGGACGAGTTGATATTTTGTTTCAGGCAGTCGATTGATGATGTCTTCTTTTACGCTTTCTGCAACTCCTGTCGCATTGTTCCACGTTGTGCCTTTGTCTCAAGCACGCAAAACATCTTTGGTCGCGTTTCAGGATGGCATTTAGAACGCTGATGTCTGTGACCCTTTCGCACCAAGCAGAAAAATGCTTTCCTGAGCAATAAACACATGTGGGCGTAGGAAGGCGCTTGCTGTCGCGTGTGAATTCTTGGAATTCCCGGAGAAATTCTGAAGACGTTTGGGCTCTATGTTTGCAATGCTCTCACTTAGTCGCTAATTTTTCTTGTCTCGATTTCGCTGTGAATTACGTATCTCCCAGACGTCTAGTGTTTCGGGCAACGTGCACTCTTACTTCTGGGGGTAGTTTTACCATGATGATAGGTATCAGTAAACTGCCATATTGATCGGCTTTTACACCAAGGGCCTCTAAACCTCGTATGTTGACGCTGAGCTTGTCGGAAAGATAGCGAAGTTGAGGAGGTTTGTCCGATGAACATGCGGATATCTTCAAGAGCTCATCCATGTGCGCTGAGATGAGTTGTTGCAGTTTACCGAATCGCTTGTTGATGGTATCAACCGCGGCGTCATAATTTTGTTCGATGATTGGCAGTCCAGCGATAGTGCGAGACGCTGTTCCTTCGAGCAACGATACCAAATCATTAAATTTGTCGATTTTCGTTAGATCAGGGTTCAAGTAGATAGAGCTTTCAAAAGTATCCCAGAAACTTCGGAATTGCGTAACATCTCCTTTTAATTTGGCCAATGTGATCTTCGGTAGTCTTGATCGGGACGGTCATGATCCTGATAGCGTGGAGTTGTGGTGGAGAGAAGATGTTAGTGAAGCGTGAGGAATTGATGTGTTGCTGGTCAAATTGTGCTGGTATATATATATATAGCTTGAATGAAAAATGCTGCGTCGCCAACGAAAAATGCCACTTGCAAGTAGGTTCCAACGAAGGATACACGATGCCTTGACTTCACAGAGTAATAAATAGGTTGAATGAAAAATGAAGTCAAAAGCAAACCACTCACAGGTCCATATTTAATGTAGGGAAAAAACGTTTCGCCCTTCGGGCTTCTTCAGCGTTCACAGTGCAATCTAAGAAATACTTGGCTGAAACTAAGTCGGTTACAAGATCTTAAATATGTGGAAAGGTGATAGATATGAAGTCTACAGATTACGTAATTGCAGGAAAATTACACACAAGTACTAATGAGTTGGTGACAAAATGAGCTGGCATGTGAATAGAAGAACAACCCGGTTTACAATAATGGATAAGTAGTTAGTTCCCAATATCTCGTAAAGAAAACAATATAGAGTTAATTATATTGTAAGATGGGTGGCACCCATCACAGTAAAAATAAAGCATTGTAACTAAAAGTTGCATAACAACTGATAAAAAATATATAAATTGCAAGTCGGTAATGTAGAAAAAGGTACGACGAAAGATTTTAACGCAACAAAATCCTAACTTAAAGTCCTTGAATAGTTGCAACAGTGAGGCAGGCAACAGTTTCCCATAAGGGGGCCTTTAAACGGCAAATACCGTAATAAAGTCCCCGATATAAGCCACTGAGACAGCCTATGTGAGCAAGAATAACAAGTTCCCAAAGTGAAGCCTTTGAACGTTTTAAAAGAATCCTAACGTCACACTTGGATAAATCAATGCACCTTGCTGATGAAAATAAAAATAAAAACATTAAGTTAAGGACTTAAAAATCTAAAAATGAAAAAGGTATCTGATAATGGCTAAATGCGTAAAACTTATTGACTGAACCTAATTCTATTTTTTGAGTTAAATTCTGATCGTTTATTGAGGCCGTGGGGATGGAGGGTACACAACTGGGAGCACCAAAAAGCTTCCCTTGTGAGTAAACGCCTATCAATTTGATCTTCACTTTCATTAACAACTTTTTCGATCACAATGAATTCAAAGTCAGACATCAGGTGTTCAACCCTATTGAAATGCACGGCTAATTCGCACGTGGTCTTGTTAGTTAACATAGCCGACTTGTGATTTCGAAACCTGACCTTGAATTCATTGGATGTTGAACCTACATACTGAACCTTACATTTCTTGCGAGTGGCCAAATAAATTACGTCCTTGGACTTGCAATCAAGGTGTTGTCTAATAGTATAATAACGATCTGTACGAGCGCTGTAAAAAATATTATCCTCCTTAAAATAGTTCTTACATAAATCACATTTTTTGTTACATTTAAAACAACCGGCAGCAGAATGGCCGTTGTTACTATAATTAGATCCCTTGGGTCTCGCTAGGAGCTCCTTGATGTTTTTAGCCTTTCTATCAGATGGAATGATCGACCCTTTGGGAAAAATCTGTGCTAGAGTGGGTGAATCATAAATAAAATGGCTATAAGACTTAATAATTTTACTAATGTTGGGCAGATGTGGGTTAAAATTAACCACAAGGGGGAAAATAACCTTTTTCTCTCGTTCTTTAGGTGAAAGGAGATCTTCCCTGGGTGTATCTTTGGCCTTATCAAATTGTGTTTTAACTTAGAAGGGTGGTAACCCCGATCAATTAGATAATTCTGATATTCCTTGCTGCGTTCCTCAAACTTTTCAATTGTGGAACAGTTTCTGCGAACTCTTGTAGCGACTCCGAATGGGATGGCCCTGGTACAATGAGATGGGTGGGCACTATTGCGCAGTAGATAGATATGATGGTCCGTAGGTTTGGAATAGATATCTGTCTGAATAAACCCATCAACTAAAAGGAGAGTGAGATCTAAGACATTGAGTGAAATTTCTGATGATACCATGGTGAATTTGATGGTGGGGTACAGTGAATTGATAAATTTAGTAAATTCATTGAGCTTGGTGGTTCCCTGGGTCCAAAGATCAAAAATGTCGTCTCGATATCTCCACCATAATTTAGGTTTGATCTTCCCAGATTTGGCCTTATGATCGATGATTCCCATAGTCAAATCAGCGTAGCTATACGCGTTCTTAGGGCCCATAGCGGTGCCATGAGTTTGCAAAAATTGTTGATCCTGAAAATGGGAATCGTTGTGCTCTAAGCAGATCTTAACAACTTACATCCATACATTCATCTTAGATCTCACTCTCCTTTTAGTTGATGGGTTTATTCAGACAGATATCTATTCCAAACCTACGGACCATCATATCTATCTACTGCGCAATAGTGCCCACCCATCTCATTGTACCAGGGCCATCCCATTCGGAGTCGCTACAAGAGTTCGCAGAAACTGTTCCACAATTGAAAAGTTTGAGGAACGCAGCAAGGAATATCAGAATTATCTAATTGATCGGGGTTACCACCCTTCTAAGTTAAAACACAATTTGATAAGGCCAAAGATACACCCAGGGAAGATCTCCTTTCACCTAAAGAACGAGAGAAAAAGGTTATTTTCCCCCTTGTGGTTAATTTTAACCCACATCTGCCCAACATTAGTAAAATTATTAAGTCTTATAGCCATTTTATTTATGATTCACCCACTCTAGCACAGATTTTTCCCAAAGGGTCGATCATTCCATCTGATAGAAAGGCTAAAAACATCAAGGAGCTCCTAGCGAGACCCAAGGGATCTAATTATAGTAACAACGGCCATTCTGCTGCAGGTTGTTTTAAATGTAACAAAAAATGTGATTTATGTAAGAACTATTTTAAGGAGGATAATATTTTTTACAGCGCTCGTACAGATCGTTATTATACTATTAGACAACACCTTGATTGCAAGTCCAAGGACGTAATTTATTTGGCCACTCGCAAGAAATGTAAGGTTCAGTATGTAGGTTCAACATCCAATGAATTCAAGGTCAGGTTTCGAAATCACAAGTCGGCTATGTTAACTAACAAGACCACGTGCGAATTAGCCGTGCATTTCAATAGGGTTGAACACCTGATGTCTGACTTTGAATTCATTGTGATCGAAAAAGTTGTTAATGAAAGTGAAGATCAAATTGATAGGCGTTTACTCACAAGGGAAGCTTTTTGGTGCTCCCAGTTGTGTACCCTCCATCCCCACGGCCTCAATAAACGATCAGAATTTAACTCAAAAAATAGAATTAGGTTCAGTCAATAAGTTTTACGCATTTAGCCATTATCAGATACCTTTTTCATTTTTAGATTTTTAAGTCCTTAACTTAATGTTTTTATTTTTATTTTCATCAGCAAGGTGCATTGATTTATCCAAGTGTGACGTTAGGATTCTTTTAAAACGTTCAAAGGCTTCACTTTGGGAACTTGTTATTCTTGCTCACATAGGCTGTCTCAGTGGCTTATATCGGGGACTTTATTACGGTATTTGCCGTTTAAAGGCCCCCTTATGGGAAACTGTTGCCTGCCTCACTGTTGCAACTATTCAAGGACTTTAAGTTAGGATTTTGTTGCGTTAAAATCTTTCGTCGTACCTTTTTCTACATTACCGACTTGCAATTTATATATTTTTTATCAGTTGTTATGCAACTTTTAGTTACAATGCTTTATTTTTACTGTGATGGGTGCCACCCATCTTACAATATAATTAACTCTATATTGTTTTCTTTACGAGATATTGGGAACTAACTACTTATCCATTATTGTAAACCGGGTTGTTCTTCTATTCACATGCCAGCTCATTTTGTCACCAACTCATTAGTACTTGTGTGTAATTTTCCTGCAATTACGTAATCTGTAGACTTCATATC
>OX419340.1:20906734-20909234 GCA_948470475.1 Galaxea fascicularis | reverse complement strand
TGTAAGTTAAATTCTAACATGACTATCAATAAAAGCTAAAAATATCTATCTAAAATAATTCGAAAACTTGAGAGCAAATGATGTATCAAATGTTAAACTATAAAATGGTGTAGTTTCCGTTGTACATCAAAAAGGTCGTTTCTATAATTGTTTTTAAAAGATTCTAATGATACAGAATTCCTGAGTTCTAGTCTTAAGCTGTTCCAAAGTTGACAAGTAGTAACTGCGAATGATCTACCGCCTTCGGTCATACGATTAAATCTTGGGCAAATAAAATTATTGTTGCTATATCTTGTCGCACGATTATGTTGCTGACTGTTGAGTATTAAAGAGCCTTCAATATATGAGGGAACGTCACCCTTGATACGTTTGTACGCAACGCAGCATTTAGCTATATTGGATTCCTCATAAAAAGGTATCCTAAAAAATCGAAACTGACAAAGTAAAAGTAAGTTGAAATAAAGAAAGCCATGTGTTTCAGCACTGAAATAATGTCACCTAGGTCGTTAGCTTCAGAATTGTTCTATTCCTCTTGCTCAATAGCCGAACCGTAAAAATCCCACTCCGGTGATTCTCCAATGTCTAAGTCACTCGAATGGATCAAGATAACAGGTAATTTTAGCGTTTTCACTGGTTAAATCACCCGGTGAACCACGCGACGAAAGCACGAACTGGCGCGACAAAATTAGTTGGCCAATCGGAATACACTATTCGAAATTCAAAACAATAACAAACGATCGCGTTGCGTCTAGGGTGAAAAAGGGCCTTTGTTTAAAGACTGTAAGATTTAAATTATATATATGCGTTTTAGAATTTCGTGCCGCGTCACTTGTCATGTAGTTTCTCCCGTTTAGTGATATTTAGGGACTCTCAGTCGAACGGCATGCATAGCGCGCCTCGGCTCAGACCACGAAACCTCCATTGACCGTCGTATGTCTCTATCTTGTATTGAATCCATCGCAATCGGAGGCATGTTGTTCGAATTTAATGCTGGATTAGTATTACATTAATAGTGTTATTATTTCTCTTGCCTTGAATGTGTATATTTTATTCCTATCAGTATTTTTTGTTGATTTAATCGTTATTGATATATCGGTCGCGAATTCGCCATGTCAAGGTAAAAAACACCAGTGGATAACTGAGCATTTGGACCGTGATGAAGTGACGAGGGCCACTTGCAGATTTGTCCAAATGAAGTCCTCAGAGACCTAAGTTCAAGATCACTGGAGTTCGAGTTTCATTTGCCTGAAGTCATTGTTTGTATTGAGTGAATTGTTTCTTCTGCTCTCTGTTTGAAATTTTTTCTGGTTAATATTTTCGGAAGTTGTTCCGGGAATCTTGACATTATATCAGACAATCTATGGCTGAAATGAGTTTGTGTCTTATAAAGCTGTATGTCGGGGTCAAACGTTCCTTGTGTTGACCAAAATGAGCAGGCTATTTGTGTACGTGACTCAATTGCAAAGGTTGCAGTGGAGTCTTTGTGACGGTTGCAGCGGAGTCTTTCTGAAGAATTGATTTGCCGCAAATTGTATGAGGGCAAAATAATAGTGTTTCTTTTTCATATTGTTATATAAACAAGCGTCTGGCCCTTTAACAAGAACGAAGAATCGAAGACAATAAATGTACTTTATCGATTTCTGTTTTATAGCCACGATGGCCGCGTTGGGTGAGGAAATCCGAATACACTTTTTTTTATATGGGAACCTTTTTTCTGAGATTACCCAAAATTTTAAGAACGTATAAAGAGCATTCCCCAGGGTGAGAGTCAATTAAGAACGTTTTTGTTTCGCTTATCTGTATTTTAAATGAAAACATAAGATATAGGTAAATACATGTAAAGTAACCAAAATACTTAAGGTTATTCCACCGAAAAAGAAGGAGTATTAAAAAATCTCTCAAAGTTCGTCCAGTTGGAAATCATGTTATGTGCTTTAGCAAAATGCAATAAAAAATAGGGGTCACCGAGCTCGTTTTTGCACAAAAGAGATGAGTTTTATAGCGATTTAGTGACCAATGAGGTTCTCCTTACTTAACCTTAGTTGGTTGAAAGGGGCACTAGAATTTCTAAAAAGAGCACCTCTTGGGTTAAGTTATCAGAGAAGTTCAACAAAATAGATCCTGAACTTACATTACAAACCATCTCAGTTAAACAGGGGTTAATATTATGTAACAAAATTAAGAATTCGCGGCCTGCACACATACCCAGGACTACCTAAAGACGTGTTGTTTACAGCATTAAAATCAAAATATTTTAAGGCAGAATTTTAAATTAGTAGTATGTTCTGTAGTCGACAAATACCACCTCACTAGAGCGTTTTTTCAACAAATTAGATGAATAAACAGCATCTTTTCATCCCCCACCATCTGTGAAAAGATGCTGTTGATGTCCTCTAATTTGTTGAAAAAATGCTCTAGTTCGGTTGTATTTGTCGACTTCTGAACATACTACTCAGAAAAGAAGGAAGCTTGAAAAACAACCGGGTCAAAACGTTTGTCA
>OX419340.1:20879234-20901734 GCA_948470475.1 Galaxea fascicularis | reverse complement strand
GCTGTTGGCTTCATGAATCTTCTTTTCCTCGGAACTCAAAGACATGCTCTTGGTCTGAGAAAAAAAGCCTTTAACAGGAGCCGACTGTGTGTTAGCATCGATATTGGTGCCGTCCGCAAGAACCTGGAATTGATACTCAACACGGAAATAGGCGCACCAGTCAAACAATGTCTCGGTCTTTTACCGCGAACTTCAGCCCGGTTTTGGTTTGGTGTTGATCGTCCCCCGGATTCCTGACCGATGTTTCGAGATCGAACTGCTCGTAATCGGCCTTCTCGAGATAGCAAGGCGACCGAAACATGTTCGCATATTCAGAAAAAAAATTCAGAGTTCGGCTCAACATCAACATCGCGTCAAGCGAAGGTGACCTCCCTTTTTGAGAGGGCCTTAACCGCAGCAACTGTTGAATTTTCTTTCCCCGTTTTCGACTGCCTGTGTCGCAACCTTTTCGACAGCATTTTTCAAGGACTGAGTCGCGGCCTTGGCGAAACTTTTTACGATAGCCATGAGCGTGTCGCGGACATCACCCGACCCTTTGTGCTTGTAGCGATAGCGTCCGGCGCGCTCGTCGAAAAACTTCATTCACTCTCTCGCGTGATTCATGTCGCCTATACCTTTTCGGAAAATTACGCGTCTTCAATCATGAAACTCAAAGCTACATCGAATCCGTTGAGGTCGAGAATGTTGTTTTGCCCGTCTGTGGTCCTGACCTCCACCGAATTTATCGTTGACTTGTTGACAGGGTGGAACTCCAAAAGAAGAGGCTCTTCCTTGAGGGGACAGCTGACATGGCGACCGATTGGCGACAAGCTGTACAAAATATCGCTCTCCACATCATTCACCTGCTGCGTGATCAAATCGCAATGAATGAATGGCTCAGTCGACGCTTCTCGTGATGTCGGGAATTTTGGCTCCAACAAAACGTTCCTCGTCTTTGAAGATTTTCTTCTCGAAACCAATTAAATCGGCGAAATTCCCGTCGGAAAAATCGAGCTCGTAATTTTTAACCGCCGTTATCACAACCCGAAAAAGGGTGAAATCGAAACGCAAAGTGAGGAAAGGTATTTTTCTTTTCAGCATCAACAAAAGCTGTCTCAACCTGGAGATAGGTGTTGAGTCCTTCGTAATCGTACATCACGTCAGGGAAAACCAGAGTCTTCCAAGCTTCGGTGTTTTTTCGCCACTTCAGTTTGTTGTTGTTGTACCTCGCCGTCAAGTTGTACCACGAATAAGTCATGGTGATCAGCCTGTTCATAGCCGCGTGGTAATTTTTGAACTTGGCCAACTCGATGGGCAGGTTGAAGTGTACACGAAAGTCGTGCGATATTTTCTCCCTCGGATTTCTTAACCACGCGAACTGGGAGTTCATCAACAAGTTGAGCGTCATCGTATAAAGACCGTTTTTTGAGTCCTGACAGCAACGAAACGATAGCGTTACGAAGTTTGGACGAGGTGTTACCAGCTCTGATCGAGCCAAGGCTAACGTACGGCTGGTGGATCATGCTTTCAGCCATTTTGTCCGTGACACCGCTACCCTCCGTTTCCCAATCCTGCTCTTCGAAGTCTTCTTCATCAGCTTTTTCTTCTTCTATTTTTCGCCTTCTGTAGGCCATCAAGTTTTCGAAAACGTCTTCCATTGACTGTTCGAAGCTTGTTGTTGTTCTTCTTTTTTCAGACCCCGTGGGCGTCTTCCGCAAACGCTTGGCACTTTCCTGAAGCTGCTCAGGTAAAGGGACTAGAGGGGGGTTCTCCCTCTTCTTCGAGCTTCAATCTCGTCTCTGATCTGTTCGAGTTCTTCGAGCGTCTTTTCTCCAAACCGCGATTTTTTGCTTGTCACTCGGTAGGCGGGGTTGTCTTTGTTGAGGGTGATGAGGCTTTTGACCATTCGCAAGTCTTCTAATTCGTTTGTGTCTCTTAAAAACCTCGACACCTCTGGTTTCTCCCCCCACGTTTGTCGCGGCGCCGCCGCCGCCCCCTCTTCTTCTTCTTTCTCTTCTTCCTCTTCTTCAATCGGTGGTGGAGGAAACCCTTCTTCCTCTTCTTCTTCCTCAATCGGTGGTGGATGTGGTGGAACAACCCCCTCGTCCTCCTCGATCAGCGGTGGAGGAGGAACAAACCTCTCTTCTTCCTCGATCAGCAGTGGAGGCGGAAGAAGCTCCTCTTCGTCCTCGGTCAACGGCGGAGGCGGAACAAGCCTCTCTTCCTCAATCGGCTAATTTCGACCGCTTCGTGATCGGGCGGAAAAGATCTTCTGCCGCAACTTCCCCGAACGCTTTGGCGATTTTGTTTCGCTTGAACGCTCGGCGTATTTCGTCCACACATTTGAGGCCAACTTACACAAATACCAATCGAACCGTACAAATATAAATACAACTTACAAATATGAATCGAACCGCGCAAATATCAATCGAACCGTAGACGCAGGTCAGCGGAGTCCCCGGTTGAAAATGGGCCGAGCATCCGGGATTTCAATATATTTTGCGCGGGAACCTGTGCTTGCGGACCGGTACTCTGTACAATGCCAGAGAGTCAGTCTTCAGATATCGCCAACATAGTAAGGCGACGAGTTGGAGCGATGGAAAATCTCCCACAAAATTCTAAATCTGATGAAGGCGGTTCAAGCACTGGTAGTTTTCGACCTGGAGCTGCGCGGTCTGTCCCTTATACAAACGTCCAGCTCGAACTCAACGATCCATTTCAGCTCCCAAGTGCTTAAACGACGTTGGTAAAAGTGATGGATTGGTACCGCTTAGGGCACTTAAACCTAAGATTACCATCGCTA
Source organism: Galaxea fascicularis (assembly GCA_948470475.1). Classification (NCBI taxonomy): domain Eukaryota; kingdom Metazoa; phylum Cnidaria; class Anthozoa; order Scleractinia; family Euphylliidae; genus Galaxea; species Galaxea fascicularis. The sequence continues at coordinate 20,898,952 of OX419340.1, read as the reverse complement.
GAGTTGTCGCAGTACCGTTTAGGTATACTCCAATATCACGCACCGCTATCTTGGATTGTGTGGCGCATCAAAGCGAGGCTGGACGGGCACAGGTATACGTAATCATGGCCCACGATCAATGCTGTATATTATACTGTAAATAAGGACAAGCGAAACGAAAGTAGTGAGAATTTCTCGTTTTTCAACTTTCCCTCAAATCCCTCACAGAGATCGCAGTGGATTGGCGCGATAAAGCAAGATGAAGGGGCGCTTTTTGAGGTGAGTATGTTGAGTCGTGATTAGCGAGTTGTTAAACGCACGTGTTACTAGTGGTCGACTTTAAGACTTAGCTAGCACACATTTTATTCATGAAATATTTACTCAGGACATATCCAGAGAAACTGCAGTCAATTATTCGAACCGTCCAGTCTTGTTACATTAATTTTTTTTGCTGCTTTTGGCCCAAGCTGTCAAACGCACATGGCACAGATTGGTTTATTTAGTTTATTGACTCGGATTTTGGCTCTGTATTCAATGAGATCCCCCCTTGTTATCAGTGTCTTATAGTTTGTTGTTTTAAACTCGTTTCCAAGGTCAAGAAAGGCTCTACTCCTGTGTGCTTCACTCATTTCAAGCCGAGTGATATGTATAAAACTACAACCAGGCGTACACGTCTAAAACCAGGAGTTGTGCCACCACAGTTTGCATCGACCAAGGACAGTAAAAACCGCCCACAATATTGCAGAACTGCAAGCAAAGGAGGAATGACGGCAATGTTTTGTCAATTCATTCCGACAGGACATCGAGATGGAAGAAGAGGAGACTGAATCAGCAGGGCAGGAAGCCAATGTTATTCCTGAGCCAATGGTAGAAATGGCTACGGACGAACCGGAAAACGAAAATATTCCGCCTGCCAAACTGAGCCCAGAGGAACAAATTGGAATATTGAAAGCCGAAATCAAAGATCTAGAGCAACAAGTGAGAGATCTCCAAGATTTAAAGTTTGGATCGGAAAATATTTCCAAGGATCCTGAATGGCTGACATTTTACACAGACTTTTTACCGAAAGAACGATTTGATAGCTTTTACAACTGGGTTGAGCCGTATGCTAAAACCATGACAAATTCAGCGTGTCAGAAGCAAAGAAAACTACAAGCGAAGGCGTAGCAGCGGTAATTTTGCATTGCCACTTTATGACCAATTGTTTTTATTTATGATCCGACTAAGAATGGGTTAGCTGGAGACAGACCTGGGAGTGAGATTCAATATCAGCACAAGTACTGTTAGCAGAATTATTTTAACTTGGGTGAATTTTCTGTAGACAATCCTTGGCCAAGTGCCAATTTGGCCCACAACTACTCAGATTAAAAGCAGTATAATATATAAGAAATAAATCATATATGAACTGCGGATGTGAAATCAAATAAAGACTGATCCTCGCAGTTATAAACGCAATTAATGTAATTGCGTAAAGAAGCCTGAAAAAAATTCAGGACTTCAACGGGGTTTGAACCCGTGACCTCGCGATACCGGTCTCTTTCACGGGACATATGAACCTACAATTGACCTGCTCCCAACGTCACTTCATAGCTCAGTTGGTTAGAGCGTCGCACCGGTATCGCGAGGTCACGGGTTCAAACCCCGTTGAAGTCCTGACTTTATATAGTACTTCCCTAGGATTTCCTTTCTTCAGTGATTTCCGAAATCATGTTCAGTCACCAATGATTTCGTTCAAGGCCATCCCTCAACGCGATGCAAACGCGTTACGCGCAAGACGTGGCTGTGAAAAGCGTCACGTCAACAACATCGTTCGAAGTATTTTTTTGTGTTTTGAGTTATCAAATAAGTTAATCAAATAAACCTTTAAATAAATGAATGAAACAGATCAAGTACCTCACCTTGTTTATTTTTTTGTCTTTTCAAGCTTTTTTTCACTGTTTTAAGACTTTTTTCTTGAAAAGGCTGTCGTAATCTTCGTATGACGAAGTCAAAGTTGGACACAGCGATTCACAGCGAAATGTATTCGAAAGCCTTATTTTCGTTGAAAAGCGAGTTTGCTGCGCCGTTTTCCCTTTCAACGAAAGAAGCATAGTCTGTGTTCCTCTCTATCTGATCAGCTTGCTGAAAGCATTGATCATTTCGGCTTCAATGAGAAAGATTTCCTTCACATTTGCAAACCGGACAGTTGTCCGCCGATGTTTGTCGTCTTTTCACAGCAGCTCACGACTGCACATTCATTTCACACAAAAAGCCTATAATTGTGATTGTTGAAATATGCCAGAATCTCTGTCAACACGGAATTGCAAATGTTTTCAGGCTTTCTTGGTTTTTTAGCGAGTTTTACAAAATATGTGAGGCAACGAGGCATACTTTTTAAGAACGAAAACATTACCTTAAAGCTAACTGTTGTAAATAAGTGTTCTGATTCTCGCTCTACTTCTCCCAGCTTTCGGTGATTTTCGTTGAAATTTTCTCTTCTTCTCTTTCCTCGTCTTCGCTTAAATTTCGCAAATTTCGTCGCCTCGTCTTTCGTGCTCTTTAGTGCTCTTTATCCGGTTGCTCGCCACTAATATGATTTCTTGCCAGAAAAATGCGGGTTGCCAAATCCAACGCTGCAACGCGATTTCCCACCAACGAAAATTGCCCGAACACTCCCGTCCCAAGAGGCTGTCCTGCCTCCCCACCTCCACCCCGACAGTCTGTACAGGCAGACTGACGGACGTATGTGACGTCGTAACCATAATTTCTCGCATGGATAGATTTCCCAAAGAATCTTACCCATGGTGCTCCGCTGGCGCTCTTCTCGCGCCTGAGCTCCGCTATTAATTTGCCCCCTGAGCATCCCATAGTTTCTTTCGAAACAATAACAATTCGCCATTGTCACACCGCGGCCATATTGTCCCGGGAGACCGAAAAAGCTTTGTTTTACCACGCCAAGCCTCGCCCCCACGGTTTCGACTGCGGGGCTTGGCGTGGTAAAACAAAGTTTTTTTGGGTCTCCCGAGACAATGTGGCCGCCGTGTGACAAGGGCGAATCAAAATGGCCGCTGTATCTGCAAAAAGATCCATTCTTTCATAAAACATGTTTAAGAATGTTTTCCCATAAAATGTGTTTAAGAATGTTTTGCCGTAAAATATGTTTAAGCACGTTTACATTTACCGTTTACACAGGCCTTAACAAATTTCTGCCTCCAGAATAACCGCACGCGATGGCAGTTATCGCATACATATCCACGTGAAAATGCAAGTTGTAATTTGAATAGTAAATACAAAAGTTAAATTGGCAAATCCAACTATTCGAAGCGTGCAAATGTCTACGAAAAATGAAACAAATCAAAAGAAAAAATGCAATATCGTAAAATCGAAATTGGTTTGAACCCAGGAGTTATATACCTCACTGGAATTTGATCGTCTGAGTGAAAGAGGGGGCTCTCTCAAACTTAACCAAATTGGTTGAATAGCGTTCTTGCCCTTTGGTGGTGACTTCGGCAACTTAAGGTATCATGGTAGGTGGATTTTGACGAAAAATAGAAATTTTTTTTTGCTGTTCAAATTGAGAAGACTGAGATGAATATTTTGAAAAAAGAATGGGAAAAAAAGCTTTTTTACTTTTTAAGATAAAGAGAAAAACTATTTTTGAATCTCATTAACCCCTGACGGTGCATTGACAAGTTCCTGTCATCTCTAATTAAAATTTACCGTCGGTTGTCACCTGTAATGCGAATGCGGTGTGATGGTTCATTGCACGCGAACCGTTCTTGATCCGGTTGTTTTTATCGCTAGTTGGCTTTCATTCTTGACAAGCTTAGCTTTTGAAGTTCTTAATGTCCGGACAAAAAGGCAAGAAAACGTCTTGTCCGTTTTCGCAAACACGGGTTGTTTACCATTTACCCAAAAAATCCGGAAATTTCGGATGGAATGTAAATGGAAAGACTATTTTTTTCTTCCCGAATGGAAATTTCCACGGGAAAACGGGATTTCTTGAAAGGTAGTCCAAAATTTCCAACCGGAATTTCCGAACGGAAAATGTGCGTACCATTTTGCGATTTTCACCCGTTCCAAGCCCTACTCCAATTTTGATGCGTGTCACGTGTTATTTAGTAGGGGTTGTGCAAATGGTTCACGCCAATCCTGAACGGAATTTTTCATTGGGGATTTTTGCTGACTATTTGTACAAACTGTCGACCAACCGGTTTTCCCAGGTAAATGGTAAAGAACCACGGTTTTTGAGGGTGATGTGTGAGAAAACATTTCCGATATTAATCGCGCCGATCCGATAATTCACGCGCGGAAACGAACCAATTTAAGCGAAGCCGTGTTTCTGGGCATTTCTTTTAATATCACTGCAACACTGACTTTTAAGAAAATTTCAAAGATATGATTGTATTGTATAACTATTAAGCTTTCAGAAAATGTATGGGTTGATGAGGTTTTCTTTCAAAGCGTCAACGTAAGGGCGCGATTTCCAAACACTGTCAATCCACCTACCATGATACCTTAAATTACTTCAAGATAGGGTGCGTTTTTTTGGGGGAATCTAAACAAGGATTTGTGATCTCGGATCATATGGATTCTTCACCACCAAAAAGATCTGAAAAAGGATCATTTGCCATGACAACGCACGCGCACGTTTAATGAAGATCTTTATTGAAAATATACTCTCAGACAGACGTGAGAAGTGTACAATTCAATACTAATGAAAATAAATTAATACTAATAATTGTGTTGTCTCTCACAAATATTTCAACTGTTTCTAAGAATAACACAAGTTATAGTGATATGCGTATGAATATTTTCTACTAATAATAAGGAATACTAAGGAATACTAAGGGCCTGATTTAGTTGAAACCACGCCATGAGAAAAGAAACAGCTCTTGCGATCGATTAAAACGGGTGATGCAAAAAAAAATACACACCAGCTGAACTACAAATGGACGACTCATCAACGGTATTTTTCCACTCAAATTGTTTAGGAAAGGTGCTTACAGTTTCTGTAAATTACCTTCCTCGCGTCGTCTTTTCCGTAAAATTTGTACAGAAACCTTCCTTTCTCGACCTCGTTGTGATATTAAAATGACACGAATAAGACGGTTCGGTTGGAACGTCATGTAGGGTAACTGTTGAGTACGATTTTTGTACGGAAAACCGCTTGTCAAAAATACTTTTTTGGAATCCTTTCCCCCAAAAAACGGCCAAATGGTGAATCTCAAAAATCCGGACTTAGATTTTATCTGAAGAGTCTACCGGAAGGGTGGATTTTATGGATTCATGATCCGTTTTTGGATTTTACCAAGAAAACGCAAAATCCGTTTTTGGACTCAGGAATCCGGATTTGGATTTTCCCAAAGAGACGCTCCATAGCATATTAACAAGGATACTAGAATTCATATCAACCGTTGTTAGGTTTAATGTTTTTTTCTATTTCACCCAAAACTTGATCTGTTGTTCACCTGTTCTATTTTTTGGATGTTTTGTTCGTGCGCTTTTCAGGCTTCGAAAGAAACTTTCGCCCAAGTTATGTCTTCTTTTAAAAATATATTTCAGTTTGGACAGAAACCAGAAAACAATGACGAGAATCAGTGGCTGATTTTGTTGCAATGGAAAGGGAAGAAGACCTTCGATCATCCCAATTATATGTGAAAGTTACTTTCCTTTACGTGGTTTTCAAGCTAGTGGCCAACGTCTGGCCAAGTTGTACGTTTTTTGAACGTCACATTTGCTCAACAGCTTTAGGATTTACTTTAAAATAAGATTTAAGATTCGAACCAATTAAGAAATCCATTTTGAAAATTGTACCACTGATTTGTCTAAAAGTCATTTTTTGCGTATTTGCTTAATTATTTAAGGACTATGTCTCCGTTGTGTACTTTTCAGGTGACGCCGCCAGCCTTTGCTCAAGTTATAACATTTCTGGAACTAAAACAATTTGGACACAAGCCCAAGAAAAATGTCAACAATCAGAGGGTCATCTTGTTACAATGGAAAGTGAAGAAGAATGGAAATTTTTGAAGTCTAAAGTAAATGACTCGCAATTTAAAAATGGTGTACGGTGGTACATTGGTTTAAGGAATGAGTCTGATAAATGGTGTTGGATAACGAGTGACAATTCCTGTATAGAGGCCAAATTTGGAGCATCGAGATGGAACACGGACGAACCGAACAATCGTAACACAGAAGGCTGTGTCGAGATGCTAAAAAAAGGATTGTACAACAACGTGCCATGCAATAAGAGTGATGTAGATATAGGATATATCTGCGAGCGAGAAATTGGTAAATTATGACGCAACTACGTCTCTGATCATTTTCGTATTACCGATTTAAATATCATTGAGTCTTAAAGATTTCTTCAATCCAGGCCTGCCTTTATTCTTCTCGTTTGTTCGCTGGTTCGTTCACAAAAAGTAGAAAAGTAGCTGTTTTCATTTGACATCTTCGTTGTTAACGTTCTTGCTTGTGTCCACTACGATACTCTTTCCATCATTCGCATTGGAATGGGGTCATATCCTTCTCTGTCATCATTCTATTATCTAGGATTGGTTTTACTGATCTTTGATTTTCATCTTTCAGTGAAAACTCATCACTTCAAGCACCCAGGAAATAAAATAAATTGGACAATTAATAGGCCAATACGATCTCATTTGTTTTCGATTTCAGACTGCAACACCTCTCATTCTGGGAAGATCATTTTCAAGAGTCAAAGTGCAACTGCATCCAAAGTTCCAAACAAAGTAGACCAAAAAGGTAACAAACATCATTTAGTTAGCGGCTCTTAACACCTTCGCAAACCCAAAAGTCACCAACAGTTAAACGACCACTTGTTGTATTGTGGCGAGTGATACTGGTTGTTTACAATTTGCAAAGAATAGCTGGAAATTTTAGTTGGAAAATTTCATTCGCAAAAGTACGGGTTGTTAACTGCTTGCCTAGAGAAAGAATGAATAGTATCCCAGACGTCTTTTCGGCATCTCATCCCAGCGGGGTCGCAAAAATGGCGCGCCCGTTGACGAAATAGTACATCATCTTCTTCGTGATTTATTCGTAGGGTTTGTCGATTATAAAGGTGAGTGATTTGTGCCTGTCAATACTTCATCACTTTGTATTAAAAGAAAAGGAAAAGAATACTCATATTTTCATTATTCAAAATGTGATCGTTTTCACAATGTGATCACTGACCCGAAGAGAGGTCATGAATAAATTTATCAGCTTTTTCATTTAATTAAGCCTCGTTTTCCCTAGCGACTTAACGGTGAGGGTAAAAGCAGGAACAAATGGCATGTGGTATGACCTGCGGAATGTCATAATTATGCGGGATGTAATATATGCAGAATAACCCTAATGTGGACTTCACTCATGCGCATCTATGGTGAAACGGTATGTTGGTGGAGAAGAGCCCTGAAGAACCATTATTTTCTCATACGAAGAGAGTCGAAGATTTTATCAAAATACGACAGTTTAATATCACAATTTACAGATTTAACGCGGTGCAATAAAAAAATAATTTTCCTAGCATCGCTTCTCGATGAGCATGTTTCACCGAGAGTACTAGCAGCAGAGGTAAGGAGGACATTACGTTGAGCGGCATACCTGAGGCAAAACAAAAAGAAGTGTTTCACCGATTCAGAGTCAAGACCGCACTCACAAATAGGCGATGTACAACGGTTAATTTTAAACAAATATTCTCTTAGACAAGAAAATCCAAGTCTAAGGCGGGTGTGATCAATAGATGCACGCCTTAAAAAAGAGAAATCAAATAACTTATTGTAACTATGGGGAATGAAAGTTGACCTTAATTTAGCTTTAAAAGTGAGAAGAGAAACAGAGTCTGGAACATCTAAGTCTTTCTAGCATTTAAATGTCCGAATTTGAAAAGAGGTCCTGGATTTAGTTCAACATCATTTGACAAAGCTATTCTCAGAACAACATAGAAAGTGATCCATAAGAAAATTAAAGGCGTGGTTCAAGGAATAAACAAACTTAAAACAGCGTATCCGAAAATAGTTAAAGAGCCCAATAGCTGCTCTGAATGCCTCCAAACTAACCTCCATTATCGTAAATTGCAAGAAAATAAAACCTTACCTCTTGCTGCATGCTACAATAAAAGTACAAACACTAGAACGCAAGTATAAATAAGTACGAACAAAATACAAATAGATAGAGACCAGATAGCAAATAATTACAAGCAGTATAATCGTATAAAAAGACACAAACCAACACCAGGGCAATTCTCATCGTCACTTACAAATTAGAAATACAAGTTCAATTCAGAAGAGTTGATATTTCGTGAGCTCAAATTGATTAGCAACTTGAAATCTTCTGCCATCTGATTTCCGTTTTGCAAATATCTTGCCGTCTACAGTCCAGGTGGTATCTACATTAGTACATGTTACTCTAGCTGTGTACGATAATTTCTGATTAATTTTAATTAAATCTTCATTGATATAAAAACCTGAGCCCTTAAGATTCTTTCTGTTCCGTAATATTGTGAGTTTATCTTTATGGGTTTTCAATCGAACGACGAGAGCTCTGTTCGTTCTCTCCTCTTTCTTACCTACTCGATGAGCTCTGTCAACTATTTTAGATTAGAGGAGGGCAACCCCCGAGCGCCGATGGTGGCGGAAAATCTGCGCGAGAAAATGGCAGCCCGGCAATTGGGTTTGTCACGCTGGACCTGAAAGTTGTGCTGCATCGGCAGCCCCTTCTCGGGACAGGGCCGCTGCCAGTCTGGCTACGCAACAGGGCGCACTCGTGCGCAATGGTAGCACTGGATACTTTCAACGACAACCTTTGTCTTTGGCGCTGCATCGTGGTCAGCAAAGGGGTAAAAATTGACCGCAGCACAGCGGCGGCGAGAGCACTGGCGAGGGACTTTGGAAAAGAAGACAACGCCGGCACTTCGCTGAACGAGCTGGAGCAGGTCGAAGAATACCTCAACGCGGGCAAGCCCGTAGTCGTAAAAATCGGGATCAAGGTTTACGAGCCGGAGTGGGAAGCAGACGGAACAATCGTTTGGACGCTGGTTGGTAACATCCAAAAGGGGAGGGTGCCGTTGATGACCGAGAAATACGAAGGCCACGCCTTTTTGATCAAAAACATCGCGAGGTTGGCGAGGGTTTATGCATGCCGCCATTGCCGAGCGAGGTTCACAAAATCGGTGAACTTGAGCCGGCACATCCTCAAGTCCTGCAAGGGGGTGCCGCGGCTAGAGTTCCTCAACTGCCCGATCGAGCCGCCCACGACAGCGTTTGAAAGAGCGTTCTTCCCCAACAAGCGAATGTACGTCGGAAAAACCAGCTGGATCGAAAGCGAGTCAAGAAGGCTGGGAATTCACATCTGCCACGCGGCGTGCGGACACGGCGGGCAGAGAACGGTGGTGGGCGGGTTGGTGGTCGGATCTCACGCGCCCACGAAAAGAGTTTTCCAGTTCCATGGCTGCAAATTCCACGAGTGCCCCCAGTGTTACCCCGACAGGGAGGCCATCGTTTGGCAGGAAAAGACGGCGGCACAGTTGTTTCAGGAAAAGCGGCGGCGAACGGAAAAAATCCGCGGAGGGATTCCAAGTCACGGAAAAGTGGGGGTGCCAGTTTTGTGGTAGGAGGCAGAACCGGAACACTTTTACGTACCCCCACGTCATTCTCTATGATTTCGAAGCCTTCGGGGGCAAGAACCAGCGGAAAGAGCCGACCATCAACCCTGTTTATGAAAGCGCGCACGTGCCGATTTCAGTTTCGGTGGCGGACACTTTGAACCCTGAGTCGACACATATTTGCGACAGGAATCAGAAAGAGCTGTGCCGCAGGTTCGTCGAAGAGCTTGAACGAAGGGCGGGCTAAATTCGTTAAATTACTACATCAAGCACCCGAAAATCAAGTTTTTGAACATCATAAACAATCTTGGCCCTGAAACCAGCTACGACAGCTGTGTGAAGGCGTACACGGGCACAGCCTCGACATCGTGGTTTCCCTATGAGTGGTTCGAGAGCGCGAACAAGCTGGATTTTGAGGGGCTGCCCCCCTACGAGTGTTGGTGGAGCAAGCTGAAGAACGAGTTCGTGCTGGCGAGGGAGGAATACGCAGACTGCCAGCGGGAGTTCAAGAAGCAAAACATGCAAACATCTACCGACTGGCTGCGCCACTACAACAACCAGGACGTCGGGCCAGGGCTGGAGGCGCTGCAGAAGATGCGGGCGGTGTTTATAGAGCAGAACCGGATCGACATCCTGAAAGACGCGGTGAGCATTCCGGGCGTTTCGATGCATTATTTGTTGCGGGGGGGGGGGGGGGCGCTCGAAAGCGGGGCAGAACTCTGGAGCCCCTGTAAAGAGGAGTACGAGATGCTGAAGGGGGCGGTCGTGGGAGGGTCCAGCCTGGTCTTCATGCGCCTCCAAGAAAGCAGGCAAACCCGAATTCGCGGCCACCAGGGAGGGACGCAGCTGTGCAGGAAGGTTTTGGGGTACGACGAGAACGAGACAGTGTTGTCGACAATACCGAAGGACATGCCCTACGGTTTTAACAATCCGGCAGAGAGCGTCGCAGAGTTCACTCGGAAAGTTTTGGCGAAAGACTGGTTCGGCTACGCGGAGGTGGACATAGAAATCCCGGAGCCGCTGTGGGTGAAGTTCGAAGAAATGTGCCCATTCTTCGTTAACAAGCAGGTGCCGCGCTACACAGTCCCCCAGCATATGTTCAACTATTTGCAGCGCACAGGGCGCCACAGGCCGGGGCGACGGGCAAAAGCTGGTCGGGGCCCTGGCGGCGGAAAAGATGCTGGTGTACGAGCCTCTCCTGCAGTGGTACCTGTCGCACGGCGCAAGTCGGAATTGAGGTCTATCAGCTGGCGAAGCTGCGGATGCTGGAGTTTTACTACGATTTCCTCGACAGGTTCGTCGACCGAAAGGACTTCGAGCTGATCCAGATGGACACGGACAGCAACTATCTGGCCATCAGCGTTCCGCCTTCCAGTACTCCGGGAGCAAGCAAATAGCGAACCTCCACGTCGGAGGGAAGGGTTCTTTCGGCTGCTCCAACAAGTCTTCGCCATGGAACTGTCAAAGCTTGGGCATAAACAGTCCGTTCTTTGATGGCGTCCACAGGTTTTTGCCCCGGCAGCCGCGTGGCCCTTTCGTTGAGAGCGGCAACGGCTTTCGGCAACCTCTTCACCCACATCCGTGCTCACTGGCCAGCTGGCAAGCGCATCTCTATAGCGTACTGGTGCTCGAAAAACTGTTCAGCGAGAGCACGGTTGAATCGCTCGACAATCGCTTGGCCATGGTGAACTTCAGGAATTCCCCAATGGGTGGCTGAACTCTCGACCAGGATCGACTTGCAGCAGTTTCGGTCATTTCAAAGGACCTCGCGCGTAAATTCGCTAAAAAGCTTGCGCGACTTCTTCCGAATTTTTCGAAACCATGGGTTCAGCTTGTTTGAAACGGCTGGCGATGTCGAAAACAATCAGCGCGTATTTGTAAACCTTCCGCCCGATGCGGTCATGGGGTATGAGGAGCAGATCAGCTTGGTGCGCCGTGTTGGGGACAGGCACGTCGAACTTCGGGCGGGGAATACGCCGCAGCGCGGGCAAAAAATTTGCCAAAGCGCCTATCTAGACAACTATTCTTTCGCGGTGCTTGCCGGAACCTTCGCTGCCGCTGCCAAATTCTTGACCGCAGCGTGGCCTTTCCAGTAACCGTGCGGGCTGTAATAAATTTTCCAAAGGCGCTGCCCTTTTGAAGTTCGAGTTTCCATATATAATGGACAACATTTGCTGCGGGCAAGAAGTGATCCAGCGGACAGGCGCGTTTGACCGCGTTTGCCAGAAGTGCGGAAAAATCGAAGAACAAGACACAACGGTTGTGGAGAGAAAATTTTTGCCTCAACCCAGCCTTCTCAGGGAAGGGGTCACCTCCACAACGTCCTGGAGAGACATGGGATTTCGAACACTGTCAACACCGGCGCGGGAAACATGTGGGTTCCATCACGAGAGATTTTCTTGGTGAGTCTCATCCGAGAATTTGGTCATTTCAGCGGAGTCTTTCGACCGGGGGGCGTGGGGGGGGGACAGCCCACCAGTCGGTAAAGTACGTTTGTTTCCTTGTCAATTATTTTCGAGCCGTTCTGGAAATAATTTGGCCGGGGAAAAAAACGATTCTTCAGCGGCTTTCACCCGCTTTCGCGAGAATTCGCCGAAACACAAGGATCAAAGTGGGCGCGAGTTTTTCGAGGTGGTGGTTCTCGCTGGTTCTTAAAGGAATCAAACGTTTGCGAGGAACTTTCGGTGATATTTCTGCGAAATCGAGGCGGGGATCTCCATGCAGTGGTCGCTGACAAAGTCGTCGATCATTTTCAGCTTGTCGAGAAAGCCCTTTTCGCCAAAAGGTTCGCCCCTGAGAAAGAACCGGATCTCGTCCAAGATTTTCTTGTACTCGACCCGGGCAAAGGCAGTACGCTCCGCTTTTTTGTCTTATTTTTTGAAGCTGGTGACCCCTTTGACAGCCAACCCCACCCCCGTCAAAACAGCCAAAACAACGGGGTTCAAAGTGATCTCTCCGGCGACCGAAGTGACCATCAACTTCCCAGCCGCGAGGTTGCAAACCAGATTCTTCCGCTTGAAGCTGTGGAACAGCCCGGCATAGCACCAATGCTTCTTGTGGTAAAAAACAAATAACCTCTTCAACATCTCGAAGGTTTCTGTGACGTGGGTCCCAATATCCCGAGACGAAAGTAACAAAATAAAACAAAATAGAACTAACATAAGGCACAATTAGCACAGACTTCTTAAAAAGACAACTAATGATTTTAATTAAGACATTAACATGCAATAAACACAGATAGAATCAATCTTACTTAACTAAGTATTGAGTATTTAAAATTATTTACAGTTATTTACAGTTCTCTGTTCAGTTCCTTGACTCTCTCCAACTCCACAACCGACTCCACAAACCTCCTTCTCTTCAGTTCAAAACCAAGCTCCACGTTCTCTCGTACTTTACGTTATCTTTTCGACGTTTTCTACTCAGCACGTAGTCTTTCAACACAACTCAAGCTTAAGCTTCGCTCTATCGCCACCGGTGACAAATGGGTTTCGTCAGCTTATTTGGCTGGCGCCTGCCAATGGCTCTTGGCAGTGAATTCTCCACTCTTCTCTTCCTGCCGGCTGGCCCTTCAATTCGTCTCTCTTTTCCCTTGCTTACTTCCTTCACCAAAAGTTACTGCTTTCTGACCACCGTTTACCACGCCTTGCTCCATTTATATGTCGAATATTGATTTCACAATAATTAATTCTACTAACATCTAGCTTACACTCTTATTGTTTTAACGTTCTACATTTACAACACTCTATACTAAATCAACACTTTATGAACAAATAAACTTACACGCTTTTCTTCTTGTACTAATTACAGTGTTTACTACTAGGATACATTGACACCAAACAATCAACACCAACAAACAAACCATACAACTGGGAAAACAAGGGACAACAGAAAAAAAGAATTTTTTTATGACAGTTTCCTTCGGAAGATCCGGGTCGATGTGGTTGAAGTCGAAGATGTTGGAGGGGCGAGGGCGCTGTGCCTTCCAAGGCAACTGCATCTTCGTAAATCCAAGGGGGGAATTTCCAACCAGATTTTTCTCAAAACGAGGCTCATTATGATCGTGTTTTCGGGATTGCCCCCACCAATTTGCAGGAATATAAACCAGGGCCATTCTGAAAAGGAGGGTTAAGTGTAACTTTTTGCAAGGGACCCTGCCGACCTACAACATATTTTCGTCACTGTTTGCCCGCTAGTTGGCTCTTCGAAAGTCAAATTCACATTCAGAACCGTATAAGAATCGCGGCTCCTGGTGTAACAAAATGTGACAGCCTCAATTCAGTGTTTAAAGTGGATGAATCTGCGACTCCCGCCGTTATTGACGAATTCATTTTCACTATCAGTGTTGATATTACCGTCAATGTGGAAAATGTTCCCGTACAAATCACGGGAACCGAAATCATCATCACCGAGAAAATGGATTCTGTCAGCCCCCCCCCTCCCTCAACACATTGCGGATTTGGTGCCCATTTAGATTCAAAGAGCCTCGCAAAGTGAGGTCGCTAACGAAAACCTTGTTAGTTTGAAAATCAACGTCTTTGTGAAAATTAACTCTGTCTGACGTATTCAACAAATCAGCGCTGCTGTGATCATCCAAATCCAAATTTTCAACAATTTGATTTTGTCAATTTCAAAGAACAACCTCTCGTGCAATCCGTGTCCATTCAGATCCAAATCACCGTGCATTTTCACCCTTCCGTTATCGTCAACTTCGAAGCCGCCATCGTTTTTGCCGACTATGCGGTACCCGTTTGTGTTCAAAGCGCCATGCATCGTGATCTCATCGGAATCGAAAGGAAACCCCCCAGCACCTTCGTTCATCAAACGATGCCCGTGCAAATCCAAATCGGTTTGCAATTCCATCCGTCCGTTTTCCAGCACGTAGAGCGTGTGGAAAACCCGCGGGTCCACATTCGGAACATAACCTTGAACCCCGTAAACGACCATCCTCCCTGTTGTGTTCCCAACGCTTCTCCGTGCAGATCAAGGTAAAGGTATTGCAGCCCAACGTTGCTCCATCTGTGGAACTGAACGAGGGTTCTGACGTAACCCGCAACTGAACCCTCCGGGGCAATCGTTTTGGATGTCTGGCTGGCAATGGACAAGGTGGTGGCAGATGCATTGACAGTTGCGGCCGTCCAACTCGGAGGGATGTATTCGACGACAAAAGTGTAATAGCCGAGCGGAAGAGGGTGCATGTTGAATCCGATTCGTGAGCAGTATCTGCTGCTTCCTGTATATTTGACGACAGTCAAATGGTAAGCGCTCTGGTCGATCTGGTGGGGGGAAGCGGCAAAACGATTAATGGCGTTGATGATTATGTTGTTCTCACTTGACGCTTCACCGATGTCGTCCATCAGGTACTTGAAAGGGTTTTTCGGTGCCTGGAAGGCGAACCCTCCACGTATTTTTTGTATTCTGATATGATTTGTATGTGCAGGGCTGTGTTTGCGGCGCTCACATATCTTTTCTTCACAGCCGCCGTGTCGTCGGCAGGGCTGCCAGGAAGGTTGATGATGTTGTTTCCGTCCACGTTGAGAGAGACCAGCATTTTGTTCGTGCCGAAGACGCTCAGACAGTTGCCGTCGACATAGTGTTTATTGGTCGCGCTTTCCAGCCCCGTCGGAGGAGCGAGGTTGATGATTTCGTTGTTGTTCATATTGACGTTTGCGTGAGGGATCGCGTTCAGTTTGGTGTTCAACCCTTCGTCCACGTATTTTTGGTTGATCTCTTCGCTTTCTTAACTCGAAGAATTAGTGTGTGCCAAATTGTTAATCCTGTAACCGCCCATTGTCAAATTGAAAGTCATCGGGTTTTCCCCGTTGGTTTTCACGTAATCCGTTAACCACGCCTCAAGAAACCTTTTGTTGACTGCGTCTTGCTCGTCGGAGGGGTCTAGCATGTTTTTGACTTGTTTCTCATTCATGTTCAGATTGCCCGTCATGAATACAGAGCCGTCACGTTTCAAAAACAGGCCCGAATCGGGCGGATCACCTTTCTCCCCTTGCGGGCCGGTATCGCCTTTGTCACCCTTTTGGCCCTGCGGACCGGTATTGCCTTTGTCACCCTTTTGACCCTTTTGACCCTGCGGCCCGGTATCGCCTTTGTCATCCTTTTGATCCTGCGGACCCTGCGGGCCTTGGGGACCAGGCGGACCTTGAGGACCAACTGGACCAGCTTCTCCGTCTTGGCCCTCTCCTCCGGCTGTCGGCAACGAGTTGATGTATCCCATTCTTGAACGTTCGCTTTTCGGGTTTGTCGTGATAGAGAAAGGAGAACTTTTCGCGGGTTGCGCTGGAGCAGCGCGGGATCGACGACCAGCTCGTCGGCTACGCGTTTGTTTTCTTTCGGAAGAAACTTGAAAAGGAAGAAGTGGCTGCAGTTGTCCCGGATGTTCTTCGGGACCTTGTAGAAAGTCTGGGTGAGATAGATGACGCTGCAGTTCCGGTGCCGACCGTTGATGAAATAGTTGATGATGTCGTTCTGGTTTTCTTCGCAAACCAGATCGTCGAAAATGACGATTTTTTTTGTGTTGTTGGTCGATAGCTCTTCGAGCGAGATGATGTCCCCGTCGGTGCCGGGCGTCAGCGCCTCGATCACCCGGTAGCCGACTTTGGGGTCGATGCTTTTGGCGAAGTCCTGCAGAAGCGCCTGGTACTTGTTCGATAAAAGGAAGACTTTGTCGAACGCCAGCAGATCGTAAAGCACGTGCAGCAGGACATTTGTTTTACCGGAATTGCTCGGACCGCAAATCAGCATTCGGAACATATCCGTGGGCATGGAGGGGTGCCCTCGCCTGTACATACATACATACTTTATTTATTTAAACACGGTAAACTCTTCAGTTAAAAAGTTAATTAAAAACAATACTGTTTTACAAGATTGCCGTGTGGGAGCCCGACTGACAATTGCTGTAAAATTTTTCAAGTTCCCTTTTGAAATACCCAAGAGAATCTGATTTTCTTAAGTTTACAGGTAGGCTATTCCATAGTAGCGCCCCGCTGTAGCCCAAGGCACGCTTGCAATAGTTTGTGCGTTGCTTGGGCAGGTTTAGCTTAATCTCAGAATCTCTTAAGTTGTATGGTGTACCTCGGATACTTAATAAATCCTGCAGGTACGCTGGGGAAAGCCCTTTAATTATTTTAAACATTAACGACGCTTTAAGCTTTTTCCTTCGTGTGGAGAGATTGTCCCAGTTGAGCCTGTTTAGAAGGATACTGGCACTAGTGTCGTAACTCGACCTGGTAATGACCCTAGCAGCCCTATTTTGGAGTTTCTGGAGTTTGTCGCTCAAGGTAACGTTAAGTTCATCCCAAACAAGGCTGCAATAGTCAAAATGGGGCAAAATCAACGCTTGGATTGGAAGAGCAGTACTTTCGGAGATGAATGGCCTTATTCGTTTAAGTGCTCCTATCGCTGAAGATATCTTCTTACTAATTTCTTCTATATGTTTTGTCCATGAAAGGTGTTCGTCAATAAACAGGCCCAGCGATTTAGCTTCTTCGACTTTTTTGATCGATTTCCCATCGATCTCAATATCAATCTGATTATTCGATAGAGCATGTATTCGTTGATTTGACCCAATTACCATAAATGCAGTTTTAGCGATATTAAGGCTTTGCCTATTGGTTGTAAGCCAGCGCTGTAGATTTCTTAGTTCTAAGTTTACAGCATTCTCAAGATCAGTCATTGTACTGGCAGCGAAAGTTATATTAGTATCGTCGGCGAAAATTCTAGGAGAGGCTGAAGCGAGGCAATTGGGAAGATCATTAATATAGACTAAGAATAGGAGTGGACCAAGCTTGCTACCTTGTGGGACGCCACAAGAAACTGGGGCAGTATTTGATAAATGGCCATTTGTGCTGCATTTTTGGTTTCGGTCACAAAGATACGATTCAAGCCATTTGAGACTACTCGAGTCAATGCCATATTTTCGAAGCTTTCGTATAAGGATAGTATGGTCGATAGTGTCGAAAGCTTTTTTCAGATCGATGAAAATCACACCATTTACAAGGCCATTGTCGATATTGACCGGCCAACTATTAGTAGCTTCAATCAATGCAGTGAGTGTACTGTGCAATGATCGGAATCCAGATTGACAGTGAGTTAGTGAGTTGTTATCATTAAGATAATCACAAAGCTGGTCATATATAATTTTTTCGAAAATTTTGGCAACGGTCGGAATAATGGATATTGGTCGATAGTTGTTCGGGTCGTCCCTTTTGCCCTTTTTGAAAATAGGAGTTACTCTAGCGAGTTTCCACTCAGTTGGAAAAATACCAGTGTTAATCGACTTGATAAATATTTGAGTGAGCGATGGTGCGATTATGTCGCCAGCCATTTTAAGAAGTCTAGATGGAATGTTATGTGAGCCTGTAGCTTTCCTTTCATTTAGTTTGGCCAACAGTTTGCGGACTACGCTCACCGGTGGATCTTTCAGAGAAAAGGTTGTTATAGTTGCTTCAAAGTATGACTCTGGCTCAACATTAGATGACGGTATTTCTGAGGCTAGTTTCTCACCAACGCTTGAGAAATGCAGATTTAGTTCTTCGGCTATCTCAGAAGATTCAGTTATAGTTTGCTCCCTATCCTTGATTTCCGCAATATTCCTTACTTTATTTGGATGTCGCGAAGACAAATCATTAATTAACTGCCAGGTTTTTTTAGGATTTGATTTGCTGGACTCCAAATTATCAGTGAAATTTTTACGCTTAGCTTTCTTAATTTCGTTGTTTGTGTGGTTCCGGGCACGTTTATATTGATCCCAAGCCGAAGGGGAACCGTCCAAAACTGCTTTCTTTTTTAAGAAATCTCTTCTATGCATTTCATGGAGCAGATGATCAGTAATCCATGGAGACTTTTTGTTGCCAGCCCGTTTAGTTTTTAGTTGTGCATGTTTGTCTATGGTTTGCATCAGCATATCTTTCCACATTGACCACATATCATTTGGATCGTTTAGTGTTTCAACATCTGACCATGCCTTTTCTTGAAGGTCCCTTAGGAAGCTAGCTTTATGAAAATTTTTCATTTGACGGGTTTTAATTGTTACTGTGCCTGCACGCTCATGCTGGACCTTATATGTCATATAAATTAGTGCGTGATCGCTAATTGCAAGATGGACAACACCAAACTTTGCAACTTTAGTTAGTCTGTAGCTGTTGGTCGGCGCAAAGACGGGCTCATAGTTCGGAATTTTCATTTTTCCTATATACAATCTCGGTGAAGAAGCGCCAGCAACGCGCAGCGGCAGAAGCCGATCTCGAAAAACAAAAAAGCCGAAATTCGCCAAGGTTTCAAGCGAAACAGAGTCGCCAAAGCTTTCGGGGAAGTTTCGGCGGAAGAGCTTTTCCGCCCGATCACGAGGCGGTTGGCGCCGATCAAGGAAGAGCCGAAAGCTGAAAAGCCCGGGCCAGGCTACACCATGGACGAGTTTGATAGAACCAATCCGTTCGCTTGGGATGAGGGTTTCAGGGCGGAAGTCCAGACGTCCCCACCAAGCGAGCAAGAAGAGGAAGAAGAAGGTTTGCTGCCACCGATGGATTTTGCCTCGCGTCCGCCTAGCGAGCAAGAAGAGGAAGAGGATTTCTTTGCGCCTGCGCCTGCGCCTGCGCCTCCGCCTCCGCCTCCGCCTCCACCATCGATTGAAGAAGAAGAAGAAGAAGAAGAGGGGGCGGCAGCACTGCGAAAAACTTGGGGGGAGCCAGAGGTGCCGGGGGGTTTAACCACAAGCGAATCCGACGACTTGCGAGCGCTCAAAAGCATCCGCACCCGTTTTGGTAACAATCCCGGCTACCGAGTGAAAAGCGAGAAATCGAAGTATTATGGATGGCCGATCAAAAAGGTCGAACAGAAATGAAATGAGATTGAAGCCCGAAGAAGAGGGGGAAAACCTTTAGCTCTGCAGAAGACACCACCGCGGCTGCCGAAACAAAGGGAAAAGACACCTTTTGAAAGTTTAGTTACCGAAGCAATGATTACACGCAGGCGCGCAATAGCAGGAGGTGAGGACGATAAAGAAGAAGACTTCGAAGAGCAGGATTGGGAAACGGAGGGCAACGGTGTCCCAAACAACCGGCCGTACGTTAGCCTCGGCTCGATCAGAGCCGGCAACACTTCATCCAAACTTCGAAAGGAGGTCGTTTCGTTGCTGTCCATG
>OX419340.1:20826734-20874234 GCA_948470475.1 Galaxea fascicularis | reverse complement strand
ATCGGCATTTCGTTTGGGCATTTTAGAGAGGAGTTTTGTTTCGATTTCAAGTTTGCTTTCGAATGGCGCGCAGTCATGCAAAAACAGCTTTTCACCGCGTGTCATTTCAAAGCAAATTCGAAAGAAAAAAAAACTCTAAATTGCCCAAATGAAGAGCCTGTATGTAGGCTATGGTCATTAATCCATACTTTCATTATAATACACGAGGCAAGGTACGAAAATGCATGATTTTCGGTTTTAATCTTGAAGGACGAGGTATACAATATATATTCCTTGACTGCCGCTTCTATTACCGCCCGAGTGATGTTGATCAAGCATTGTTTTGGCCTTGAACTCGGATAGAAAATATGACATTTTGTAACTGGGTGATTTTCCGGTTTCACACTTAAAGAACGAAGTATACATTATACATCCTTTGTGTTGCTTATTTTGCACAGCAACGTTGTTGAAGAAGCGTAGTAATCCAGAAGCACGAGGCCAGTTTTGAAAACGTGTGTGTTTCGTTTTCCCGCTTATACATTCTTTCCGTCGCTTATTTACCGCACGGGTGTCGTTGATGCACGCATTATTTTCGCTTTGAACTCGGATAGAAAATATGACCTTTTCCAATTGCGTGATTTTCGATTTCACGCTTAAGAACGAAGTATATATTACACATTATTTGCGCTGCTTATTTAGCGCAGCAACCTTGTTGACGAGGCGTAGTAATCCATGGATTCATCATAGTGTATGAAGCCAGTTTTGAAAACGCGTGATTTTCGGTTTCACTCCAGCTTCTATTCTCTGCGTTCTTGATTTATTTTGCATAGACAGGAAATTTTTGAAAAGGATTCTTTTTGTCGATTCTTTTTTAGTGATTCTATCTAAAAAGAAAAACACTTTTAATACAGTCGAGTGGCAGTGGGCAGAAACAAGTAGAGAGTTAGTGTTAACATTCCTTCTACGCAGACTTGAAGAGGGCCACGTTTACTCTGCTGTTGGTGTTGAAAATGAAAATCTATACGGGAAAAACCAATGTTTATATTCAGATTAAAAGTTAAAGACATTTTTTTCTAAGTCATTACACTCCACATATATTTTTTCCTTTTTTGTTTTGCTTTGTATTTTTTCTGTCTTTTTTAACTGGCAAATATGGGTTCGTCGGACGGCAGTAAACACGGAAGAACGGGTGTGGCCGGAACTGCAGATAAAATGCATCCTAAGGCTCTTTTAGGGAGCGATTCTAGAATACCCATCCACTTCAAGGCTCCATTACTGAGGGTTACTGCGATCTAGTAGTGAAGTGAATAAGAATAAAAATGGAAAATTTAATTTGAGTGCCACGGTGGTCTGCAGCCCGGCAGTAGAGAGTCTAATATGCATGGTTATGCATTGCTGAAGATTGATAAATCGAGGATTAGACATGATGCGTAAAATTTAGGAGTGATAAATATATACTCGCTACCGCAGTCCCGCAGTCAAGGATTATGCATGACTATCTAAGGTGGAAGAGATATGACTGTCACTGCAGCCTTGCAGTCCCATAGTCGAGAATTAAACCTGATGAAATAAAGTTCAGGAGAAACAAATGGTTGCCACCGCAAGCTCGCTGTCCCACATGAAGTCACGTGATTTCGTTTTACCTTTTTTCGAACAACCACAGAGAAATAGTCAACTATTCATCTCGCTCTTCTACTTGGTTTAAACAAACGAATATCTGAACCACCTGCTCGTTGATAACAAGACATAAAATGTATTTTAATAGTTGTAGTATTGTTATGGTTAGGATTGGACTTTAAGCCTGGTCCATCTTAGGCCACGCGCCGGCTAGGCAATTCGTCGTTGGTGTGCTAACATGGCTTGCTATGTTTGTTGTTGATTATTACATTGGCGACGAGGATGTCGGAAACCAGAGGGGACACCCGGCGAACAAGCCCAAATTAAAGTCCGGAGTGTTATCAAACAACACATCAAGTGTGGGAGCCCTAACATGATATAATCGGAGTACCAAGTCAGAGAGAGAAATCGTAGCAGCTATGGAAAGGCAAATTGGAGCGAGCGGTACGGTGGTTAGACGTAAGCACCGGCTATAAACTGGACTTATTGCTACTTGTGGGGGTGACGAGCTGAAGAAACTTGTGGAAACTCTGTCAGAGCAACCGACAGACTACAACCCGCACTTGGAAAAGCTGGGCCAGCATTTTCAAGCCACCAGGAATAACATTCTTGAGTATCAGTACGGCCTCGACCTTCCCGTTCCAGGCATCCCACCTCCCTAGCAGCCTTGAAGGGAAAACACGTGAAACCAACCACGCCAGAGCAGCGTTAGAAGCTAATGGCTATCCATCGTCTGTTATTTTATCATTCTCAATAAGAAGCCGCCTCCATCTACAGTTCCTCCACCGGAAGAACTGGTTTCTATGTTTTTCAAATGGGCCTAACCATCGGATACGTACCAGGGTTTCGCATGCCTCCCTTACATCAGCGGCCAAACCGATGATATCCGCGTGGTCAACAAACCATTGGAAACCCTTCAACAAGAATTCCCGTCTCCAAAGTTTTGACAACCCTCGGATCTCCAAAGTAATGTTGTTTATAAAATTCCATGTAAAGACTATCCATGGACCTACACAGGAGAAACCGGTAGATGCATCCAAACCCGAAAAAAGAAACATCAACAAAACTTAAAGAACTATTCAAAGGGCTCCAATGTTGCCAACAATGCGTGGCAAAACAATCATTCCATTGACTTCGATAATGCTTGTGTTATTGACAAAGGCAATTACCACGTTCGAAAAACACTAAAATCCTGGCACACAGCTAAAATCGTCGACGTGGATAACAACTCAAAACCGTTGCCTAGGCAATACTCCATATTACATTTTTTCCTCTAGCTTTTTTTTGACACTTCTTTTTGTATTTTTATTCTTATATATATTCGCACCCTTTTCGTATATATTTCAGTCCGTTCACGCGCTACATTTTTCATTCGTCAAAGGCTGTAGCCTGATAGCCGAAAGCTTATGTTTTAATCTTTTTAACCAGAGAACGTTTTTTCACTGTAATATCCTTAAGTTACATAAACTATTCAGCATCGAGTGGCCGACAGACATGTATTTTTTAAGACTTTGAGCAAGCATGCAGACAGCAAGGTATGCACTGTGAATTTCCCATTTCCCTAGATCAAGCCATTATTATGCTGACAACTGTGAAGACCCAAAACACGGAGCTGAGAAACGAGATAATTCGTAAGAAGGGGGATCTAAAGTTGGTTAGGGAGACGACAAAAATTAAGGACCTTTGAGATGGCCCGAGAAGGCAGTGTGATTGTAGTTGCAGAAGGTAGTGATCATCGTCCGACAAAGGAAAACCCAGTTGTAAAAAAGGGTACTAGGCCAGGGCGTTACACCTCCAAAAATAGCAACAACGGGGGTAAGGCCGCTGACCAAGGGCAGACTGAAAGCGAGCTCACCTATTCAAAATGTGGAAACGAAGCACACCCCAGGATAACACCCTGTCTAGCAAACGCAAGAAGATGCCTGAAATGTGGAGAAATCAACAACTACTCAAGAGTTTGTAGCAATCGCGCAGCTCACACAAACGAGAAGAGAGCGAACCAGCTGGAACTAGATGAAGACACTGAATTGTACTATGTTTCCCGAGAAGAGAGCGATAAGGAAGATGTGTATGCGTACCAGATCAAGTCAGGTCACTCGAATAACCCAACTGTGGAGCTAGAGAAGTATCCTTGTTAAACCGACTAGCAGCAGGAAACATGGGCCTGGTAGAGTACCATCTTGACTCCACACAGATTATAGAACCTTCGGTGGCAGCAGAAGGCCGAGACACTATGTCTGGCTTGGTGGATGAACACCACGATGTGTTTCAGGGTATCGGCAGAGTGAAAGGTGTCAAAGTGAAGCTCTATGTTGACCCAGACGCCAAGGGGGTCGTTCAAAAACAACGAAGGATTTCCATTCTGCTGAAAGACAAATTTGACGAACTGTTGAATAAGTGGGAAGGAATGGATATGATCGTGTGGTGCAGCAATGTAGTGTTGACTCCAAAGGAAGGATGAAGAGAGCATAAGGGCCAGTCTGGACACGACGGATGCCAACAAATACATAAAGAAAACAAGGCATGCTATTCCTACCCTGACGGTGCTGGAAACAAGGCTAAGCAAGGCAAAAACCTTCTCGCATCTTGACATGAATGATGGGTATATGCAGCTGGAACTAGCAGGGAAAAGCAGAACGATCACGACTTTCTACACTCCGAAGGGGACTCAAAAGCTTCAAGAGACTCCATTGAGGCGTCAATAGCGCTGCCGAGATCTTCAATGAAGAGGTCAGGAAGGTGGTAGCACAAGAGCCAAATGCAATCTGTATATACGACGATATCCTTGTCTATGGAACTACACAAGAGGAATACGATAAAGACCCTGAGTCACGTGTTGCAGCTTTGGAGAGAAAATGGCCTCACTCTAAGTTTGAAGAAGAGCACGTTCAACCGGACATCAGTAAAGTCTTTTGGCAAGGTGTTTACGAGTGAAGGTACCTCACCTGATCCAGAGCAGGTAACCGCCCTGAAGACTGCTGGACCTCCAACGTCACCTGCAGAAGTGCGCTCCTTCCTGTTCTTTGCAGGAGCAAACGCAGACTTCATGGAAAGATTTGCACAGATAACAGTGCCATTGAGGGGCCTCCTGAAGAAGGATGTAGAGTTTAAGTGGACGCAAAGTGCGATCGGTCGTTTGAGCGAGCCAAGGTCCTGTTGTCTGGAGAAACCGTGACGGCATACTTTGACCCTCAAAGAAAGACCAAGTTGAAGACAGAGGCTGGACCGAGCGGAATGGCGGTTACTATAAAGCAATAAGACCCCGGTGTTAGAAGATGGAGGCCAATCACTTACCACTCGAGAGCGCTCACACACACAGAACAACAATATTCCAAGCCGGAGAAGGAGGCGAAAACAGTGGAGTGAAGCATGTTTGCCAACCAGATGTACCTTTATGGCCTCAGAGACCCTTTTAGTGTTGACATCGACCAAAATTATATAAGCCGCGGGTGCTGCTGCTGTCAAGTTACAGGGCGACGGCGCTACTTCGAATAGAGAGAATGAGAGTGAGATTGCGGGGTTTCAACTTTCACATGCATTACACGCCTGGAAAGAGCGCCGGAGTAGAAAATAACGACGCGTTTTACCACTCAAAGCATCCAGAACCGAACGCGGGGGACAGCGACGGAGGAAGCAAGGACCAAGCAAATTCCAGCTAAGAGAGCCGTAAAAGGGGTTCGAGGGGGACGTAATGGCTGTAGTCAGGAGTTCATAACTAGGAGTAAACAACTCCCATACTAAGCACGGCATTTTTACAGACTGATCTAAATCTATAAAGACCAATATAATCAATAAAGGAAGTTCCGGTTGGGTGACGCTAATATGACATCAAGTTAGTTTCTTGTGACTGGTCATTGGCCTCCTGTGGGAGTCTTATTCTCGGGGAATTCAATCTAAAAATGAATCGGTCTGTAAAAACGCCGTTCCACAAATACAATGAAGGTTTACGCTCCTAGTCATGGGTTTCTGCTGTAGTACGAGAATTAGTTCCCGAAGTGGTCACAATGCAAGAATTGGAGGTGCAGACAATCGCGGACCCATAGCTGGCAAGTTTGAAGGATGCAATAGGAAGAGGATACTTCACGACGGAGAAGAAGAAGATACTCGGAGAACAGTATCACCCAGTTTTTGCGGAATTAGCAGTCGTGGGTCGGCTTAGAGTGAGGGGAGCGAAAATTGGCGTACCCAGATCCCTTCACGAGACGGTGATTTTATCTTGCGCATGAAGGACACCAGTGGGTCACCAAAACAAAAGAGTACCTGAGATCTAGAGAATGGTGGAGGCGCACATTCAGCACTACGCATGTCAGGCATGCCCTCCGAAACCTGGAAAGAGGTGGCAGTAGAGGTCTGGGGGCCCCTACACACGGGAGAATATGTGTTGGTTGTGGTGTGCGAGCAATCAATATGGGCAGATGTAGAATTCGTCACCAGCACGAGTGCCAGGGCAGTGATACTGAAACTAGACAGAATGAACCCTAATTACTGTGCATATCGACAATGGCCCACCATTCAATGGACGGGTTTTCAAGCACAAGACCAAAGCCCCTTTAAACCCGCAGGCTAATGGAGAAGCGGAACAGTTTATAAGAATTGTGAAGAAAGTATGTCGGGTCTCTAGATTAACAGGGGCCAGTTTCAAGTAAGAGATCTACCGTTTTCTTTGGGCATACCGAGCTACACCACAAGATTGCAGCGGCCGACGTCATGTACCCTAATCGAAAATTTCGCACTAGGCTGCCAGTGGGGAAAGTACCGCGAGAGCTATACTTCGGAGAGCTCTACCAGAGGGACCTTGAAGAGTAGATGAAGATGAAAGACTATGCAGATATAAAGCGTCAGGTAAAGAAATCAGACAAACAGATAGAAAACTCGGTCCATGTCCGGAAGGAGGCAACTGATAAGGGATCACCTGCATGGGTGACAGCCATGGCGCATACAGCACAGGAAAGGTTCGCTTATCATCGCAAAGAGAGCAGATGGTAGCAACATAACTCGCGCCACTGCGCACTTTAAGAAGGTCCCGTACTGCTCGGAGGAAGAGGCACGGGAATGGTCCAACGGCAGAAGATAATCAAAGGTGCTGCCGTAGGAAGATGGAGGGAGCGCAGTTGCAAACCAAGGACTGGAGGCATAAGCAGTAGAAACTGGCACCGGAAGAGCAACTAGTGGCAACTACAGTGGATCACCAAAGCAAACCTCACGGAGAGGGCAACCAAGGAAGTGGAGGCAAGAAGGAGTGAAAGGAAAAGGAAGGATTCGGCAACGTACTTGCAGGAAAAGTGTCCTGAACATGAACTATGATGTCGAGGAACTGCCTTCTGCCTCCATCTTTTGTTGTTGAACATAGTTAACTTTGAACTGTTAGTTATAAATAAATAAATAAATAAATAGATATACATTTATATAGCGCCATCTTCCATTAATTGTCCATGGTGCTTTACAATACTCTAAAACCCTAAAAATTAAGATCCTAAGAATTAACTACGCTATATAAAAGTGAAAACTACAGGGAAAAAGTACAAATCAAATGCAGGCTTAAAAAGATAAGTCTTACGATTAGCCTTAAAAACTGCCTCTGATGATGAAAGCCTGATCTGGAGTGGTAGTTTATTCCAAAGCCTTGGTGCCGCCACGGAAAAAGCCCTTTCACCATACGTTTTAAGATTCGCTCTAGGCTCATCAAGCAACCTGTTGTTTGAAGATCTTAGTGTGCGACGAGAGTCATTATACTTCAATAGGTCTTTAATGTAATCAGGAGCCAGTCCATTCAGAGCTTTGTAAGTTAGCAACAATATTTTAAACACTATCCTGTAATGAACTGGCAGCCAATCTAAGCTCCTAAGTATTGGTGTGATATGTTCCCGCCTTCTAGTCAAGGTAACGAAGCGAGCTGCTGAGTTCTGTAAAAGCTGAAGTCTATTAATCAGATACTTAGGGAGACCATACAATAGAGCATTACAATAGTCCAAACGCGATGTTATGTAAGCATGAACAATAGTATCAGTAGTACTCTGGGATAAGTATCGCCTAATTTTAGCTATACTGTGAATGCGGAAAAATGCGCTCTTACAGGTTATTTTAACATGTTCATTGAAATCTAAACATTGATCGAATCCAACTCTTAAGTTCCTGGCCTGTTTACTAGACTTGATTACTTCTTCGCCAACTCTTATATAGTCGAGGGGTGGTCGTGGACGATATTTAGAACTAATAACCAAAAGTTCAGTCTTATCCTGATTTAACTTAAGTTTGTTGCGCAGCATCCAGTCACCAATGTCCTTAACACATAATTCTACTGCCATCTTTGTGCTGGATAAATCATTAGGACAATTGGATGTAAACGACAAGTATAACTGTGTGTCATCTGCATAGAGATGAAACGGTATGCTATGCTTCCTGGCTGTATCACCCAGTGGACTTGTATAAAGGGAATACAATAAGGGTCCCAGCACAGAACCCTGTGGTACACCGTAGGGTAAATGCTTCTTTGACGATTCAATTCCATCAATAAGAACAAACTGTTCGCGTGAGTGAAGGTACGAATGAAACCAATTAAAAGCAAAGTTCCTTTTACCAAAACGATTCTGTAGTCTTGATAACAAAATCGAATGATCAACAGTCACTGTTGATCATTCGATTTTGTTATCAAGATCAAACGCAGCCGATAAATCCAGCAATAGTAAAATAACCGATCTGTTACTGTCAATAGCCTTCAAAATATCATTCTGAACTCTCACAAGCGCAGTCTCTGTACTGTGATGAGATTTATATGCCGACTGAAATTCATTGTTGTTTTATTTACCATCACCACCTTTGTGAATGCATAGGGTTATGGTTAGGACTGGACTTTAGGTCCAGTCCATCTAAGGCCATGCACAAGGTAGGCCACTCACCTATAGTGTGCTAACATGGCTTGCTATGTTTGTTGTTGATTATTAAAGTAGTTATCAATTTTATTTATTGTTTCTTTCTCATGTTGTACGTAGCAAATTTGGTACTAACGACTTGTAACCCACGACCCACCACCTTTTCCTTACGACCCACGATCCACGACCATTACTTACTCTTCTTCTTACTTCGAGTGAAAAGAGTGTTTATTAAATTCAACATTCCAAGTACTTAATGAGATTTTTATCTGTTGCGATCTCACTCATTTAATTGTTACTCCTTTCTTATTTTAAAAAACCAGCAACTAAAATGATGACAACGAATCCAAAAACCCAGCTAACAACAACAACAACAACAACAACAGGGAAGTCACACGAGACGAATGTATTCAACCATACAAAGGGTGCAAAGGGTATGTGACAAGCCTCCGAGTAACCTCTCCATTTCGGGTATCACGAGGACATCTCACGGTTTAAAATGGCTTGCATTCCTCGAAATAGAGAGATTACTCCTCAGGCTTTTAAAGGAGGTTTTCCTGCTATGTTATCGCCTCCATGTTGTTGGAAGGATACTATAAGTCAAGCAATTGGGCTTTCCACCTTTGTTATCTGTGTCTCAATAGATTGCTTGAAAACCACATGTATAGCAAAAGCATTGGTGTTGTTTCTTGGATTTATTATTATTTTTTTTCTTTCCAATAATACACTTTATATGGTAGGCTTCCCAGGATCCCAATGATTTTTTGCCTGGTCTGGCCGCGGTGGAGTAGGGGACGGCATTTTTACAAAGTCCTGATACTTTATGGGGCAGAACTTAGTTTCAGAAATTGCTTTTCGAGGCCGAAAAGTTTTCAGGGCTTTTAAGAAGCAGGCTCCTGATATCTAAATAGATGAGAAAGAATATATCAGATGGTAGACTGACTCCCTAGAGATGTTTCTCTTAGCAATTCTTCACCTTTTCACTAGGTTTTGATACAAAGCGACGTCTAATGAATATGTGTGTTAATTAGAGAGGTGGAATTTTTTGTTAAGTTATCGTATGGCAATGAATGCTTGCAGACACAATGTCCAATCAGAAAAAGAAAAATCAGTGGGTCACCATAGTCATGATCGGTGTTCCGGCCGCAATACTGATAGTCTTGCTAATTCTTCTGGGGTGCATCATCAAACGACGAATGGTCTCTAACAAATCAGGTATGCATACAACCTACAGCAACATCCTGGTTAATGAAAACTAGCAGGCTATTCACCTGCGTGGGCCATTGTTGTCCCAATATGCATCCAAGGTATCACTTCTTCCCACATCTGTGCTTTTATCACGGCTATTCACGTGTACGTTTTTCCGGTAAAATCCATTCGCAGGTTGAATCCGGTTTTATCTAGGTTAAATTGGTGATCCTCGTTTTACCTAGGTTGAATACGTACTCAGATAAATTGAAGAAAAAAAATTTGGAGCCTATAAATTAAGCCTAGAAAAAAAATAGGTTTGGGCTAGGATTATTTGGATATCAATTGACTTATTATGCAAAAGTAAATAATGAAAAGAACTGTGTTGGATTTAGCATGTTCGTCGTTGTAGTATAGTGGTGAAGACATGGGACTATAGATCTGGAGGATCCGATTCGAGTACTGTAAAGTGCATAGTACAGCTCTTTGTTTCTATACTGATGTAATGTTGAGGCTGAATGGATAAGTGTATGAATACAGAAATAAAAAAGATGATACGAAACATTAAGAAGGTGTGTTGAGATGCGTAAGACAGAGCTTGAGGGAAGGTATGGATGTTTTCTATCCTTTTTTCGGAGTTGGTAGCTGCTTTAAACTAGGTAGAGTGCATGTTTAACCTAAGTAAAATGAGGATCACCAATTTAACCTAAGTAAAAACGGATTCAACCTAAGCCCGGATTTGACCGACAAGACAGTTCATGCTGCGAAAACACATCCAAGTATTATATACAGGCTATCACTTTATTTATCTATATACATGCAAAAATTTCAGGGTGTTGATTGGCTCAGAGCACGTCAGTTAATCCCAAACAGAGTCCAGAAAAGTGAAATTAGTGCATATAGTTGAAATTAGAGCAATAAGTTAAGATTTTAGCATTTATATAGTTAATAAGTAATCACATACCCTACAGGCTCGTACAGTTTTGTTAGTCTTTTAAAAAAAATTACTAATTACCAGGAGCTTTATGGGCTCCTGTAATTACTTATTTATCCAAATTGCACTCGAAATTAGTATGTGTAATCAAATTTTTTACTCGTGAATTTAGGGAATAATTTCACGCACGTTTTGTCCTAATTCTAATAATTTCCCTCGCCTAAAGGCTCGGGAAATTATTAGAATTTGGACAAAACGCGCGTGAAATTATTCCCTAGTTTCACGAGTAAAAAATTTGATTACCTATTAATATCATGGGTGACAAATTACGCTTACAATCGTGGGATTTTGACTTGTTTATTGTATCGAGAACTCCACGCATTCAAATGTTTAAAGCATACTTTCGGCTAAAGTTCACAAAAAGCCCTTTGAAATCCTTCTTGCTGTTTACAAAATGTTTCAATGTTGAGTCAACTGTCAAATCTTCGTTACATGATTCGCTATAGTCATGAATGAACTGAAAGCGGCGCCCGTGTAAAATGCGCCGATCGGTGATCTGTGTATTTGTCTCCGTGTTAACACATTTTGAAGTATAAGTTGTCGCTAAAAGTTTATTATATGGCCAAAGCAAACTGGGCTAGATGAAATTCAAGCGAAAATGTACAAAGTTAAAACTTTAAGAGCTCGTAAGCACATCCATAACATCTTTGAACCTGGAGCGCCATCTTGGCACAAAACGTTGCCATGGCAATTTTGTAATTTCACATGTGAAATTATAAATTAACTGTGAAATTTCGCGCCAAAATTAAGGAGTAATTTGTCACCCATGATATTATGTCATAAACTATGCAAATTGAACAATTCCTCACACTACGTAAAATTTTATCTTAAGACGAGCTATTTTCAAAAAAATCATTGTCTTAATTTGACGTTATTGCAGAAGGAGGGGTTCCGGTTGGAAACCGAGAAGTTGAAGCAACGGGCAATTATAGTGCAGGGCAACTGACGAACGATCAAACCCACCCTTCAGAAAGTTCAGTCCCTTTAAGGCGGACCGAAGGCAAAAGATTAGACACCGAGTTTCACTTCTCCAGTTTAGTACCTGGCTGCAGCTCGACGGAGGATAATTTTCCAGGAAAGTACAAGTCTGCTCCCCTAGAACCGACTGGAGAGTCATGCAAGATGCTAAGCGAGCAAGGAAATAAAACAGATGACCAGAAGTACCTCTATGCTTCTGTAGACAAAACAAGAAAAAAGAAGACAAAAGCTGGGGTAAAATCTTATTATCTTATAATTCCTCTATTTGCACGGTGTAGTCGCCCTTCAATAAGAGGTGAGCCGAGCTAGAAAGGAGTTCACTCTGTAAAGATAAATATCGATCCATATAGGTTTTGAGAACTAAGAGACACTAGATAATTGGCTATGAACAGGTATAGATAGATGCTTAAAAGTTTGAAAACTTTTACCCATCATTGCTAAAATGAAATCTCTGCAAAACCTCACTACCAATATTTTCGCCAGCGAGAAGCCTTTTGATTCGGATATAACTGACATCGTTTAAAACACAGTCTCTTGTTGCTCTATTAGGTTCATTTCAATCACTTCAGCGGTGACCTTGTGTATGCTGAGGTTGATTTCAACCCTTCATCCCAGGATGCTTCCGGAGCGGCAGCAAAGCAAACACCAACCAAGGTGACTGCCACTGTCTACGCCAGTATAGAAGAAACATGTGGCTGAGGAGAGTTTACTCGGCTTAAACTCTTTCGACTCCCGACCTACAACATTTATACCAGTGCTATCTGGCCTTTTGCTTTCTCAACGATTGTTTCGAGTACTACTAGTTGCAGTTAACTTGTACCGTTTTTATTCAAACTTGTTTTAGCAAAGTGGTGATATGCATTCAACAACAAATTGTTATCTAATTATCTGGGCCAGAACACTTCAATTAAAAGTGCCACTCAAGTCAATTCTTATTTTTTTTTTTTTGGGATTTTAAAACCATGTTAACTGAACTCTAAGTGATCAAAGTTTAAGCCTTGATTTGCAAAAAAAAAAAACTCTGTGTATTTGAACTGGAATTTTTCTTTACTTAATAGGCCACCATTACTAACATTAATATCTTGAGAGAGCCTGGATCGAGGAGAGAATGACGTCAAAGACTCACTACTATAAGAATGCAATGCGTGTGTACACGGCAGAATTAATATGCGGCAGCACTGGATTTTTGGGCGTTCAGACTTTTAAACTCGCGTTTTGCATATATAATAAGTTGCATTTACAAGCTGAAATTTTAAGCCAGTGAGCAATTGACGTCACCTTTCCCCGGATCCAACCCTCGGAGGTCCAATCGGTCAGTTATGAACTTGAGTAATGGCACACCGTGAAATCCAAAATTTACACTCAAAGTAAACGGCCTTTGGATAAAAGTCAAAGTCAAACTTTCGCGAGTCAGGTGTTAAGCAAACACAATCTGAAGAAAACAAAGGAAGTGATTTTTATCACAATGGCACTCTAAAGAGGCTCAAACCAGTTTCGAATTTTCAACAATTGTACTGTTTTAATGGATTGAATCTACTCAACTGTTCCACATAATGGCAAAGTTATGGAACCATGTGAAACACCAATAATTCCAATGATAGTAATTCTCATCGATATGACGTAATAGGTTATCATGACAACAGAAGAGCCATCTACAGACACCCTATATTTTGTCTTTAAATGCTTGTATCTCAAACACGAACTTGGTGACCCCCAATTTTAATTACTGTAAAGTGATTTTTAAAACAATTCTCGGGAACGGTCAGAGCCACCTGCATAATTGGAAAATTTTCAGGTGGCTCTGAATCCATTCCAGGTATTTTATTTAACTTTCTAGAGAGTTTTATCTTAGTTTGCGAATAACTTTCCAGCAATAAAAAATGGGGGTCAAGGAGTTCGTTTTTGAGATATAAGCATTTAGAGACAAAATATAGGGTGTTTTTATTTGCTCGTTTGTTACCATGGTAACCTATTACGTTATATCCATGGGTGTGTCTGGTTATAAGCAATTATTGTTGTTTCATTTGGTACCATAAATTTGCCGTTACGTGAAACAATGTTGTAGAGTTGCAGGCACCTAACGTGGTCATTTTTTCAAGTACGCACAAGTACATGATCTAGAAACCTGAGTAAACTGAGCGAAAATACTACGTTCTTTATTTCTTGTTCGAAATAGTTGTGTGAATACAAGCAAAGAACAAAGCGTCTTGCCCTTATTTTGAGCAAACTTGGCGCAAAAAAACATTGTTTTGGTTGTGGATCCCATCATCCTCGAGCACGCGCTCAGCAGCAACCTCGCCTTTTTGAATTGTTGCACGCTGTCCAAAACAACATTGCATTGTTTAGTGTAAAAAAAGTGCAATGCAAAGTTAGAACATGGGATAGCTTTTGTTTTAGTTTTTAGAATTTAATCAAAGTGGTGTTTTCATCACGAAATCTTGGTTGCGTGCAAGTAAAATGTTAGAAATAGAAACAATTGCTAAAAATTTTAACATTTTCTGTTCACTTCAAGTACGCACGTGCATATATGCGTATAGGAACGCTACGCGCCTGAGTTGATTCTTCTAATAAGGCATTCCCTCCAAAGTGTTAAAATGGTTTGAGTCACCTTAAATATAGACCGTGTTCATAAATAGCGGCCAAGAAATTATTTTGTCTTTGTGCTAATCATTTTCAGAGGCATCACTTTGGAGCAAAAATTGTTTTGAATTTGTTCGTGCTAACGAGGCTAGTGAGGATGATTAGCGTAAAGACAAAAAAATAATCACCTAGCCGCCATTTATGAATACGGTCTTCGCGATAGTATAAACATAACTTTAAGCCCGTTTTGACCACTTGGCGCCCAAGTAAGGCTTTACTCAAAATTAACGTTCACAACTCCAATCCTATCCTTCCATTTTGCTCCCATAACATGATGTAAGGTCTCATTGTAATAATCCCTGGAAAATCCTAGAATGGGAGGATTTTATTGTTTTTTTTAAGAGTCAAGATAAACTTTGTTTTTATAAGAACGTTTAATTTTGGGGCTGAGGTGTGTGGTATAGCGGTGTTTCCTGTGACGTCACTTATTGTTATTAATATGCTACCCAGAACCTAATCGACTTCTTTTGTTCCGTGGTTGGCAAATTTGAATATCAAAAGGAATGTGACGCCAACGTTTGTAAACAAGAAATATCGCTATACCAAGTTAGATTACAAATTGAATTGTTCTGCAGTGTATCATGCAATTAAGAATATCAGCACATTTTTAATGTTACAAAAAGGTCCCTAAGTATTTGAGTTAATTGTCTTGTTAGACTACGTTTTTACACTTTTTTACTTTTTCCTTCATTTATGTTACTCGCACAAAAAAAAAAAACAAGCAAATGAACAAATAAGGACGTTGTTGATTGACTCTCAGCCTGGGTATGTTCTTATAATTTTGGTTGATCTCTTGCAGGCTGAATGTTCTTATGAAAAATTAAAATTAAAATTACTTAATTAAAACTCCTTGTCCTACTTTTCCATCCACAGAAAACCGCACGTAAAAATGACTATCGCAAAACAAGGTTTTTTTTCTCAGAAAGGGGGAAAAAGCAATACATCATTTGAAAGCTAAGAAAATAAGCTTTCCAAAAACATAACTTATTTATTTATAAACACAAACACAAACACAAACACAAAAATCAGTTTTCCACACGAATTTGGTCATTTTAACGTTGATAACGAATTATTGGATGGTAAATAAAAATCGTCCTCATTTTATCAGGTTTCTTGGACCCAAATTTGACGGAAAACTGATCAGGCACGAATACTTTCGGATTTTTAAAAGAAAGAAATTAGATTAGCTATCAATATGTAACATCATAAGTTGTGTTATTTTGGTTCAATCTTTGAAATTTCCTCCCTGCTTCTCCCCATCAGGATTATCGAGATCCGCAATCTTCACACGCCATTTCTAAGATGTACGCGTCTGCTGAATGAATCAAAATCAGCACACCGGAAGTTAAAAACTACGTATTTCAAATCTGCGCTTTGAGTCCAAGGCAACTGAGAAGGTAGTAGCTTCTTGCCTCACTGGCCATCTAGAGGATAATAATCTGCTTGAAACTTTTCAGTCAGTATACAAGAAGAGACACATTCCGGAAGCAGCTCTTACGCGAATTAATGATGATCTACTTAAAGCGATCGATGACAATGCTTGTGTCATTCTTGTTCTTTTGGACCTCTCAGCGGCCTTTGACACTGTTGACCCCTAATATTACTCACGTGACGTAAGTGTCGCTATAGTGTCAAAGGTAATGCCCTGGTCTGGATACGCTCATATCTCTCAAATCGGTTCCAATATGTCGGAGTGGCGAATGATTGTTCATTTAGGCACAAGCTGGCCTGTGGTGTTCCACAGTGATCTGTGTTAGGGTCGATTTTGTGCTCTATGTACACGGCCCCGATTGCAGATGTTATCAAGCATCACGGTATGGGGTTTCACTTCTATGCCGATGAAGTGAACTGAACTGAACTGAACTGAAACGTTATTGAAACTCGGAATTCCATCAACAGAGAAATTGGTTTTCATGAAAGCCGAGTAAGGTTTAAAATGCAAGTAGACCTAATGAACTAACAATAAACAGTAAAAGAGGAACAATCTATCATTAAGAAGATAGTAAGATACCAAAGTCAAGATTTTCCAATCCTTTTTTAAAAGCTGCTAGAGAACTAGCTGACTTGATGGAATTAGGCAGAGAATTCCACAATTTGGAACCAGCATAGGCAAAACTCCTTTCCATGAAATACGTTTTTGGTAGTGGCAAATTAATATTTAATTCACTGTTCCTAATATTGTATGGACGTCTTGCCTTGACTTTGGAGAATTTATCAGTTAAATAGGTTGGGGCTTCACCGGTAGAAATCTTGAACATTTGGGTGACTTTGTGCTTAGCTCTACCGGTTTTTAAGTCTGACCATCCAAGCTCCTCTAATACATCCTTTCAGCTATCATAGGCAGCCCTTAGTAAAACCCTACCAGTCCTATTTTGTAATCTCTGTAGTCTGGTTGCAAAACCTACAGATAAATTATCCCATACTATATCGCAGTAATCAAAAGAGGGCTGGATAAGGGAACTACATATAATTATGAGTGTGTCATACTTAACAAGTTGCCTCAATTGTCTCAGTTAAACCTCCGATTGCATATGAGACCTTCTTTCCCACATAGTCAATATGAGAGGACCATGATAAACGTTCATCTATATCTACCTGGATTTTTGAAAACAGGGTCGCAGGAAAGTTACACTAAGCCTTGTTTATTTTAGTGCTGAGGTGTGTTTCCCCCTTCTATTCTTCTTCGTCTTTGCTTGTGCTGGGGGGAGCGACGATGGCAATTAGCTGATTAGTAAGAGAAAGTTAACATTGAAAATTAAAATAAGCTCTCCCCCCCCTCCCCTCCCCCTCCTCCCTTTTAACCCTCTTTATTTGGTCCCACTCTCTCTCTTTCTCAAGGAAATTTGCATGAATTTGAAATCTTAGCGCAGGCTTAGTTTCAAACGGAGTCAGTATATTTAGCTTTCCTG
The DNA here is from genome assembly GCA_948470475.1 of Galaxea fascicularis. Classification (NCBI taxonomy): domain Eukaryota; kingdom Metazoa; phylum Cnidaria; class Anthozoa; order Scleractinia; family Euphylliidae; genus Galaxea; species Galaxea fascicularis. The sequence goes on along the minus strand of OX419340.1, from coordinate 20,857,060 downwards.
TTCACCTCCTAGAGCAAAGTTTTCCTTAGAGCATCATGAAGCTCCGTGAGGGAAAAATTCTAGCGAGATGCAGTGTCTGCCTCGTCTAATAACCTTCGTGCGTATTTATCTTGTCGGGGCTATGAAGTCGACTGTTAGGCGCAGTGAAGGTTATTGTAGAGCTTTGCTTTCGGAGGTAAGGAGTCTTTAGCCTCAAAACGTAGGTGTCAGGGTTGATTTGTAAGCTCACATGGTGAAATTGGACTTGACTTTTGACCAGGCTAAAGAGTTAGTAAAAATTGAGCAAGAAACAAGGGCTTGACGGAAGTTCGCTTGAAATCGTTTTTCAACATCCGGGACTTCAAGTAACTCAGGCGACGACAAGATTTGCCTCGGTATTTCTGCGCGAAAACCGTAAGTTTTTCCAGTTTCTTGACTTGTTACCGCCCTTGCGGCTTTAGCGATTCTATGCTAGTGATCTGATAAGTGATGTGATAATATGAAGTGTCATAATGTGTGATTTCCGGCCTCAAATCTAGTCGTAACATTTGCCACATGTTTACGTAGATGTAATTTACCAAGAGCTTGCTGTTATTTGTGTTAGCCACCAGGGAATTCGGTTTAAAACGTTGCTTGATTTCGTGCAAATCGATGCCTCTTTCCGACGGCAACTTTGCTCTCGGCAAGGCCGACGTTTCAAAGCAAAATTTGGGCAAAACTGACACTACTGCCTACACGATAGTTCAGGTCAGAGGTTACGTCGATTTCATGTCTAATTATATAGCAAATAGCCATGTTCTTCTTTCTTTTCCTTTCGTCGACACTGTAATCTGGCAATAAGCAAAAAGTCAAGTGTCCTTGTTGAACAACGGAGGTAATAGCAAAGGAAGTTCTAAAAAGCCTCGAATTTTCGTCGACCTGGTTTTCATAAGGTCAGGTATATATGGATACCAAGATTTCGGAAAAACGCAAAATATACTGACGGGATTCGGGATTTGCCTGCTGCCTTAACCCGCGATCAGGCTCTTTTTTTCGTTTCGTTGGTAGACCTTTCCCGCGGGAAGGACGAAACGAAAAATAGAGCCTGATACAAGTCTTCTACGGTGCGTCTACCGCCCACTTTTTTGATTGATTGACATTTTCCAAAATCAGCCAATTAAAATTACTTCCGTTACTTGCTACTCGCGAGTTCTCGCGCGTGAAGTGTAGAGGAATGAACAAGACGCCATTTTTGTTTTGTGAACGTCGCGTTCTGCATGATTCATTGTTGTTGGGGAATAATAGTGGATTTCGTTCCAAAGGAAGCGCTTTTAACAAATTTTATGAACACTGGGAAAGGTGATATGTGATTCGAAAGCCTATGTAATGATGATATCTTTGTTTTGGCTATGAAACACAACTGATGATTCGTCTAATCGAAGGAAGGTGATTTAAGCTTACAGTTGTCGATGTATTTACTTTATATTCTTACGTACATGTATCTCTTCAGATAACCCTACTTCATGTCTTCCCCTCGTAATACAATGGTAAAGAAACTTTGCAAAGAGTCGAGAGTGTGAGTTGTGGACAAACGGGATTTTAAGCTTTCGTAGTATTCGTACCTTTATTTTTACTGGAGTACATACGAACAATAATACATAGCTTTACGGCCTTAAGCAATTTAAAACATTGACAGTGTTGCGATAACAAAAATGGTAAAATTGGTACAATACAAATTAAAAAGAACTTACGCTTACATCACCTGAGCTTACATGAACCTTTCAAAATGTTTGTCCATTGAATACGAGTATTTTCTCTTGCATCCTGACATTGAAACCAATGTGTCCTTGATCTTGTATTTATCAAAGCTTGGATATGTCTTGCTTCTCGTTGAATTGTTATTGAATACAAACCAGTCAGTTTCCAAGTCCGTTGTCAGGCTTTCGCGAAAGGAAATGTTCGAAATAGACGAATAACAGATATCAGTGGAAACTCGTCTGGACGCTTCGTCTTTATCATTCCTCGTGAAGATCATTCTGCGAATCTTTTATATGAATCCAGTATGTACCTCAAAGCAAAACTAATAAACTTTTCCCTCTCCGCTAGATAAAAAATAGACAGGCTCTACTGTTTTGTGTTATAAAACCAACTTGAGAAAACTCATTGTCCGTAATGGCGGCTCTTTCGCGAGAGCCTCGCGAACACGCATCTTAGTGACATCCGGTTTTTGAATCAGCCAATCAGATTTCGTCCAAATTCTGGACGAAGACACAGAGTCCAGTGAGACTTTGTATCAGGCCCAATTGTAGCGAGCGCCGACATAAGAAGACATAAGAGAGGTGGTACAATTGGGCCTGATCGCAGGTTACTGCTGCCTGGGAAGTGGAACTCGCCAAAATGTGCGAACGGAATGCGAGGATTTTGGCCTGTCTGTCGGAAAATTGGAAAATCGTGACGACTCAAATAAACTTTCGATCTGGTAGACTGCGGGCAGTCTCTCGTTTGCTCTAAATCACTGGAAAGAACGGGATATCCGAGCGGCGAATCCGCAAGCCGGTAGTTTCGTGGGCGCCAGTTACGAGCGAAAATAGAGACTGCATGACAGTTTGACAGTTCACATCATCTACGCCCGCCCCGCCTATTTTCGAACATGATATGAAGCGTTTCAAAGTCCATCGAAGCGATCACGGACAAGTTTTTTGGCGCGAAGAGGTGATTAGCGATTCCACGCCAAGCAAAGAAGCCAGTAATATTGTAAAGCCGCCTGTGTCGATCACGGCTGGCGTATTACAGCGCAACAGCATCGATTACACTTTTTGCAACAGAATAACTTTGACTCTGTCTCCAGTAAAGACAAAGACAATGGCACCAACGAAGACGCACTCAAGGCTGTTTCAGTAAACTTCCTGTCAAGGACAGTGCGCAGGCGCACAGGACGACCCATCACACTGTCTTGTCGTGCTCTTTCATCATAATGAGGTACAGAAAGCTTTTATTTTTTCTGAGTAGCCTGAAAACTTATGTAATAAGAAATGCCACCGAAAGAGCCAACTTCTACGAGGATTAGTGTTTTAATGTATTTTTTAATAAAAAAAAAAAAGAAGAAGCAAGATTCGGGAAAGCAAAGAAAAAAGTACGGGAAGCGGGATTCTCGTGAAAATTGAGCGGGAATGCGGGATCAGGACGCCCCCTTCCAGACCCTGTTCGAAGCAATTTTTTTTGTGTTTTGAGTTATCAAATAAATTAATCAAATAAACCTTACAATAAATGAATTAAACAGATTAAGTAACTCACCTTGTTCATTTTTTTGTGTGTGGTTGAGCTTTTTTTCACTGTTTTGGGACGTTGTTCTTGAAGAGACTGTCGTAATCTTCGTATGACGAAGTCAAGGCTGGACACAGCGATTCACGGAGAAATGTATTCAAAAGCCTAATTTTCGTCGAAAAGCGAGTTCGCCGTACCTTTTTCCCTTCCAGCGAAAAGACCAAAGTCTGTGTTTCTCTCTATCTGATCAGCTTGCTGAGAGCATTATCGTTTCGGCTCGAATGTGAATGTGTGGACGGTTGTCCGCCGAAGCTTGTGCTCGTCTTTTCGACTACGGGACTGAAATTAGGGATCTTGCCCGATCTTACCCCTCCGGTACACAGTCGGATACGGTCTTTGAAAATACAACACTTTCCACACAGTTCAAGTATATTTTCACGAAAAGGATTTAGCTGTGTACCAAACGGGTAACTGGCAATTGCAAGCGGGCAAGAGTCCTAATTTCAGCTGTAATTTTCATGACCAATCTGGAAGTGCTGCACACTGAAAGCATGTAAGCCGGGTGAATATACTGAGTGACATGATCTTGATGTTTTACCATCTGTTGATTATTATTTGTTACTGACTTATTAACAAATAAGTTAATCGGAGTTAGCACGGAGTCTTGTCCACTACATATCCAAGTTTTGTATTGGTAGCTTAATGAAACTGAAGATAGAACACATTTAATGATTCCATTCTTGAATCCTGCTACTGCGAAAAATACTTTTAAGCTTCAAATCAAGCACCTCTGACTGACCTGACGGCAGTTAACAAACAAACTTTGCAAACAATAACCAACAGTTTTAATCAACAACTGAAACTGAAATTACATGTACAGTAATCTTATTCTTTACTCCCTCTCGCTTCAACGGAATTGCAAATGTTTTCAGGCCTTCTTCGTTTTTTAGCGAGTTTTACAGAATATGTGAGGCAGCGAGGCATACCTTTTAAGAAGGAAAACATTACCTGAAAGCTAACTGTTGTAACTAAGTGTTTTGATTCTCGCTCTACTTCTCTCAGCTTTACGGTGATTTTCTTAGAAATTTTCTCTTCTTCTCTTTCCTCGGCTTCTCTCGAGGATTTCTTCACTTAAATTTCGCAAATTTCGTCGCCTCTTCTTTCGTGCTCTTTACCCGGTTGCTCGCCACTAATATGTCCGGGGAGCCCACCACGGAAATTACACTTCCCGTAAATTGTTGCCAAACTCTCACGCCTTGGAGGCATCTGGTTTCATCAACAACATTCGTTAATCAAAAACGGTGGAAAATTCCTCCACACTTCACTCGTTGCTAAGATTCTGGCGTGGACTACCCCACAGTGAAACCTCACCCTCGATTTATAAGGATATAAGTTCCATCTTCAATAATCAATATACAAACACGCTGAAGAAAAACGTCTTGTTACATAACAGGCGAAACCTCGCCCCCGGTGAAACCTCACCCTCGTTTTGCAAAAAACACGAATCTCGGTTTTCACATGACGTCATCAAAATTAGAAAATAAGGAATTATCTATCCTTTTGAGATTTTAGTTAGCTAGTAATTAGAACAGCTGAAGACTTATCTTTTCACAAATTTTCAGTTTGATTGGTTTTTTCGTCTTGTGATAAAGTAAGGTTGAATTTCTAAGCTTTTGCGTGACACGATATTAAACTGGCGGCTGAGAATGCTGTCACATAGGTTAAAAAAATGACTTAGCCGCTGAGATTTCGCAAACTGAACAGTTCATGAATGAGAATAAGTACTAATGTAAATGTTTATGAGCCCTCAGAGGACGACTATAGGCTTTTTATAGCAAAACTCGATGACATATGTTTTTGTTAGCTTCCGGCCGCCATATTTGTGTCCCTCAGAGGGACACAAACATGGCGTCTCCTTACGAGTGTTATGAATAGTACAAGCACCTCAATTACCACGTATAGCATATAAAGTAAACTTATATAGGGAGACTATATGGACCCTTACTATGTGGGCGACTATCTGTGTGTTTCCATGAAGTATATGCCCTAACTCTCGCTTACCCTACGCCAACCTGAATGAACCAATCATATGCGTTTTTATGGTGTTATGTAAAAACAAATCAGAGCTGTATCTGTGCCAGGGTTCCCCAGAGCTCTTCTCTCCCTCAGTCATGCGCAGAAGAGAAGAGCTCTGGGGTCGAGATGGTCTGCACACCTAACGTCGAGATAACTCTTGCGCGGGAAATTAAACTACTTAGCCACTGACCAGTGGAGCGGAAATCTGAAGATTGCTTTCAACGTGGCGGCTAACTCTACGCAAAAATGTCTGCAGCATTCTTCATGACTTACGCCGAAAATTAAGTTCTGGTAACTTGCGAGAAGACAAAAGAGCTTACATTTACTTTACAATCGATAGAGTAGGGCACATTTTGGCGTACAGTGTTCAAGTATTCAGCCGTAGACCCAGATATGCCTGCCCATATGTAGCAATATTTAATCCTTGTTGATTTATATTTGATTTGATCTTATTTTCTTTTAAATTTAAACTTCATATCCAAAATGTATTTAAATTTAAACTGAAATTCAATTTAAATTAAAACAAATTCAAATTTAAATTTAAACAATTTTTTTTATTTTATCTTGTTTTCCATTTAAATTTAAACATTTAAAATTATTTTAAACCTTACTGCAATATTTTTTAAAATTGCTTAAGTTTGATTTAATCCTTTTTATTCATTTAAATTTAAACTTTCCAAATTTTATTTAAACTTACGAATTTGTATTTGATTTAAACTTCGAAATTCTATTTAATCTTCCTGGGACGAGCTCGGCCAGGGTCACGCGTGTAGCCATTAGTTTTTCGATGTCTCGTCAGTAAATATAGACGACGAAGGCACCGGTAGAGTGTCCAAATTACTAAGCGAAGCATCCAGGCTTTTCCCTTCGTCCTACAGCCCTGCTGTGAATGCCAGTCGTTCAGCAGCGACGATCAATGAAACTCTCGGGTTCGCTTAGAGACTGCTTCGGGAAAGTACATGCACCGGCCTCCGTGGGCGACTGAACTGACAATAACATTTGCGACTGAGAGCGACATGTAAAAAGTGTTAACAGGCCTCCTAAATAGTATTGTGCGTGACGCGAAAGAAAACTGCAATAAAAAAAGTTTTCTTTCGCGTCACGCACGTCGGACTATAAAGCGAAGTAGGGACTACTCGTAGTCTACTATTTAGGAGCCCCCATTATCTCATATCGCAAGGGAAAATCCCAAAAAGGCATCCTACTTAAAGCGAACCGGTGCATCTGCAAACTGCAGATGTTTTGAGCAGGCCTGTTAACCCTTTTTACATGTCGCTCTCAGTCGCAAATGTTATTGTCAGTTCAGTCGCCCACGGAGGCCGGTGCATGTACTTTCCCGAAGCAGTCTCTAAGCGAACCCGAGAGTTTCATTGATCGTCGCTGCTGAACGACTGGCATTCACAGCAGGGCTGTAGGACGAAGGGAAAAGCCTGGATGCTTCGCTTAGTAATTTGGACACTCTACCGGTGCCTTCGTCGTCTATATTTACTGACGAGACATCGAAAAACTAATGGCTACACGCGTGACCCTGGCCGAGCTCGTCCCAGGAAGATTAAATAGAATTTCGAAGTTTAAATCAAATACAAATTCGTAAGTTTAAATAAAATTTGGAAAGTTTAAATTTAAATGAATAAAAAGGATTAAATCAAACTTAAGCAATTTAAAAAAATATATTGCAGTAAGGTTTAAAATAATTTTAAATGTTTAAACTTAAATGAAAAACAAGATAAAATGAAAAAAATTGTTTAAATTTAAATTTGAATTTGTTTAAATTTAAATTGAATTTCATTTTAAATTTAAATACATTTTGGACATGAAGTTTAAATTTAAAAGAAAATAAGTTTAAATCAAATATAAATCAACAAGGATTAAATATTGCTACATATGGGCAGGCATACCCAGAATTATTTTTACTCCTTTCCGATTCATAATTACCAAACGGTCAGTATAAAACATGGACTGCGGACTACGGACTACGGACTACGGACTGGGTATAAAACACGGACTGAGGTATAAAATACGGACTAAGACTGCGGACTGGGTATAAAACACGGACTGAGGTATAAAATGCGGACTAAGACTGCGGACTGGGTATAAAACACGGACTGAGGTATGAAACACGGTCTTTTGTATAAACGAAATGTAGAAATGATGAAGTTGGAGTTGATAAGCTTTAACCTTGGCAAGGAAACTGTTTGGGTCAAGAATGATTACTGGGACATAGAATTTTATGTGTCTTAATTAGATAAACGCATAAGATGTTTTGGTCGTAGCTTGGACTGTTATCTTTATTAACCAAATGGGAACACTCTACAACAGCGTTTCTAACACAAATGTGTGTAATGTATTTTTTTTTCGAAATAAAATTGGAACGCGTCACTAACCATAAACGTACTTTTATATTACTTGTATTTAAATGATGTTTATATTTAAAAAAAAATAAATGTCTATAACAACATTAATTGCCAACGAGTCACCCTCGCGAGGACGCGAGGGTGACGAGGCGGCAGCATTATAGAGCCGTGTGTGCGAGTTGATTTTGGTACAGGGAGACGAAATCTCGAATGAAAAAAGTTAGGGTAAGGTAATGTAAGAGTGACGTCATCGGTGATTGTTTTCGACTTAGCCAATGGCATCGCGGTATTTTTTTAGCTAAACCAATCACATCAGGAGGATCATGATACAAGGTGACCACATTGACAACAGGCTGGTCGCTTGTGCTGGTTTAGGCAGGGAAAGTTGAGTGGAAATATTGATATTATTCACTCGTGAGCGTTGTCTTCTTGCGTGTACTTTAATTTAGTGTTTTTGGGAGCCAGAGTGTCACAAAGCTAACACCTAGCAGGCTGAAAAATCGCCCAGCCAGGCTAAAACCGCCCGGCGAGGCAGTTATCGAAATCAGCTCGAAAACGGCAAGCTTGCCAAAACAGTCAATTGCCTTGACAAGATCGGCCAGCGTGCCATTTAAGAACCAAAAAAACAAAACCGCTTGAACATAGTCACTATAAACTCAATCAGAGGGCGCATAAAGACTCTTCTTTTATCGAGCTAGCCTTGCTCAAAATTACAAATTTGACAGTCACGGCGAGCGTGCCAAAACAGCAATCTTCCCAAAACAACAGTCAATTGTTTACAAAATCGGCCAGCGTGCTATAACTAAGGAAAAAAAAAACACTTGAATATATTCAAATATATTGACTATAAACATAATCAGAGGGAATATAAAGCCTCTTTCCAATCGAGTCACGAGTCACACGACGGGTCGCTGTTAGTTTGTGCTCATCCATTAGCGTTCACAAAAAAGGCAAGAACGTTATGCTAGCCCACATATAAGGCACTAATACATTACAATACTACATGTATGTATACACCAACTAACAAATGCACCTACCTCCACTAACATGCACATACCTACAATTATACTCACTTCTCTTCATTTGTACTCACGTACATTCACTTATACTCACTTACGTTCATATATAATCACTTGCCTTCAATCATACTCACTTCTCTTCATTTATACTCACTTGCTTGCATTTATACTCACTTGCTTGCATTAATACTCACTTGCCTGCATTTATACTCACTTGCTTGCATTTATACTCACTTGCCTGCATTTGTACTCACTTGCTTGCATTTATACTCACTTGCTTGCATTTATACTCACTTGCCTGCATTTATACTCACTTGCCTGCATTACTACTCACTTGCCTGCATTACTACTCACTTGCCTGCATTTATACTCACTTGCCAGCATTAATACTCACTTGCCTGCATTTATACTCACTTGCCTGCATTACTACTCACTTGCCTGCATTACTACTCACTTGCCTGCATTTATACTCACTTGCTTGCATTTATACTCACTTGCCTGCATTTATACTCACTTGCTTGCATTTATACTCACTTGCCTGCATTTGTACTCACTTGCCTGCATTTATACTCACTTGCCTGCATTTATACTCACTTGCCTGCATTTGTACTCACTTGCCTGCATTAATACTCACTTGCCTGCATTTATACTCACTTGCCTGCATTTATACTCACTTGCCTGCATTACTACTCACTTGCCTGCATTAATACTCACTTGCCTGCATTTATACTCACTTGCCTGCATAATTTTGTACTCACTTGCTTGCATTTATACTCACTTGCCTGCATTTATACTCACTTGCTTGCATCTATACTCACTTGCCTGCATTTATACTCACTTGCCTGCATTTATACTCACTTGCCTGCATTTGTACTCACTTGCCTGCATTAATACTCACTTGCCTGCATTTATACTCACTTGCCTGCATTTATACTCACTTCCCTGCATTAATACTCACTTGCCTGCATTTATACTCACTTGCCTGCATTTGTACTCACTTGCCTGCATTAATACTCACTTGCCTGCATTTATACTCACTTGCCTGCATTTATACTCACTTGCCTGCATTACTACTCACTTGCCTGCATTTATACTCACTTGCCAGCATTAATACTCACTTGCCTGCATTTATACTCACTTGCCAGCATTAATACTCACTTGCCTGCATTTATACTCACTTGCCTGCATTACTACTCACTTGCCTGCATTTGTACTCACTTGCTTGCATTTATACTCACTTGCTTGCATTTATACTCACTTGCCTGCATTTATACTCACTTGCCTGCATTTATACTCACTTGCTTGCATTTATACTCACTTGCCTGCATTTATACTCACTTGCCTGCATTTATACTCACTTGCTTGCATTTATACTCAGTTGCCTGCATTTGTACTCACTTGCTTGCATTTATACTCACTTGCTTGCATTTATACTCACTTGCCTGCATTTGTACTCACTTCCTTGCATTTACACTCACTTCCTTGCATTTATACTCACTTGCCTGCATTTATACTCACTTGCCTGCATTTGTACTCACTTGCTTGCATTTATACTCACTTGCTTCCATTTATACTCACTTGCCTGCATTTATACTCACTTGCCTGCATTTATACTCACTTGCCTGCATTAATACTTACTTGCCTGCATTTATACTCACTTGCCTGCATTTATACTCACTTGCCTGCATTAATACTCACTTGCCTGCATTTATACTCACTTGCCTGCATTTGTACTCACTTGTCTGCATTTGTACTCACTTGCCTGCATTTGTACTCACTTGCCTGCATTTATACTCACTTGCCTGCATTACTACTCACTTGCTTGCATATATACTCACTTGCCTGCATTTATACTCACTTGCCTGCATTTGTACTCACTTGCTTGCATTTATACTCACTTGCCTGAATTTATGCTCACTTGTTTGGATTTGTACTCACTTGCTTGCATTTGTACTCACTTAGAATCACTTATACTCACTTGCATTTATTTATACTCACTTACACTCACTTATACTCACTTGCCTTCATTTATATGCACCTGCCTTCATTTGTACTCACTTACATTCACTTATACTCACTTGCATTCACTCGTACTCACTTACCGTCACTCATACGCAATTTCCTTCACTTTTACTCTTTTACCGTCACTCATACTCATGCACTTTCCGGGCATTTACTTGTACTCACTTACCGTCACTGACAGATACGCAATTTCATTCACTTTTACTCACTTACAGTCACTCATACGCAATTTCATTCACCTTTACTCACTTATCGTCACTCATACTCACTTTCATTCTCTCGCACTCACTTTCTCGCACTGAAACTCACTCTCCTTCACTTGAACTCACTTTGCTTCACTTGTACTCACATACTGTCACTCATACACGCTTCCCTTCACTTGTACTCACTTACAGTCAGTCATACGCACTCGAGTCCTTCACTTGTGCTCACTTACAGTCACTCACACGCACTTTCATTCATTTTTACTCACTTACCGTCACTCATACTCACTTTCCTTCACTCGTACTCACTTACCGTCACTCATACGCAATTTCATTCACTTTTACTCACTTATCGTCACTCATACGCAATTTCATTCACTTGTGCTCACTATCCGTCATTCACACGCACTTTCCTTCACTTATGCTCACTTGCCGTCATTCATACGCACTTTCCTTTACTTGTACTTACTCTGCTTCACTTAATTGTACTCACTTTCCTTCAGTTGCGTAAAACTCACTCACTTTCACTCACTTTCCTTCAGTCATACAAACAAATTGGGGTGTCACGATTGTTCTCACAAATTTTATTATCTGGAAATTAATCAGATTTCTACAAACAAATTGGGGTGTCACCGGGCACGTTATGTACTATTTACTATTTCCCCCCCCCCCCCCGCTCCCATCTCCTAAATTATCTCACAAATTTCGTGTCCTCTCAGGCAGCTCACATCTTTGGAACGGTTAACTTCTACTTTAAATCTGTATTTTTCTTTTTACTATATATTCAAGGAGCCCGCTACCATCGCCGAAAAGATAGACTCTACATAAAAGCTCCCTTATTCTGTTTGAATTTCGTCAAAGAAACGTGAAAGCAACCGCGGTTTGTGTTTATATTTTCACAGTTAAGGGCGTTTCTTTATTTTGCACTTTTTGTCGCCTTTTTCGCGGCATCAGAGGAAGCCGCACAACAGTGACAAGCAACTTGATTTACCACATCAGTGATCACAGAAAATACGACACGATCAATACACTTTTGTAGGTTTTCTTGTCACGTCCGCATCGAGTGATTGAGATACTGTACCCATATAAAGTCTAGAAATCTGCAATCTTCTCGGGTTTACTTAGAATCGGACTTCAGCTTTGCATGAGTAAACACAAGTCCATACAAGTGAGCTAAGTGCAGACGAGTAAACGCAAGTGCGTATATGTGAAGTTAAATGCGTATGAGCGATGCTAAGTGTGTGTAGGTGAGGTAGTTCGTACCTGAAGAGAACCAGTTGATGATAAGTGCAAGTAGGTGGAGGAAAGTGCGTACAGGTGAAGGAAAGAGAGTACAAGTGAAGGAAAGTAATTATTCACATGAGTGACTGTAAGCGAGTACAAGTGAAGGAAAGTGAGTACAAGTGAAGCAAAGTGTGCACAAGTGAGGGAAAGTGAGTACAAATGAAGCAAAGTGAGTGCAAGTGAAGGAGTAACTAGTGAAGCAGAGTGATCGAGTCAAGTGAAGCATTAAGTGAATACAAGTGAAGCAATGTGAGTGCAAGTGGAGCAATGTGAGTGCAAGTGAAGTAAAGTGAGTACAGGTGAAGCAAAGTGAGTTCAAGTGAGGCAAAGTGAATACAAGTGAAGTAAAGTGAGTATGAATGAATACAAGTGAGTATAAGTGAATGTAAGTGAGTACAGATGAAGGCCGGTGAGTATAAATGAAGGCAAGTGAGTAACTGATAAGTGAGTGTAAGTGAGTATAAATGAATGCAAGTGAGTATAAGTGAGTATGAATGAATGCAATTAGTGAGTATAAGTGATTGTAGGTGAGTAAAAATGAAGGCAAGTGAGTATAAATGAATGCAAGTGAGTATAAGTGAGTGTAAGTGAGTACAAATGAAGGCAAGTGATCATAAGTGAATGTTAGTGACTATAAATGAATGCAAGTGAGTATAAGTGATTGTAAGTGAGTACAAATGCAGGCAAGTGAGTATAAATGCAGGCAAGTGAGTATTAATGCAGGCAAGTGAGTACAAATGCAGGCAAGTGAGTACAAATGCAGGCAAGTGAGTACAAATGCAGGCAAGTGAGTAGTAATGCAGGCAAGTGAGTATAAATGCAGGCAAGTGAGTATAAATGCAGGCAAGTGAGTATAACTGCAGGCAAGTGAGTACAAATGCAGGCAAGTGAGTATAAATGCAGGCAATTAAGTGAGTATAAATGCAGGCAAGTGAGTATTAATGCAGGCAAGTGAGTATTAATGCTGGCAAGTGAGTATTAATGCTGGCAAGTGAGTATAAATACAAGCAAGTGAGTACAAATGCAGGCAAGTGAGTATCAATGCAGGCAAGTGAGTATTAATGCAGGCAAGTGAGTATAAATGCAGGCAAGTGAGTATTAATGCAGGCAAGTGAGTATAAATGGAGGCAAGTGAGTACAAATGCAGGCAAGTGAGTATAAATGCAGGCAAGTGAGTACAAATGCAGGCAAGTGAGTATAAATGTAGGCAAGTGAGTAGTAATGCAGGCAACTGAGTATAAATGTAGGCAAGTGAGTATAAATGCAAGCAAGTGAGTACAAATGCAGACAAGTGAGTATCAATCCAGGCAACTGAGTATAAATGCAGGCATGAAGTGAGTATAAATGCAGGCAAGTGAGTATAAATGCAGGCAAGTGAGTATAAATGCAAGCAAGTGAGTATAAATGCAGGCAAGTGAGTATAAATGCAAGCAAGTGAGTATAAATGCAGGCAAGTGAGTATAAATGCAGGCAAGTGAGTAGTAGTGCAGGCAAGTGAGTATAAATGCAAGCAAGTGAGTATAAATGCAGGCAATTAAGTGAGTATAAATGCAGGCAAGTGAGTATTAATGCTGGCAAGTGAGTATAAATGCAGGCAAGTGAGTACAAATGCAGGCAAGTGAGTATAAATGCAAGCAAGTGAGTAGTAATGCAGGCAACTGAGTATAAATGTAGGCAAGTGAGTATAAATGCAAGCAAGTGAGTACAAATGCAGACAAGTGAGTATCAATCCAGGCAACTGAGTATAAATACAGGCATGAAGTGAGTATAAATGCAGGCAAGTGAGTATAAATGCAGGCAAGTGAGTATAAATGCAGGCAAGTGAGTACAAATACAGGCAAGTGAGTATAAATGCAAGCAAGTGAGTACAAATGCAGGCAAGTGAGTACAAATGCAGGCAAGTGAGTACAAATGCAAGCAAGTGAGTATAAATGCAGGCAATTAAGTGAGTATAAATGCAGGCAAGTGAGTATTAATGCTGGCAAGTGAGTATAAATGCAGGCAAGTGAGTATAAATGCAGGCAAGTGAGTATAAATGCAGGCAAGTGAGTATAAATGCAAGCAAGTGAGTATAAATGCAGGCAAGTGAGTATAAATGCAGGCAAGTGAGTATAAATGCAGGCAAGTGAGTAGTAGTGCAGGCAAGTGAGTATAAATGCAGGCAAGTGAGTATAAATGCAGGCAAGTGAGTATAAATGCAGGCAAGTGAGTATAAATGCAGGCAAGTGAGTATAAATGCAAGCAAGTGAGTACAAATGCAGGCAAGTGAGTATAAATGCAAGCAAGTGAGTACAAATGCAGGCAAGTGAGTAGTAGTGCAGGCAAGTGAGTATAAATGCAGGCAAGTGAGTATAAATGCAAGCAAGTGAGTATTAATGCAGGCAAGTGAGTAGTAGTGCAGGCAAGTGAGTATAAATGCAGGCAAGTGAGTATAAATGCAGGCAAGTGAGTAGTAATGCAGGCAAGTGAGTATTAATGCAGGCAAGTGAGTAGTAATGCAGGCAAGTGAGTAGTAATGCAGGCAAGTGAGTAGTAATGCAGGCAAGTGAGTATAAATGCAGGCAAGTGAGTACAAATGCAGGCAAGTGAGTACAAATGCAGGCAAGTGAGTACAAATGCAGGCAAGTGAGTATAAATGCAGGCAAGTGAGTAGTAATGCAGGCAAGTGAGTAGTAATGCAGGCAAGTGAGTAGTAATGCAGGCAAGTGAGTAGTAATGCAGGCAAGTGAGTGTAAATGCAGGCAAGTGAGTGTAAATGCAGGCAAGTGAGTAGTAATGCAGGCAAGTGAGTAGTAGTGCAGGCAAGTGAGTATAAATGCAGGCAGGTGAGTACAAATGCAGGCAAGTGAGTATAAATGGAGGCAGGTGAGTACAAATGCAGGCAAGTGAGTATAAATGGAAGCAAGTGAGTATAAATGCAGGCAAGTGAGTATTAATGCAAGCAAGTGAGTATAAATGAAGAGAAGTGAGTATAAATGAAGAGAAGTGAGTATGATTGAAGGCAAGTGAGTATATATGAACGTAAGTGAGTATAAGTGAATGTACGTGAGTACAAATGAAGAGGAGTGAGTATAATTGTAGGTATGTGCATGTTAGTGGAGGTAGGTGCATTTGTTAGTTGGTGTATTCATACATGTAGTATTGTAATGTATTAGTGCCTTATATGTGGGCTAGCATGACGTTCTTGCCACAAAAACGACGTGTCTAGATACCAGGCAGCCGGGAAGTGTTTTCAACAAACTAGATACCCGGCAGTCAGAAGTTTTGACCGATTTCCTCGAAATAGCTCGTTTAATTCCCGTAAGCACATAAGTTGTTTGTTTAGAAATCTCAAGCGATTGTAAATATTGCCTTGGGTTAAAAGTAGAAGCGACTGTCGAGCTTGGGCATAGATAGTCTCCTTCGCAGCCGCTCGGGCCGGAGTCACGCAACGCTCCCCGTCCCGTGAAATCTTATTGTTTTCGACACTTAGGGCCTGATTACATGAGCCGGGCTGCTTCGGTGTGGGCTGGCCCGGTTGTCATGTAATCGCGAAGTTGATTTTTGTTGCGTTTAACAAACATGCCGAGATCCCGGCAAACTCAAACCAGCCCGGTTAACCGGGCCAGCCCGGCTCATGTAATCAGGCCCTTAGAAAATATTCAAGTTCTGACACACTATAGCATGTGAGATTTGCATCTCTAATCTCTCACAAGTTTGCATTTGTAATCTCTGTTACAAGTTTAGTTCTTAACGATTAAAAAAAAAAAAACAAGGAATAGGATATCGCAGTGGAATTTGCATTTGCAATCTACGTTACAAGTTGTTTTTAAATACATTTAAAAAAACAAAGAAGACCATATTAGATGTGCATTTGTAATCTACGTTACAAGTTTTGTTCTTAAAAACATTTTAAAACAAGAGCATGTGGGATTTGCTTTCTAAGAACATGCTAAAACACGAACATGTCACATTTGAATTCATGCTCATTTCTAACAACAATGTTGGTTTAATGCAAGGGACTCATATTTCACCTCTAATCAACCCTACAAGTTTAATTCTTAAAAAAAACGAAGAAAAACATGTGAGTTTTGCATTGCTTTTTTAAACAACGATTCAGTTTAAAAAAATCGACTGTACTCTGGTTACTTCTTAATTTTCTCTGAGCACACAACTGTGCCAGTGTTTACTCGTTGGCACTCTACCGGCAGGTATTCCTAGTTTAGTTTGTAGTCCAGCTGTGCTTCCTATGTGCGCCTGCAAACCTGTAAGTCAGAGGTTTTTGCACAGGGAAAAAAAAAATGGCGGAGAAAATCATTCCCAGAGCTCGTAGAAAAACAAAACGAAACAGATAATGAGCCGTGGGACTTACCTTCGACGCCAGCCATCTTGGAGCGATCAAAGAGAGTGCATTTATTACCACGTGACATTTATGGCGCGAAAACAAGTTTCCATGTGACATTTACGGCGCGAAAACCATTGTCTATGAACCGTGGTTACGTGACAGCCTGTATTTTCACCATTTGAAGAACATTTTACCCACTCTAAGGTATTTCACTGTGTTTTAATCCCTAGTCCGCATTTTATACCTCAGTCCGTGTTTTATACCCAGTCCGCAGTCTTAGTCCATATTTTATACCTCAGTCCGTGTTTTATACCCAGTCCGTAGTCCGTAGTCCGTAGTCCGTAGTCCGTAGTCCGCAGTCCGTATTTTATACTGACCGATTACCAAACGAATAGACACAATAATGGCATTTGGATGACCAATAATTCAAAGCTCAAATGTAATAATGGACAATGCACACCCAATATCTTTTTTGATAGGAAAACAGCTTGATACCCCCCCCCCCCTCCGTATTAACTCCCCAGAGTTTTTACGGTCTTTCCCCTCCCCGCCATATAATCCATGGTAATATATGCCTTTCCCATTGAACTCGCCAGATTCCTGTCGGTGGCACTCATTTCCATATCTCAAACTGACATTTTTGAGCCCACGGTGGAGTGAACACCTTAACTTCCCAGCGGTATACAGTATCTTCAAAGTCATTTTGAGAGATGGAAACGGTTGGCACTAGTTTTCCATCTCTCAAATCCTCTCAAACTGACTTCGAAGATATACCGCTGGGCAGTTACAACATGGTTTGGTATGGGTGCTCACTCCACCGTGGGCTCAAAATGTCAGTTTGAGAGATGGAAATAAGTGCCGACCGATGGAAACGTGCTTGCCATTCCAGTCCTCCTCTGAATGACCAAGAGAACAAAGATGGCGAACGGCAGCATCGAAGAAGATGATCTGAGTAAAGAAGTCACTCGTTTCGTCAATAAGAATGTAGATACAGGAAATGTGTCAGCTTCTAAGGTCTTTTCTCTACTTCAAGATGCTTTAAAGAAAAAGAAATGTTTGGAAACGGAGGTAAGCAGCCTTAACAATAGATGTTTGCTACAAGCTTATCTTGTACACACTTACATATGTGGGACGCATATTTCCACATGTTAAAGCGCAAATGATATAGGTTTGAACCAAGTAGTGTATAAGGTGTTATTACCACTAGGCTTATTTTGTTTAAGGTTTCGTTCAATAAGAACCTCTTGTTTCCGCTGGCCTGTTTTTTGTTAAACAAATATTGTTAAGCTTTTAAATCGATTACATTTTGAACATCCTTTTCATAACAAAGGTCAAGAGGTTACTTTGGGATATAAATAACAGTGAAGACTTTTGTTTACTAGCTGTGAGAGTGTCTAACGAAACGAAACGAAACTGTGTGTTTTTGATGTCAATTTGGAAATCTGTACTTTAATTTTATTTATTTATACGTGAAAAGGTATGCGATTATTTTAATGACACGAGGATTCTAGTACAGGTAAAGGGGTTCCACAAGAGTTAAGAAAAAAATGAATTCATAAAATTGAATTATTAGCATACGTTGATTGTTTCATGTGGTTTTCTTTAGTCTACATGTGCATTCTGTTGACATTTACGCGACAGCACTGTAGTCGTCTAAGGCCCAGTTCATATGTTATGCTTCTGCCATGCCAAACCTGATCAATACTGGGTTTAACAGAAGCACAACTTCAGTTCAGACGTCGTGCCAGAGTCAAACTTAATAGGCCATATTTGTATTCTCGGTATCAATCTGGATCTAGCATGAAGTGGAGGCTCTTGCGGGGGAATACATTTGCATATGAAAAGATTCCCCCGCAAGAGCCTCCACTTCATGCTAGATCCAATTCAATACCGAGAATACGAATATGGCCTATTCAGTGTTCACACAGTAGTCAGTACAGTGGCCAGCGCTCCAAGCTGCGACCATTTTGGTCGCCATGGCGAGTGGAAAAGATATTTGGCGACTAAAATTCTTGCATTTTACAATTGAAGGTCGCCAAAAGGCGACTTTTTGAAAAAGTGAGCTTGGAGTGCTGGTGGCAAGTGGTGACAAAAATGGTGCTGCACCATAACCTCCGGTGTAAATTGGTACTTAAAAAACTCTTACAAAACTCAAGAAGGAGAGAAAAAAAAATGCAACAGAAAATTCATTTCCTTTTGACCGTCAGATGAATGTTATTATTGGAAGTTTTTATTTCTGTTCTTATTTCTTCCGATAAAACCACTGCTGATTAATCATGTCAGCGGCTACCCCATAAGAAGGGATGGTTCAAAGAAGTATGGAGCATATACAGTGATCAGAGGTTCAAGTAAAGTAAAGCCACCTTTAATTTTATCCTTGGTTGTATACGACTGTGACACAATTTACAACATTTGCGATGACACTGACTCAACAGCGCTGATCTCTTCCTCGTCTTCCTCTTTATCTTTTTCTTTAAAGCCAATTCAGTTTCAGTTTCAGTTTATTCTGAAAGTACACTACAAGAGTAGAGAGATAAATCAGCAAACTAAATTACACAAGCGATAAAAAGCAAATGTGCGCAATGACCAAAGTAGCTTAAGCTTTTGAGTTGGTCACTGCCATGGACAATTAATTGGCATGAACATGTACATAGACATTAAGGAATAAAGAAAATAAAGTGCAAATGGGATAAATGATACATATATTACATAATAAAAAAACATTACTTAATTGTACTTAATAATGATTTCAAACTAACAGGCTATGGGCAGACTACACTTAAGACACAGGTTGAGTATGTAGAAGATACAGTTTGTATTGTTTATAAAAATGGTTGTAATTTAGCTTTTTTAATTCTAAGGGGATAGATTCCCAGATTTTTGATGCTGCGATTGAAAATGTAGTTGCTTCGTAATTATTACTTACACTTGGTCTATAAAATTAATATTAAAATTAGTTACAAATGTGGTATTGTAGCTATGGATCTCAGAAGCTAGTGTAAGAGTTCCAGAAAATATTGCTGGGATGTTAGTAGGGTCACTTTTAATTTTATGTATAAAAAGAGGTAATTTAAATTTGTAAATGTTTTCGAGTGTGATGATTTGCAAAAGATTGAAATAAGATCAGGGCTGTCATTAAGGGCCAGGAGCTGGGGAATTTCTCCTTGTATTCCGAGGTATGTTCCCCACTACTTTGATATAAAACCAGCATGTTGACTTCACTACAGCAACTTGAATCCCCGGCTATTTTTTTGTATATTGATCCCCACCTACTTCAAAAATTAGTGACAGTCCTGTAG
The DNA here is from genome assembly GCA_948470475.1 of Galaxea fascicularis. NCBI lineage: Eukaryota > Metazoa > Cnidaria > Anthozoa > Scleractinia > Euphylliidae > Galaxea > Galaxea fascicularis. The sequence goes on along the minus strand of OX419340.1, from coordinate 20,837,257 downwards.
GATGTAGCACTATCCCTGCTATGAGCAAAGAATATGCTACGTACACATTTATTCTTTTTTGGTTTGATCTTTTGTAACCTTGTTTTACAGGTACTACCCTAACTTGTAATACCATAAGTTAGATATGGATAAATGAATGAGTATTATACAGCTGTTTTAGAGTATGAACATCTACATAAAATCGTAGTTTATTAATAATTCCTACTTTTTCATTAATTTATTGTTGACATGCTGGATTTGAGGTCCCCAATGTAAATGTTGATCAATAAATACACCTAAATATTTTATTTGGCTTTTACGCTCAGGTATATGTATATTAACACCTATTCTTGAGGATGAATTTACCATATACACTGTAGTTTGTCTTGGTTAGGACTCTTTTGTGAATTCAATGAGTGTCATGGTGTGTGAAAGTTGTTTCAAATTTGGAGTTCAGACAAAGTCAGTTTGACATCAGCACGCTGGCCAGGTGAACTCCACTTGATGAGCTTAAGATTTCAAATTCATTTAAATTGGTGATTTCATTTGTGGCTTGATTACTGTTGGTAGACACAGATTGGAAGAATTATTAACGGTTCAGTACACTAAACCAAACTACATAAAAGAAATCTCTGTTAACATGCTGGCTCGATTAGTCAACTAGTTGGTTATAAATCGCTGAATTGTGCCATCATTCACTACACACAATCAAAGTATTAGTAAGCACACTCTGTGCAATTTATTCAGGGCAGTTCACAAAACCAAAGCAAATAAATAGAACAAATCAATCTCTGTTCAATATTTGAGTCTGCGTCCCCTATCTGAATGTTGAAGCATTTCGCTTAACTCAGCAGAATCTCAGTATTTTTCATCCTAACAAGAGTTTAATTGGCAACCAGCTTGTATATCCTAGCCATGCAGACCACAATAGATGACGGGTCTTATTTGTAAACATCAACTGATGTGATGCTTGTAGTCGTAAGAAAGACTGAAAAGGATTTTTGCTTGAAAGCTACACTTATGAATCACCATAATTCACTGACGACTCTAGTAAATTAGCTCGCTACTGGAATGGTGACACTGCTTTTCAATAAGATGATCCACCAGCTGATGATCTACCAGCTTGTATATCCTAGCCATAGGCTTATTTGTGAACATCAACGTGCTTGCTTGTAGTCGTACGAAAGGCTGAAAACAATTTCTGCCTGCTTGAAAGCCACATGTACGAATGACCATAATTCACTGACAACTGTTGTAAATTAGCTCACTATGGAAATGTTGATGCTGCTTTTTGATGAGGTGATCCACCTAAAACTTGACCTAAAAGCTTATTTGATCCACCTAAAAGCTTATTTGTGAACATCAACGTGCTTGCTTGTAGTCGTACGAAAGGCTGAAAACAATTTCTGCCTGCTTGAAAGCCACATGTACGAATGACCATAATTCACTGACAACTGTTGTAAATTAGCTCGCTATGGAAATGTTGATGCTGCTTTTTGATGAGGTGATCCACCTAAAACTTGACCTAAAAGCTTATTTGATCCACCTAAAAGCTTATTTGTGAACATCAACGTGCTTGCTTGTAGTCGTACGAAAGGCTGAAAACAATTTCTGCCTGCTTGAAAGCCACATGTACGAATGACCATAATTCACTGACAACTGTTGTAAATTAGCTCGCTATGGAAATGTTGATGCTGCTTTTTGATGAGGTGATCCACCTAAAACTTGACCTAAAAGCTTATTTGATCCACCTAAAAGCTTATTTGTGAACATCAACGTGCTTGCTTGTAGTCGTACGAAAGGCTGAAAACAATTTCCGCCTGCTTGAAAGCCACATGTACGAATGACCATAATTCACTGACAACTGTTGTAAATTAGCTCGCTATGGAAATGTTGACGCTGCTTTTTGATGAGGTGATCCACCTAAAACTTGAAAAAAGTACCCAGATGTCTTCCTCTGTGCATCACACACAAACTTTGAAAGCTGTGATCACTTGAACAACCATATATACAAGGTGCATCTCGAATATTACGCCCTAAAGAAATGGGTCAGCAAAAAACAGCTCAACTTGCATGTATATCATACGTGGACTTACAAAAATGTGCCAATAAAAAATAGTGGAAGCCAATGAAATTGCACATTCAAGGCAAAACATCCTAAGGGCATTCTTTTTCTGAACACAATGAAAACAAAGGAATTTGGAGCCCAATTTTCAATGTGGGCCTGCCACTTGGCATCCCATGTAATAAAGTTAAAACATCTATTTACAAAGCAATGCTTAAAGCGCTCTGTGTGAATACGTAATGATTGATATGTATGTTTGCTTGATAGAAGACCAATTAAACAATGTGTATCTGTCTCTGTAATTTTTTCCCATAGTTGTTCACTTTATCCCTAGGTTGAATTACATCACTGATGAATATGCACTTATTAGTGTGGCCATATTTCCATGCTCTCCTACAGAATTTATCGATCTTAGATAGGTATTAACCACCATAAGCACATGCCTATACTTCAATTGCCGATGTAAATATGGACATAATTTAGCTATGAAATAAGATTGTAAGCTCTTCTAAAGTGCACCCATAGTACCTATCAATTCTGAGAATATAGAGTCTTCAATTAGCCTTATCTGTCATATTATGAAAACATGTGTCCCAGTTGCATGGATTTTCATGAAAGTTTGCTCTTTCTTTCAGTGATGGGCACAGTCCCAGGAGGTTTTTTTAGTCTTTCCTTTCATTACTAATTCCCATGTCTTAGTTAGGTTTAATTTCATGCGATTCATACTTGACCAAAGCTCAATGTTTTGAATTTCACTGACCGATGAGTCATCAGGCACATTTGACCCAATTGGAATACTGAAGGTGATATCATCTGCAAACTTAATAAACACGTTTGTGTTTGGGTGGACAACATTAATGTCCTTCACCATGATGGAGAACAACACTGGACCTAAGATGGTCCCCTGTGGAACACTGTTGAATTCAACAAACTTTTTTGTGACATCATTGACTACAACTGTCTGTTTACGATGAATTATTATGATATTCTATAACTTGAGCTTATTACATACAATCTGACGATAAATGAAATTGAAAGCTTTACTAAAAAAAGAAAGAATACACCATACCAAAGTCTGCATCTTTATCCAACCAGTTTAACCAATACTGTTGACATTTAAGAAGGGCCATTGTGGTATTATGTCCATTCCTGTAGGCAGACTGGTTGAGCCCAATTGATGACTGCAAGGTAGTAGATATTTCTTGTTTGCAAGTGTGCCTCTCAAAAATTCTCATGGTTATAATAAATATTATTTATGAGGAGACAGGATGGCTGAGTGGTTAAGGGTGCTGGATTTCAATGCGGTGACCCGGGTTTAAATCCTGCTCTGGCCACCAGCTGGTGGTGTTCTGGGTGTAAGTAGCCAACTGGTTAGCCTCCGGCCAGTTGGGATTATGTTATGTTTATTTGAATTAGTAATTTGTTTCTTGGAATTTAAGTGGAGTGCCTGTACATGTAAACTAGCTGCTGAGCTAAGTGCACTTTCACTATAAACATGGTATTATTATTATTATTATTATTATTATTATTATTATTAATTTGTAAGTGATATTCATCATACTTATCATAGTGTCTGGTGTGTGTATGAGTAGAGATAAGGTTGTCTCCCCTTCCTATCAATTTGCAGTGTTTGGCATTTAAAACAATGCAGAGGCTATTCATACCGCACTCTTATGCGGACTTTGATTTTCTACTCGTATGGGAGTCCTCAAATTTTGTAGAATTGCTATGGAACTTTTTATTCTTATTGATCCAAAATATTTAATGTTTGTTTAGCTGCATTAAGGGACTTCAGTGAGAGATGTGGATTTGATTCAGACTAATCAATGTGTCCAGTCTGTACATACTATGTGAACAACTCATTTCACCTACAGTATAACTCACGGAAATGTCATGCTACCTCTCGTTCAAAGACAGGCCAACAGAACACTAAAGTAGGTTGAGGATTTGTAAAGACAGTTTCTTACAAGTTTTAAACAAACTTGGAGTATAATGACTTGGCTCGAATGTGGAAGTAACATAGAAATTCTACAAGTCTGGGCTCCTGTATGAACAGTTTGTAGTCACACTATTCATACGGAACTGTACGGCCAACTGTATTTTGTAGATTCTTTGGTATTATTGTATAAGACAAGAAAAGCACTGTGAACTAAAGCGAGAAAAAAAAAAGCAGGAAAACAAGGAAAGAAATTCCCAATCGAACCGTAACTTTATTTCACTTAGTCAAAAGAATCCCATATGAATAGCAAATGCAAGTCGGCATACAGAACTGTACACACAGTGACTGGACTCCTAAGCATCACGAAATGCAGCCTTTATTATAGTATGCAGAGGGTAGGCAAATTAGTTTGAATGAAATCCTCAGTGCTTACTGAAATCACTTAATGTACCTAAACAAACATACAAGTAGAAGTACAAGTACAAGTAGAAAATCAAAGTCTGCATACAGGTGCTGTATGAATAGCCACTGCATTAAAACAACTGTACATTAATTCCCAGTTCATTATCAAACATCTGTTTCCTTTCCTTTTGTAACCTGTTTAACCTTCTTGTCCTCCATGTAATATGATGTGCATCTCAGATACCATCCATGCTGCTTCTAATGATTGATTGAGTAACTCAATCTAGCTGATAATAATATTTTTGGTCTTGTAGTTACATGAGGCTGAATGTCAAACACCCAAGCAGATTCAAGTTGCACTTGACAAAGGTTGCTCAGCTGTGGAAGAAATCAAAAGTCTCCAGCAAGAACACAAACGACTGAGTGCAAAAGTTGACAGCCATCTTCAAAAGCTGTATCCCCTTACGGAGAAACTGGCTTGTCTGGTGTGTCAGATAGCTGAGGTGGAGAGATTCCGAGCATATGTGAGCTGGATACAGAGGATTGAGGGAGTCAGGTAAATTCATTATACATTTTTGTGGGTGATGACTGTGTCAACTGAGGATAAAATCATTCATTCTTTTCATTGTGATTTTGTATGTCATGATTTGATAACTAACACAACTCACTTCTTTTGATTCTCCTCATTTCTTGGATACGGTTTGTGATCTCTCATTTGAAAAACCTAGTACCTTTACTTCCCAGAGTATGACAGCTTCATAAAGAATAGCCAAACTAAACGTTTGTTGACGATGTGTTTTAAATTTGTTCAGTTGTCAGATTGAGCAGTTTGTGGAAGTTGGTCAGTTGAACCAGGCTGTGGAACAGTTATCTGTGCTCTCAGAAATGGCACGTTTATTAACTGACTCTGCTTGCAGTAATTTAACCAAGTTCATCAATGAAATGCAGCTGCACTGGAAGAAGATACTTCTCAATAAATTGGCAAGGTAAGGCATTACATGTATTAAGACTTTGGTTTCTGATGTACATGTAAAATGAGAGCTTCCAGCAAAAACCTGTCTTAATATAGTTTTTTATTTGATTGCAATTCTACATTGGTTTAGAAAGCAGGAAAATCACAATAAGTTTTAGATATTATAATCAAACATGTTTCTGAAGTTTAAAGTTGTAGTATTCTTTCTAAAACTAATTATACATTGAATTTGAATTAACTATCTGTAGAATACGATTAAGGTTTGTGCAGTTTAACCCTTTAACCCCAAACAATGTTTAAGTGATCAACAAGTGACTTCAACAAGTTCTCGATTGTTTAACAAATTCTCCTCATCATTAATTACCATGGAAAATGTATCAAGAACAGTGTGGAGAATAGGGTTTAAAGGGTTTACTGACATTTGTTGGCGTTGTTGTGTGTTGTTTTGTGTAGTGAATTTGATGACATCATGAAAGTTTTAAAGTGGCCTTTCACTTCACTCTCAACTGCTCCTCCACTATCCACAACATCTGATGATTACAGCAGACTTGAAAATGTGTTCCTTCTCCTTCTTAAACTGCAAGAATTGTATCCTTATAGTCTATTTAAAAGAGCACTTGTTGGTAATTAGAATTTCCAAGAAATAGAAAAAAATATATATACATGTATCTGTTGGCATCATTAATCATTGCTTGGCAGATGAGAGCCTTTCCCAGTCCATTTCATGCAAAACTTTGAAAAGTCTGGCTGTCTAGTAACCAAATGATATGCATGAAAACTGGTTTCCTAATCATTCTTCTTGTAGCCACTGCAGAATAACAAGACATCTGTACTGAGATCATTTTCATGAAGTATAAAGAACAGATTCTGGCTACAGCAACTGCAAACTATTTTTAAGATTTCATACGAACCCTTCCAATCAAAAGTATGCAAATTGTCATGAAATGAGAAGCTGCACGAGAAAATATATAATTTCATTTTACGGAAGGCTATGCCTTCTCTAGTGACCTAACTTTCTGTTGGATGAAAGATCTCAATACAATTATATATGATAGTGGCAAATGTTGGGTGTTCACCTCTGTTTAGCAGCGTTGCAGTGGTTCAAAGACAGCCAAAATCCCACTCACATACAGCTGTATTTAGGGAGCTTCTCCAAATTTCGGAAGGTCAAATTTCCGATTGTTCGGAAGTCATATTGGAAACTCAAGTGCAACTATTCCGATGATTTACACTGATCATCGGAATGAGTGGTATCAGGACTTCCGATAGATAAAAAAATATCGTCTTCTGATTGGACTTGATCAAACATCCCATTAGCACGATACACGGAATTTTGAAACGTGAACTGCTTCTAAAAGTCTGTGTCACGTGAGATCTACGACCCCATTTAGGCATCTATGAAATTACTGTCCAGATGAAAAGGATGCTTAACTAGTCAGCGTTTCAAGGGCATTTATGTTTAAAACGTGTTTAAAATTGTTTGAAACATGTTTGAAACGTTGCTGTTTGAATGGAGTTTGAAACTCTGTAGAAGGTGTTTATCAGTGTTTGAAACACAATCCTGTGTTACGTCATCTGTCAGCAACTCACATCATGACTGCAGAAGTAAATTCCTTTGAAAAGGTTGCTACACCTTTTGGGCATTTTGCTGTTAAGAGTCCAGGGAAAATGCGATCGTTGAAATCATCTGTGCTTTGTTTTTGTGCTTCCAGTTGCACTGAAATGTTCAAAGTTATCTTTGAAAAATATTGACTCGCACCGGTGCATAGAGCGATATCGATCGAAGAACAAACAGTTATTCTTTGTTAATACCATACGAAATCGACTAAAATGATAAGTTCGAAAAACTTTTGTTCAGATTCTTTATGGAATATTAAAGAGTGAGAAACTTTTAATGGGCGAACGCTTGCGGGCTGTATTTTTGAACGAAAACCCATTTGTAGTCACACAGTTAATCAGCGGGTCTAAAACACAGGTCGCATTCCACAGGTCACTCGTTGCAGTTTTGGAACTCAATTTGGCTGACCCTAGGCCTCAGGTTGGCTTTTAGGCCTAAGGTTAGCCAAATTGAGGGTTCCAAAACTGCTACGAGTGACCTGTGGAATGTGGCCCGTGTGTTAGAGCCGCTGTTTGATTTACGCTTTTCCGACGACTACACTGAACAATATATTTTTATTACACTGCATCACATGAAAATTCGATATAAGAGAAAGAAAACTTTTCCTCCGCCTAAATACAAGAATATATTTTTACCCAACTAGCCGCCCACAGTTTTGTGTTTTTAAAGTTCAAATGTCTGCGTGATTGGATTGTAATCTATTAAAAAAGTCTCCTTCATTACTTTTAATAGTATTAATTGATTTGAATTACCGGTATATCCATGGATTGAATTTCAGCACTGTTCTCACGGCTTCAACTTCGCATTCCCTCGGAATACGGTCCACTTTTTGCATGACTATTATAAAATAACTTGTAAAAAATGTGCAGTCGACTGAATAATTTTCGTACAAGTTTCGCGTGTGATTGATTCAGATTCAGCTTTCCATTCAATGAAACTTTCGAAAATTTTGGATAGGAATCGAATGGAACAGGATCTTTTCCGAAAAAGATTTTTGAAAATTTAGGACAACCTTTACAGTGTTCCCGAAAAATTGGAAGTGACGACTGAGAATAAGCCGTTCCATTCGAGACCAAAACCGAAAATTTTTGTTGAATGGAAAGCGCCCCTTGTCAGCGATACCTAAAACATTTCAAAAATTTCCCCACGAGGCACTTTGTTTGCGCTACAAATGTTCATTATTTTCCCAAGAGCTTTCGAAAACAATAGTTAATGAATAATTTCGGTTCAAACAAAGTGTCCTATGTAGAATTCGAAAGTAGAGAATTCTCTTAGGTGGTGTTTACATGATACCGGCGCGACTTTCTTTCCGGGGCGAGATGAAAAGTTGCACTGTGTTTACATATAGCCGTGTTTATTGGGGTGCGAGTCTTATAGAGCCATAAAATTGATGAAACTTCAATGAATATGAAACGAACAATCATACCGCGTATACATGACACCAGAATGAATTTTCGTGCCAGGATGAAAATCTCGCTCTGGCACAACAACTGGGGTGAACTCGCGCAGGTATGACTCGCGCCGGAACGACATTTTGTGGTGGTATGATGTAAAAGCATGCAGAGCTATAAAAAGAGGGAACCAGGGTGAATTCGCGCTGGGATGAAAGTCGCCCCGGTATCATGTAAACACCACCTTAGTCTGAGATAGGTTCATTCAAGAAACGACCCTAGAGTTTCTCGAAGTTTGTTTGTTTGTTTTTCATTTTTTTCATTCACACTAAAAAGAACTGACCATTATTCGGGAGTGTAACTTAGTCGGGTTTAAGTAAGGATTCACTTTGGCAAAAATTTGAGACATTACGCAGGTGCCTTACTTTCTTCCACGTGCTTTCATCATTTTAGGTCATTTCAGATCATTTTAGGTAATTTTAGATCAGTTTAGATTTCACTGCCATATTACGAAAACACTGCAAATCGAAGTGTTTATTTAGCCTCCAACAGAAATCACTGTGATTTACACTCCTAGACATCCCTGGTGAATAGGTTTTTCACTTTCTTGTTTCGTGGTCTTTCGTGACTCTCAAGCATGGATTCCAATGAAGGCTGGGCTCGTTGTACAATCTCGTCTAAACCGCCAAATGTGCTGGCATGATTGTGCGCGAAATTCTTGCACGACAAATTGCCATCAAATCGATCAGTAAAAATTCTATTAACAAAATGAATTTACTGTTACCAGCGTTTTTTTCCCGAAATAATAATAGCACAGATGTTGAAAATGATCAAATCAGAAAATCACCAGCAAGACTTGTAGAATTACTTACCTTTTCTATAAAGATCCAAGGAAACATCTTAGGCTGTAAGAAACCTTCTTCAGCTGTAGTGTAATTCAACTTAAATTCGATTTATTTCATCTACCACGATCTCGCAAGTGGTTTCGTGCTCTTTCTTACCAAAAAATTGATGTACAAGCTAGACGAAGCACAATGCACTGAAACATCATTTGTGGGAAAATAGAGTTTAGTATTAAGTTATAACAAAAAGGTATTCAGGATGTGTCCAAGCATTTTATTTCTTCATAGTACTTTTTTGTTCTTGTCTGTTTGTACAACAACCATTATGCTCCATTGATTGCGCATGGGAACACATGTCATGATTACTTCAAATGTGTGACAGGCATCATGGTTTTTTCAGTCGAGTAGCAATTCACACAAGCTGGTAATTTTGGCAGTCCATTTTAGAATGTCAAATATCATGAGTTAACACTGTTTTCCAAAACCTCAAGAGTATGTTGTACAATATTAAAGCCGTCCAATATTAAAACTGGGCAGCTGAAACAGTTTAATACGCCGTTGTTTTGTCGCGCGCTGTCTGATCAAGATTTTCATTTCGCAAACTACAGATTTTCATTTCATTTCATTCCATTTCGTTTCACTCCATTTCATTTCGTTTGGTTTTGTTTCGCAAACTACAGTAAGCCGATTGATGTCCGACTGCGATGCAAAACGTCCAACGCAAAATATCCAACGCAAAACATTGCGTGCCGATATGCCATTCTAGATTGATGTCCGATTGATGTCCGATTTTATCGGAATTTTGAAACCTCAAATCGGAAATTCTTGAGTCAGACGCAAGCAAAATTTCCGATATTAATTTGGAGAAGCTCCCTTACTGCAATTTGCCCCCCAGTTAAGATGGCATCAGAAACAGTGGTCTCTGCCAACACTTAGGGCCACTTTAGACCTAGTTTATACGTCATGCTATCGTTGAACTAATTGAACATATACCGGTAAACTTAAGATATATTACTGATATTTTATTCGTCTTGCCAAGACAGACAAAATGTCTTGGACAAATTTAATTCATGAGATGAATTTAATTTGTTTTAGATGTTGCGCTATGGTCAAATTTAATTGCTTTTGGGACCTTGAATTAAATTAGTCTGAAATAAATTCTAATCAGTGGTATCTCCATGTATAAACTAGGCCTTAGTGAAGTAACTGGTGAGCATCTCTGCCACTTCCGTTTGTTCCTTGCGACACTGCCACCCTCCGTTTTAAGGTGTATAACGGGTGATTATTTGCTCTTGTTGCTGATGAAAGGTTGGA
>OX419340.1:20766734-20819234 GCA_948470475.1 Galaxea fascicularis | reverse complement strand
GATGCTTTTCTCCAGAAATGTGGTCAGCGGTTAGATAAAAAGGAACTCCTCAGGGACCTTCAGAGGTCTCTCTCCTCTTGTTTTTTTACTTGTCTTCAGAGACCTCTGCTAGCAGGGAAATTAATGATGGTGAAGACAATATTTATTGTTAAGACTTCACTCCACTATGCTTCATGGGTTTCTTTGTGTACTAATAATTTGTTCCTGTGTTGTGATTACTTTTCTTAGTAGAAATTTCCAGCTGCCACAGAATTCTTGCAGATCTTTGATGTGTTTGCCCTTTGCAGACACACAGTGGACATTATAACTGGAGTAAATGGTCCGGATAATCAAGATTCTGGATGATCCAAAATACAAAATTAATAGCAATGAGACTTAATAAAACTGGTGTCTTGCATTCAGAACTTAGCTGAATGCAATTCATTTACGATTTATGTGTGAGTGCTTCAAAGTAGGTTTGCTGTTTTAAGGGGAAACAAACCTGTTTAACCTTTTTAACTAGGAGTAATCACAGATTAGGGAGTAGTGAAGGAGGTAGTAATGACTTCAAGATGATGAGTATTGACTTTCGTTGTTTGGAGCACTTAACAGTCAAGTCACTGGAAAGTCATCTGACCTGAAGTTATGTCCTGTGGCTTTACACCACAGGACACCCAAAAAGTAGCACAGGGGGCAGTACAGGCTACCCAACACAAGATTAGGGGTTGTGTTCTCCTTTGCATATTAAAAAATATATCGTAATCTTATGATAGTTTTTCATCATGCTTTATTAATATTCATAAAATAGATTACAAGAGGAAATACATAGTTACATGTATAGTTAAGATGATAGCGAAGTTGAGAAAATCTAGGTCCAGATAACTGAGGTTAGAATGGGTAAGGTTCCAAGTGTGCTTCTATGTGGTAATCTCATTACTTGTTGTAATTTTCTTTTTCAGAGTGAATTTATTTGTGGCCTTTTAAAAGTTGTTGTTCAGAAGTTAGAGTACAGCATTCCACAAATAATAGAGGATGACAATTTATTTTCTCACTTGATTGATGAATTACTGTTATTCAACAAAGAACTTGATGTAGTTCATAGTTACCAGTCAACTCATCATAGCTGTTTACAAGTCCTGGCCAGTGATGCTTGTTCGCAGAGATGGGTGGAGCTGGAAAGAACCTGTAAGTATCTTATGCACAAATCAATAAGGGAGGTTAGTTTTAGGGAAACTGTGATGCTGCATTGGTGGGGGAAGTCGTACATAAACTGACTGAAGACTGTAAAGAGATTCAATGACCTGACATTTTAGCCCTTTGTCATGATCCTTTTTCTATCTGGATGATAATAATGGGCTAATAACCCATTTACTTTCTGATCCAAGTGTTAGTAATTATTGACGAGCTTTTGAACAAAAAGGAGCCCTTTAAAAAGAACATTTTTTTTGTTAACAAGCAACCATCCCTCCCCCTTTCAAATTTGTAACACTCTTTGTGGACACTGGTATGTGATTACAACTTTGTAAAGGGGGTGGAGAAAATAATACCAGGACTGGAGATTAGATAATTCATGCGTTAAGCGAAAAGTCTTCTTTTCAGGTAGTGCATTAACTACTTTTGTCCCTGATTGAAGACTTTTTTAAGTATTGTCATGCTGTGTATCTTATTAGTCCTTCAGAGTGCAGATTTGCTCATTTTGTAAAGAAACAATCCATCAATCAACTTCTATCATTCATCAACTATTATTCGGTCATATACTCTATTTTGGGTACAGATGCAAAATCAAATATGGAATCACTTCTGTCGTCATCATCAGCCTGGTCACTTAAGTACAAGGATGTTGGTGGTGTGGATGACTCACGCATTCCTGAATGTGCAGAGGGTTTCATGACTCTTCTTTCAGTAATAACAGGTGTGGAATATAATCAAGATGCATTTTTTATTGTTGGGTTTATTTGTAACCTGTTTGGAACCAGAGAATTAACTTTAGACAGGAAGTGATTGGTGTTTATAGGCAATATCGTAGACCATATTACAAGATGTAAAGGAGGGTCATAATGTTGTAGACTGGAAACTTTTATGTTGCTGACGTGTTAGTAAAAGTATTTTTTTGGGTTTTTGCAGTTTAATTTGTTTCTTATTGCAGATGTGTCTTGACATCTAGATTTCTTTTGCAAGTCTAAAAATGCTGCAGTGTAGCAGAAAAAAACTGCTTTTCAAGGAGAGCAGTTTCACCTGCTATTGATAGTTGAAAATGTAGGCTTACAGGAGATCTCCTCAACAAATAAGCACAGAGAATGTTATTGGCAGTCTCTTGGGTGGAGCTGTACTATAATTTTGTGTACATGTTTATTTGATTATTAAATTTCCTTTTCTTTTTCCTTTTCAAATTCTGATTTAAAGTTAGTATTACTGGTAATTTCCATACAAGTCTGATGCAAACAATAACATGGAAGATTGCATTTTTTGTTACATGTATGTCACCAGATCGCTATAGACATTTACTGGATATTAATCACCAAGAGCAATTTCTGGATGTTCAGCTGTTCCTTCTGGAGCATTTTATCACCAGGCTGAAACTGGAATCAAATGACAATTCTTTTGCACCTGCTGGGCTGCATTACTGCTCAGTTTTAAATGCTGCTAATTACACTGAGCTCATCCTCCAGGAGTGGAGTGAACAAGTGGTAGGAGTTGAATTCCTTTTTTCTCAATTCAGAAGGGTATGTTTTCTGGTCAGATTCCAGTTGATGGGTGTAAGGATGTTAAGCTTCCTGTGTCAAATGTTACCAGGTTGTTTCTTATTTGTGCTGAAATTTCCATATAGTTTTATTCTAAAACATACAGTAGCACTGGTCATTTTTCCAATGAATCAATGCATTTTCATGTATTATTCACATGGTCTCTGCATCAATGCATGGTTACATGTACAATACCTAGGAGTGAAATGAAACAAATAATAAGTAGACATGCCTGACAGTAAACTTTAACAGACGTAAAAAAGAAAGAAAGGTTCAAGCTGATAGTGGACTTGCACATGAATATTTGCAGTCTTGCCTTTCTCTAGTTCTATTTTTCTAGAGAAGCTAAAAGTTACATTTCTGCTTTTCACTGGTTTGACTCACAAATGGACTGATGTTGATAGGGGGTGTGGAGGGGGAGGATAGGGTAGTTAACAAAACAGATTGTGTACTCCACAACAGAATCTGTTTTTAGGCATTGGCACCCAGTGATGTGCTAATTAATGCCTCTCAGGGCTTATTAATTTTTGGACTGAACTAGATTGTTCGGGGTTGGTTAATGTGACAACATTTTGTGCATAAGACAATTTCATTGATTTACTTGACTGTATTTAAGCAGCTATTTTTTTATTGTATTGATTATTTAAATTATTATCAAGCCATTACAGTTACATAGCAAAGGAGTGTTTCTGTTTAATTTTGATTGCACAGGTCTACTCTGCGTAACACACTTAAAAAACAATAAGCTCAATCTGTTGGAATAATTTTATGATAATTTTAATGTCATTATTTTTTATTTAATAAGCATTTCATAAATTGAATAACAAGTTTCTTTTTCAGCTTTTTCTCAAACTCTATGAACACCAAAAGTTATCCATAGATCCCAGGAAGTGTGTGAACAGTTTAGGCAATGAAAGGCAGGAACAGGAGTCTGCTGCAGTGGGGAGCGTATTTCAGGGAGTTATACAGTCCTTACAAGATTTGAAAGATCACATGATCGATGTCATCAGAGAGCATGTTGTGCAAGGATTTCGCATGTTGAGCAAGCCTTATAAAAAAGAAAAGTGAGTATAATTATTTAAAAAGGTACTGTATCAAGAGAGTTGTAAACCTACTGGTATATCAGGGGAATTATCACTTATCAGTAGCTCTCATCATACACAAACTACTTTTTGATGCTCTGATAGCGACAATGTCCCATTGAGTTTCAAGTGTCATGGCCTGTGAATGCCAATCAGCAACCAGATGCATATTATCAGTGATAGTTATGGTGGAAATGATCATGGCTGAAATGCAGTACACTGTAAATTCTAAAATTAATCACCTGACAACAAAAAAGAAAATGCACAAATTTTGAAGCGATGAGTTCGATGTTGGTTTTTTTCAAGTGAAAGTTAATGAGGAATTCATGAGTCAGATGATTAATTTTTCTTGAATCGCATAGCTACTAAAAAGAAAACCAACCTTCCTTTGGCCATTTTTTTTTTCATTGTGATGGACTTTCGTGGATTTGTCATGCTCGTAAAGCATAAGCAGATTCTTATAAAATTTCTCGAGAAAGTCATATTTTAAATCAAAAGAAGGTGTTAAAATATATTCCCTTACTTTGGTCAGGTGTTTGCTTTGTAAACAGAGACAAAACCTAATATTGTTTCCAGTCGTGTCTGCGTTGCTATGTGCACTATCAGTTTGCCTCGTTTTCAAGTCTCAGTTCCACTCCTAAATACCTCACCTTGATAACGATAAATCAATAACATAGCAAGAATTCATCTAGCTGTGCGATACTACAGAACATTTTGTGATGTGACATTCTAAATATAATGTATTGTGACTCATGCATTTTGTTTTGATAGGTGGCACACATTTCCTCCGCCAAAAGATGTTCTTCTTTTGTCTTTGTCATCATCGGCTTGTGAGATGTTGTTGTTTGTGAAAGGAAGGTTACAAATTCTTCAGGAACAACTGGCAAGCAATATCTTTAGTATAATGTGGAAAGAGCTTTCACAAGCCCTGAATGTGTTTATATTTGAAGAGGTGAATAACACTGAGTGACATTGATGATGTTTAATATATTAAGAAATCTCATAAGTAACCATCTTGAGTGCTAGAGATGTTGGCTGAGAAGGGGTTATTACTATCAACAGCTCCTTAAAAATGTTGATCAGCAAAAACAGGAATACATGTGTCTATCATGGACATCAAGAAGTTCCTTATATGAGAGTTCTTGGGCAAGACAGCTTTGAAGAAAAAGACCTTTTCTAGTTTTGAAATTCACTTCAAGCTCCTTACCATCAGTGATAGTACACACTACAGATCCATCCCAGTAAAACAAACTTATTGCCCCAGTTCCTGAAAAGCTAATTAGCACTATGGACATTTTTCAAAACAAGCAAAATGGCAGAACAGACCATTCTTGATGTTGGTACAGGAAATTGACTTAGTGACTTGAACCACAAAAATTAATAATATGTCTCTGTAGCTTTAATGAGAGATTCACAGGAAAGTATCAATCAAAGTTTTGGTAGAGGACAGTTTTCTGTTGTGATCAATGGACGAACCTAGGCGCACAAACATGCAATGCTTGTATTATATTTCTCTCAAAGTACTTTAACTGTGAAACTTGGAAAACTCTGAACACTACAAATATTTCTGGAATTCCTATTGTGTTCCAAAAGAAAAACAATCCAATACATGGTGGCTGAACTGCAAACAGTAAGGTCAATCACTTTTATAGTTGGTGGTTTCTTCTTGCAGATTTGTAATGTGTCTGATTGGTTGAAGAACAATAAACAATCCTGAAATATTTCTTAGTGTTTTGTGAGTTTCACAGTAAGTTATCAATAATATTGTTATTGTATTCTAGCAGAGGCTTCATGAAGCAGAAAATAAGCACGAGCATCACTAAGGCTTTTTGCTATGCTAAATGCAAGAAAAGTTAAAAGCAACATGTAACGACTGAAATATTTCATCTGTTACATTTGAGCATGTTTCATTTAACCTGTGATGTAGCTTTTCACCTGTTTTGAGGATCTCTAATTCTTTTAACAAATAAAATTCAGTAGCAAGAGGGTAAAAGAAGATAAAAATTTTAAAGCATTTTTCTATTTAAAATTGTAGTGTCTGCACACATTCAAAACTACAGCTTTAATATTCAGATTAAGGCCCAGTTCACACGTCGTGCTTCTGCCGTGCCGAACTTAATTGCAATTAGGTTCAACTGTAGCACGGCAGAAACACGACTTTGATTCAGACGTCGTGCCAAATTCAGGATTACTGAAGCCACGCAACAATAAGTCAGCAGTAATGAAACAAATCCCTCCAAAATACATTAATCCCGCCAAAATACATTAATATAATTTATGAATTTTGTTTGGCATGGCAGAAGCACGACGTTTGAATTGCTGCCGTGCCAGAGTCGTGTAGCACGACAGAGCTTGTCGAACTTAATTGCTTTGCCGAACTTAATTCAAAAGTGTGACTCAGACGTGGTGCTTCTGCCGTGCTTTTGTCGAACTTAATTCTTGAATTTAGTTCGGTATGGCAGTAGCACGACGTATGAACTGGGCCTAAGTTCTTACATATTTTTCCTTTACTGCCAAAGCCGCCCTGAACTGAATCGTTATTTCCATTCCATTTCCTTTACAAGGTTGATAAAATTTGATGCCATTGTTTCAAACAGACAACAAACAAATGCTTCGAGTTTGTGCACACTGTCGCTAGTTAAGTTGCATGTTTTTCCTGTGAATTGTCACTTTCTCATATGTGCTGTTATGCAAATAACTGGTCTGACTGGTTTATTCCAAGTTTAATTGAAGTACAAGTAATTGAGGGATAAATCAGTTTCAGAAATGCCTTTCTATCCCCAGATAATTTATCCCTGGATTAAGAAATTTAATATTGAATTATCCCTTAACTGGAGGACAGTTTAATTAGCTTTCTAGGAAACAGGGCCTGGACAGCTGTTTTAATTGTTAAAATAAAAGCCTAAGCCTAATAATTGTCATTTCTTTGTCTGGTTGCTTGTCTTTTCTTTTTCTCAATTTAGGTTTAATTATATTGCAATGATGTCTTTAGAATGAAGGGAGCAAAAATCAAACCTGGCAGAAGTATTTACATTGTACAATCTGCATGTGTTCAGTGGAGGTTTTTCTTTTTGGCAGATTATTCTGCAGTGTCATTTTAACGAAGGAGGAGCAGCACAGTTACAGTTTGACTTAACAAAGAATCTCTTCACTCTATTCCTGGAATACACTCAGAAACCAGAGAATTTCTTCAAAGAGTAAGTCTGGGGCACGTTAATAGTTTATATATAACAAGACGCCTGGAGTTGTTAACATGAGATGTGTAAATGGGACATAATTTCTGAATTCGCTTTCAGCACCAATGTACCACTAACTTTGACTGGTTTTGTGGGTAGCCAAGCACACGATAGTTCAAGGCACACTTGACTGGAATGCAATTATTCACAGTTGAAAACACAAAACCAAAGCAGTGAACAGAACACATCAATCTCTTTTCCAATCAGTTACAGTCAACCTATGTCATGCCAGTGTGAGAATAAAATCTTTACTTTCTCCAACAAAATTAATGAGCACGTAGAGAACGAGGAACTGTGGCTGATCAGCTAGCCACACTGTTTGGTGATTCCAGTGTCATATGGTTCTTCAAAGTATAACAGGATTGAAAAGAAAAAAAGAAGACAAGAAAAAAGTCAACATGAGGCAACAGCACTAGGTATCATAGGCCGTCATCCATCCAAGTAGTAACCCCGGCCAACAGGACTTAACTTGAAAATTGCAGTTACCTTATAATGTAAGGTAGCTGCAATTTTCCAAGAAGACATTTTAAGTGGACCGTTAAGTGTTGTGTCCATTGGGCTTGATGTCAAAATGTGGTAAGAACAAAGAAGTATGCTGTAAGCCACAGGCAAGTAGTGCGACTGACGTTCTTACTGCATTTTGTCTTCTTCCGTGCATGATCAGAGCACACATGCACTGACAAATACCGGTAGACACTTTTATACATTGTTTTTCTTTCACTTTCTTTGACTCATGATGTCATTCATGCATCTATACGTAAATCACAAACTTGTCTAGAGCAATCAAAATGTAAGGCTTACACCATCCACTGTATACTGTTGTATTAACCCTCCAGTTAATAGTGTTGACAGTGACCAATAGATGTTATGTTTCTCCCTGTTTGGTTTATATTCTATTCTGCTTTGTTGCTCTGTAGGGTCAAGGAAGCTTGTATCTTATTAAACCTTCTGCCAGGATCTGCCGTGCTGTTAAGAGATTTGCTCAAGTCTTCTGAGACTAATGTAAGTGAAGAAGAAGGAGCTTCATCATCATGTGCAGCATTACAGGACACTGGAGTCTACAGACTAACTGCTGAAGATGCACTGAAAGTTCTCAACCTTAGAGTACAATTACCTATTGTGTAATGAAGAACTTTCAAGCTGAAACAATTATTTATTTCTGGATATCAAGTATGGTATTTAAACACCACCTGATGGGATAAACAGCCAGTGCACAATCAGAAAGGAATACTGAAATTTTTAAGTAGTGTTTCCAGCTGATGAATGGAAAAATAGATGCTAGATCTTCCTTCAAATAAGAAAGCTGAGTAGTGAACTTGAGAAAAGCCAGATTCTATGATGTAATGACCAATTCTCTCCTCTTTAAGACAGTCCATTTTGGTCCATACTACATCAGACTATAAACTGTTAAAAAACAACTTTCTGTGAAACCATGTGCCTGCCAATGATGACTTGCTTCAGCAAAGTTGCATTAATTCTTTCTATCAAGGTTGTTGTTAGCTTATTATTTACCCATCAACCAACTTGATCATACAGAGTTGAAAAGAATTTTAATACTTGAACCAACATTTTCATCATGTCAAATGTATGCAGATTTAGTGGCTTATTTTAAAGTCTCTTCAAATTATGTAACCTATGAAGTATTAACCAGAAATTTACTATTTTTGTACAGTGTACAAAGTCATCACTTAGATGTAAAAACCAGTGACCTTCAGCTAATCGAAGGCAACTGCCAAATCACTCTCTGCATTGACCGCTCTTTTGTAGCCGAATTGTGTCGCTTACTACAACCTGTAAAATAAAATGAAAACTTGATTGGCAATGATAATTATTGGCAATTTTAGTTCAAGTTAAGAGAATTGTCCCTTTACTTTTCCTAGTGATTCTATCAATGGCATAGATTTTTCTATTTGCAGCATAATACAGGTGATATAAGAAATATGCAGAAAAGATGTGTTCACTATAACCAGAAGCATATAACTTCTTGATGCTCTTTTAAACTTTGGAATTGAACAGTTTCAAGACAAAGAGTTTATTTTAAAAAGATATATTGTGAGCTGCTCATTTTAAACAATTATGATATTGCATTGCATATGAAGATATTAATTTCCATTCACATGTACAACAAAAATATTTTAAATTAATCCTCAAATTTATATTTCTTATGCTAGCTTAAGAATTAGGTCAGACCTATTGTAAAAAGGTAAGAAATTCTATCATTCATGAAAGAGTTCCCATCCCTAAAAAGGTTTTAATTTGACTTGTTTAGTAATATCGTAGATTCAATTATTTATGTAATTAATTATAACCTTGGCAGCTTAATAAAGTATTTATAAAATAAAATTCATTACATGCAGTGGCTTTCAGTTTATTTAACTTTTATCATGCTGGACATACAGCACTTTCTTACAGGGAAATCTGGCACTTATCTATTTTCTATCAAAGATCTTTGCCTGATACAGTGTGTAAATGTCTGGTTCTCTTGTTGGACTTGCAAAAGACTGTTTCAAGCTTCTAAACATTGTTAGGACCTTGTTACTTTTTTGCACTTTTCAGTCCTTCAGCAAATCTTGAATAATTTGTGTTTGATTTTGTATGTGTTTTGCAAACATTTACGATAAGTAGGGTGATTATTGTTTTCAAAATAACCATGTTTTTCCTAGTACCACTTTGACACTACAAATTAGAAATTAATGAGTAACATGCTGCTCTTGGCCAATCAAAAATGAGGAAAAATAGCTAATAAAATGAATGATAATTTTGTCTATTGTAAAAGTCTGCTGGACTATTATTTATTTCCGATACAGTGCTTTGAAACTTGTAGAATTTGTATTTTAATGTAATGTTAGTCCATTTAAAAATTCTTATTTATTCTAAACGTAGGTTTGGTAAGTACTTGACCTGCTAGATTACATTTCATGACTGTGCAAGATTTCTAAGAACATATGAAACTGTTTTTGTTTTCAGAACCTCTAAAGCAGATTCAACTGTGAACATTTTTGTAGCCAGTAGCACTGCGACTGGTACAACTTGTTCCACTACAGTGCCTCTAGCAACATGCTCTGATACAAGTTTATCCAGGACATTGTCAATGATTTCTGTTCGGTATATTGACTGGAGAACAGCACACCAAGCTTTCTCCTGATCAACTCTGGCAACATTTGAAATTATTGATACTGCTTGATGAAACAGCTTGTTGTTGCTGACTTTGACATCAATCATAAAACTTCCAACAATTTTGCCTTTTAACACATGAGCACCAGTTGAAATTGCATTAAGAATCCACTTTACAGATATCTCTGTGAGGCACTCTTCCACAAAATTGGTGAAATCTGGGTTACAAAGGAGTACCTTTCTGTCGCTTGATGGTTGTTTGACATAAACAATAGACTTCATGAACAGATCACTGAAATGTTTTTCTTTCTCGTGAATTATGCCGATCATTTGTGCTCCTTTCTGGTCAATAAGCTGAGAAATTCTCTCCATTTCCTGAATGTCTTTAACATCAGGACAAATATAAACTACTGTGTCACAGGAAATCAGTTCAGGAAGGAACTTGCACACAAAATCTTTCAGTGAAATAAGCAGGGGGTTTGATCCATCTAGTTGAAGTTCTTCCTTGTTTTTGAGAGCTCTGTAGCCCCCTTTTAGAAATCCCCTGACATCGCTGAACTTGGCACCAAATGTAGGAACACTCTCAGAAGCATCTAAAAGGCCCATGAACCCAGATAGTCCAAATCCAATGTAATATATATGGCCCTTAACTTGTAAGCTCTCTGCAGCAATCTTAACAGCTCCAGAAATGTTTGAACTGTCAAGATATGTTAAGGAATAGGTGCTCTCAAACATTTTCAAAAGTTCATTGAGTATGCTAGCTGGAGGTGAAGTTGGCTTTGACAGAGTGAAGTGGGCTTGTAGCAGTATGGTTTCCAAGAGAATTTTTGTAGCACTTTCACCCTTCATACGTGATGATCCGGTAATAGCTTCTGGACCAACAACAGGGTTGACAATGATTCCTTTGTTATAACCTGTGACGGTGCCAAATTTTGCATTAGTTGCAATGAAGAAAGAGAACAACCTCAAAGGGGCTCTGGCATGCTATTTTGGGCCCATTGTAAATGCCAAAAGATATCTTTGAATCAGGGAAAACCCGAAAATAATGAAGCAGTTCATTTACTCAACACTACATGTTACTGAACAGAGACAAAATGCTGTCTTCTTCTGTTATGGATGACAAGGATGGAAATAGATTGCATTTTAAAAAATTTAGCATAACATTTTTCAAATTCTCACTCATCATCTTGAATCCATGGCCAAAAGTGAACTATGGGTGTCTTTTCCTGCCAAACACTCGATTGATATCTTTCTGCCACATTTCAATATGTTTTGGCGTAAGTAGCATTTCTGTGTAGTAGTCCCCTCCCATGAAAGAGCCCCTTTAAGTTAAATGTGTATCTAAATTTTAAAAGATTGTTACAACTTTTTTTTTTTTTTTTTTAATATTGCAATACAAAGAACACTACTAACAATACTTCTAAAATACGCTATGTAAACTACTTACTACACAGTACTTCCTTACAGTACACTACTTTTACATTTTTTTATTTATTTTTATTGTACACCTATATACCTAGCCAGTTACAATCCCGGAGAGGTTTCCACTTAGCCTCTAGCATCTTACCATTATTGTATTTAGCAGCAATGTAACATTCAATTTTATATTTTCTTTTCACTAGTTCCTTATAAGAAGGGAAAAGAGGAAGCCTTTTGTTCCTACGGCAATTCCATAAATGTAGCTTACCTAAAACAATTAAGTAGTTAAACAGAGGACATTTAGTATCAGTGACACCGAGTAAAATAGTTTTTAAATCGAGTTTCCTTTGTTCATTAGCTATAGCGAACCAATAAGATTCAAATTCGTCCCAAAATACACGAGAGTAAACACAGTAGAAAAATAAATGATCTACTGTTTCCGCGCCAATATTGCAAAAAGTGCAAAGATCGCTTTGTATTAAACCTATCTTAACTAAACGGGAATTTGTGAATAAAATGTCATTCAATATTTTAAACTGAAAGCATTGCACATATGTTTCACAGATACAGGTCCTTATTAATGAGAAGGCTTTTTTTGTTTCCACATCATCAATAGAGAATTTAGATTTCAACTCTGTGAAGCCTCTAGACTCTGTTGACTTACAAGATATAAGCAGACCGTAGAAATCCTTAGATTTACAAAATGCTGGATCAAAGATTTTGTCACTGATTTTAAATTGCAGTGATCTGACATGGTCTTTATTAACTTCGCGGCTTCGAATTCTTAGGTGACTTGGTACAGCGCAACGAACACCAGTCCAAATCAGAAAGTTGGAATCTTTTAAACCATTACGTTTAGCAAGGTTAAAGGACTCTGTGTTATTCAAATCAAATTTTAAATCACTTAGAAGAACAATGTTTGCGCTATTATAATTGTTATAAAATATAGGTTTACCGTTTACTCTAATTTTATGGTTGTTCCAAATGATTGTTTCATGTGGACTTACAGGATCGAATTTAGAACGAAAATCTGACCACCAATGTAACATCTCCTTGTAAAATATTGGGAAAATATTATAATCATCAATATTAAAGTCACAATGAAGAAAAAATCTCCCACCAAGATTGTTACAACTTAGCTTGGGACTCGATCCCAAATAAATTGGGTCAAGGTTCATTCCTCTGGAAAGTGATTTGGAAGAAGCCCTGTACATATGCCAAGCTGAGAGCAGGTGGAAAATAAAGGCTGGGGAACATCTTTGAAGAAAAGAGAGAGTGAATAAAGCAAGCAGAGACCTCTTACAGGATGAAGCCAAATTCACTGCAGTATGAAAGAACATAACACTAAATTACCGGTATTCTCATTCAAATGACATATGGTAAAGATCGACTTCGAAAGACATTTTAAAAGGAAAATTAATGAAAAATGTTACATGATGTTTTAAAACTTAAGTCATTGTTGTTGAGTGTGACAAAAATTTATGTAAATGACATACATATATACACAAAAATAGGTGTGTGTGTGAATGATAAAAAGTGTGAACACTTGCATGATCCAAATCACGTATAAATACAAATTATATTGGTTGCATGCGCCGCCACAACATATACATGTATTTATACCATGCCACAGAAAATACAGCCAATCAGAATACAGGAAAGCTGTTGTATATTCGTCGGTATTCCACTGAACCTTCCCATCGATCAGTGCAATTCAATGGTATCACACCCAGCCTTCCCATTGTGCACCCCACTGATTATGTAAGGCTCGTATTTTCTACAACATGGTATAAAATAGTTATGCAAGGCTTTCTGGTGGCACACCATGGAATATCCCACTCAACACTTGTATAATTTTTCTTTGCATCCACACTCGCCTAAAGGCTCATGTGTATACAAAGAAACTACAACTAGTGACTTGTGGGATATTCCATATGGTATACCACTCGAAAGCATTGCATAACTAGTATGTATGTGTGAATGAAATGGTATTCTAATTTCAGTTTACAAATTAAGAAAATAATGTAACAAATAGATTTAAATGATAATATAATATAACTTGTCTGACAACATTATTACCAGGGTTTTCGGCAAGAACGTCATGGTAAGCCAAATATGTAAATCCGTATTCCTCTATTGTCCTGATCTATTGTCCTGTAAATGTACTTTATTGTCTTCTTTTATATGTGCTCTATATGTGGGCTAGCATGAAGTTTTTGCCGGGTTTTCAATAAGAATCAGAGTAGTTGACAGTTGACTGGACCTTGAAACATTTTGTAAACAGCAAGAAGGATTTCAAAGGGCTTTTTGTCAAAAAATTAAAAAAATTGTGAACTTTAGCCGAAAGTATGCTTTGAACATTTCAATGCGTGGAGTTCTCGATACAATAAACAAGTCAAAAACCCACAATTGTGAGCGTAATTTGTCACCCATGAGCCTAAAGGCTCGGAAAATTATTAGAATTTGGACAAAACGCGCATGAAATTATTCCCTAATTTCACTCGTCACCATTTGATTACACATACAAATATCACTTGCTTGAATGGCCAATTTTGTGCAATTACATGAACACAAGATTATGTTGTTTTAACCACTGTTTAAAAACAGTGAATATTCTGATCTAGCTTGGACATTACTTGGTAAAGAGTTCAAATCTTTTAAGGTTGGCACACACAAGGGGGGTGTACTGAGGGAATGGTCTCAGGGAATTTTACTACATAAAGTTCACATGAAAGGAACAATTAACACTGTTACGTAAATTGGTCCCACAAATTTAAAGACGTTTGATTCTGTTGGACCATTTGCAGGGGACAACATGTTGGTCTCCATGAACAGATTTTTGTCAGTTTACACAAAAAGGAATTTTGAATTGTGAATGTGCCCACCATGTGTGTTCAGGCGTTTATGACTCTTGGAAAAAAACTATGCATGCAGATAATAGTTATGATTACAATAAGGTTGAATACAAAGAATAACTAGAATTAGAAAAAGACATATTAGTGAAACGTTTAGGTAAGAAATAATATGGAAAAGGTAATGCAATCATATTATATTGTTAACAGCCAAATAAAATATATTTAACCGACGAGTTTTACTGTATGTTTTAAGGGTCTAGCTTCAACAATGTTGTTCTAAAACACACTCTTCGCCATTTTGTTGAGTAAAAGGAGCTGTTTATTGTAAATTGTCGGGAGGATTTTTTTTTACCTGCTAATGATTTGGCAACATCAAAGAATGGCTTATTCCACCCCTCTATTACATTCTTCCTTGCCTGGTTTACAGGGTTGAATCCCAGCAGAACCGGGATAAAGACATCAGGATGACGCATGCAATAGTCCAGCTGCCCAGCTACATAAGGCGCCGAGAGTCCACAAGTTATGCTGATAAACAACATCCTAGTCTTGTAACGGGACACCTTTGCCAAATCTTCCTGGCCTTTCTTCCAGTCGTCTTTGGGTGCTTCTTGTGATGTAAACAAAGCGATGTCTCCACCCGCGATCACATATTCGTAACGTGCTGGCAACGTCTGGACTTTTGCAAGCTCAGAAAACTTCTGAGCCAAGAAAAATGCGAGCCTTCCAGACGTTCCGCACCCACTCAAGACGATGGCTGTGTCGCTACTGTCTTGTAGCACCTCTGCAGCTCTCTCTGCTATTTTCTGCATTGAAGAGATAGTTGTTTCATCATAGATGCTCCGAAAGTTATTCCAGCCATGGAATATCTGCGAATCGCATTCTCACAGGGTTCTGACAAGATCACTTACAGTACCGGCATCTATGTCACACGCCAGTTCGTTTGGTTGTTCGGTAGTTGGGATAGTCATGGTACCTTGGTTTTCTTCAATTTTTACATCCATCGCGATATCGTAGTTTGAAGGTATCTAGTATGAATTGTCTCTTATTTATAGAGAAAAAAAAACAACACAGTTTTGATCAAAGATTTTAATTACCCAACCTTCTCATTTCAGGCTAAAATCCACCAGGCGTCCTTTTGTCTTGTGGTACATTTCTGAGGGAGGTGGGGTCGGTAGCTGGGGAGCTCACAAGAAATTCAAATTTCATTGTTCTTGGTCAGAAATTGTTCAAGCTGGCTACTATTAGATAAGTTTGCAGAACTGAGTTTTCAAACCAGGCAATTTTCTACGTGTACTGAGGAACTATTTGAAACTCTAATGCACCTATCAATGTTTAGACGGAGAGGGGGGGGTACGGGCAAAGATGCGGCATTTGAACACTTCTGTTGTCCCCTCTCTGGGGAATTTGACCACTCAAATATTATAAAGGATTGTTAAACTATTTCCAGTCCCAAGGGTCGGGAATTTGACCAAAAAATTGCAAGAAAATTCAAATGACGCACCTTTGCCCGTACCCCCCCCCCTCTCCGTCTAAACATTGATAGGTGCATAATTGTAATAAGCAATCCTACCTTCCCCTCCCCATGCCTTTGCTCCTCAATATTGAGCCCAGAGTTCCTTGCAGTAAGTTTTCCTTTTGCGGCCATCTTGGATCCTCTGCCGGTGTGTGTGAGTGGAGTGGTTTTGGAACGATGGCAGCTAGAAGGATTGGCCAGTATGTTCCTGATTGGATCAAAATCGCGACGAAAGTTCCAAGTGAAGCAAAACCAGATATGAATGCTCTCAGGATGCAGTATGAGACTATTAAGACGAGGTACTTTAAAGTCACAATATATTGAGCTCGCAGTGAGTCATCATTCAACTTGATTCCTGCAAAATTTGATCAGTTTGAGGGACCATTAAAGTTGTTGGGTTTATGGCCATTTTAGGTGATTAGTGTCTAAAGAAACTGTTGTGCTGTGTCGGTGGGGGAGGGGTACACGAAATCAGTAAGCTTCAGCTGTACTATAGGGATTACTTGTAAGCTCAATTAACACTTGTCCAAATTAACTGCCAATTGTTCATTTGAAAATGGTTGTTTTAAATCATTAAGCCATCTCACTGAAACATCTATAGATGCTAATAATGTATGGGACTGAATTTGTGGCTTGGGTTTGTCTGTCAGATGAATTCCCCTTCCACTAACCTGATGTCATGAGTACTATCGAAAAAGATACTGGTATGATTGATCTCAAAGTATGATAACTTGACATTCCAGCTACCGTAAATCCTTGACTGTTTACACATAGCTGTGTTCACACATTGAGCATTTCATTACAAGTGACTAACAGAAGCCTTAACTAGTACTATTACTCGCACAGCTTTTCTTAATGTGCTCTTATTTTAAGAGGCTTGAAAGGATTGATTTAGTGTTTGTGAAACGATGAAAGATTACAAAGAAGGATACTTAATACTGTAGGCAAACTACAGTATATGTCTCCTTGGAACTCTATTGTTGGGCTATATTTTAAGGGTGCTTTTGATGTCATATCAGTTATCATGGCAATGGTCCAGGTCCACTAAAAGGTCCTCTAAATGTCAGTTTTTGTAAAATATCTGAAAAACTAATTCAGTGACCTACCATTTTTATTTCTTTGTTTGAAAGCTGCCTAAATTCTTTCTAAAAGTTTTCAGGCAGTATGAAAAATAATTATTATCTAGTAGAATTGAATATATTAAAAAACTCAGCCAAAGCACATAACCGGTTGTGCAGTTGGATTTAATAGTGGGACAGTAGAACTGTTAACCTCGTTTAGTGATTTTTACCACTTGTATTGAAATGTAATCAGGTGTAATTAAACTGATGAAGAAAAGTTTGTTAATCGTTTTTGCTCATCATAATCAAATAGTTCCTGAGCCCCAAAGGCCGATGATATTTCGAAAATCTGCATTTGCACTTGATTGAATGGTGGCTTTGGCTCTGCAGCAAAACATTAAAAAATATATATATGTATATATAAATGTGGAGGTAGAGTCTACCTTGGCGTAAAGTGCTCAATGCTGTGGTAGCAGAGCTAAGTATACATAAGTTAAAAGATTATGCAATGAAATTAGAAATGCTTAGTCCTTGTTAAGAATTTAAGAAACAAGGACTAAGCATTTCTATAAGCACAAATCTAAAGATCTGCAACTTCCTCGACGTCACCCTAAACCTCACGGACGGAACGTACTATCCATACAGAAAGCCCAACAACGAAACCCTCTACATTGACAGCAATTCCAACCATCCGCCCACAATAATAAAACACCTACCAGCAGCCATCAGCCGAAGAATCTCCAACATTTCCTCAAACAAAGAACTCTTCAACAAAGCCAAACCACACTACGAAAGTGCACTCAAACAAAGTGGACACGACGAAAAATTAATGTACACTGAACGCAAGAAACCTCAAACTCGCACCGCACAGAACAGCCGCAAGAACAGACAAAGAAACATAATTTGGTTCAATCCGCTCTACAGCATGAACGTACAAACAAACATCGGCAGAGAGTTTCTGAACCTCGTCAGTAAACATTTTCCAAAAAACCACCGGTACCACAAGATTTTTAACAAAAACAACATAAAAGTCAGTTATAGCTGCACAGACAACCTGCAAACCATAATCAAGAAGCACAACAGAAAAATCCTCGAAACAAGCAAGACACCCTCCACGGAAAACAATTGCAACTGCAGGAAAAAAAACGACTGCCCACTGACAAACAACTGCCTCACCCAAAGCGTGGTCAACAACGCCAACGTAACGACAGAAAGTGACCCAACCGGAAAGAATTACATTGGACTAATGGAAGGAACTTTTAAACAACGTTACACACAACACAAACTTTCTTTTCGCAACAGAAACTATTCAAACAGCACGGAACTATCAAAGCATATCTGGACACTCAAAGACAAAAACACCAATTTTACAATTAACTGGAGTATTTTAGCGACCGCCCCGGCCTACAGCAACAAAAGCAAGCGGTGCCACTTGTGCCTCACAGAAAAACTCTTCTTAATTAGAGCCAAGAAGCTGTCTTTATTAAACAAAAGAACAGAACTCATTTCTAAATGCCGCCACGAGAATAAGTTTTACTTAGCAAATTTCACAAGCCGCCAACAATAGCTCTATAGAATATTTATTTCACACGTAGATTATTTCACACGCAGATCAGAATTAATTAACTACTAATTTGTATATAAGAAGGTATGTTCTTAGTCGAATAAAGTTCTGTCTGATGAGTGCTTAGGCGCGAAACTCAGAGTAACAGAGAATCGATGCGTCATCTTTAATCTTTCAACTTACGTATATGTATATATATATATATATAGACAAATACTGAGTGAGAACAGTGGGGTGAACTTCTTACTGGTCCAACTCGATTTAATTATATTTCGGTTGTTCAGCCTTCCTCAGATAAAAAAAAACAAAAAAAAACTTAAAACTATTACAATGGCTGCGTGTATGGGAGGCACAGGCAACTTAATTAAGAAATAGAAAAAGATTTAAATTACAATAGTATAAATAAAAGCAAGTGGCAATAATTATGTTACAAGCCAGATGTAACACATTCCCTGCAAGAGGCCTCTGAATGATCATAATTAAGGCCATAACAAAGTCCCAAGCAGGGCCCTTAAACAACACTGTAATAAATTCCCTGCTGAGGGACCATGAACAGCCCACCAAAAACAAAAATAACAGAATCCTCCAACGGAGCCCATGAACGCAAAAGGCAAGTCACACAACAATTGAAACTATTTACAAAGGACTAATGAATAAAATAGGAGCTGTACAAGTTACAATAATTCACGAAGCAAAAACATGTGAAAAGGTCTCATTAGTTGCTATAATTAATATATATATATAGGTTTAATAAAAAATGGAGTCAAAAGTAAACTACTCACAGGTCCATGTTTAATGTAGGGAACAAACGTTTCACCCTTTGGGCTTCTTCAGTGTTCACAGTACAAGCTAAAAAATACTTGGCTGGAACTAAGTCAGTTACAAGATCTTAAATATGTGAAAAGGTGATAGATAGAAAGTCTACAGATTATGTAATTGCGGGAAATTTACAAACAAGTACTAATGAGGTGGTGACAAAATGAGCTGGCTTGTAGATATATCTAGAAAAACAACCTTTACAATGGATAATTTGTTGGTTCCCATTGTCTTGTAAAGTAAACAATATAGAGTTAATTATATTGTAAGATGGTTGGCACCCATCACAATAAAAAATTTAAAAAGTAAAAAGCATTGTATCTAAAAGTTGTGTAACAAATGATGAAGAATGTAAAAATTGCAAGGTGGTAATGTAGAAAAAAGTATGACGAAAGATTTTAACATAACAAAATCCTAACCCAAAGTCCTTGAATAATTGCAATAGTGAGGCAGACAATAGTTTCCTATAAGGGGACCCTTAAACGGAAAATACCATAATAAATTCCTCGGTATAAGCCACTGAGCCAGCCTATGTAAGCAAGAATAACAATAGTTCCCAGAGTGAAGCCTTTGAACATTTTAAAAGAATCCTAACGTCACACTTAGATAAATCATTATACCGTGCTGATTAAAATAAAAACGTTAAGTTAAGGACT
Organism: Galaxea fascicularis; assembly: GCA_948470475.1. Classification (NCBI taxonomy): domain Eukaryota; kingdom Metazoa; phylum Cnidaria; class Anthozoa; order Scleractinia; family Euphylliidae; genus Galaxea; species Galaxea fascicularis. Next base: position 20,799,198 of record OX419340.1, on the reverse strand, counting down.
TAAAAATCTAAAAATGAAAAAAATGAAATCTGATAATGGCTAAAAATGCATGAAACTTATTGACTGAACCTAATTTTATTTTTGAGTTAAATTCTGATCGTTTATTGAGGCCGTGGGGATGGAGAGTACACAGCTGGGAGCACCAAAAAGCTTCCCTTATGAGTATACACTTATCAATGTGATCTTCACTTTCATTAACAACTTTATCGATCACAATGAATTCAAAGTCAGACATCAGATGTTCAACCCTACTGAAATACATGGCTAATTCGCATGTGGTGTTTGTTAACATAGCTGACTTGCGATTTCGAAACCTGACCTTGAATTAATTGGATGTTTAACCTACATACTGAACCTTACATTTCTTGCAAGTGGCCAAATAAATTACATCCTTAGATTTGCAATCAAGGTGTTGTCTAATAGTGTAATAATGATCTGTATGAGCTCTGTAAAAAATCTTATCCTCCTTTAAATAGTTCTTACATAAATCACATTTTTTGCTACATTTAAAACAACCTGTAGCAAAATGGTCGTTGTTACTATAATTAGATCCCTTAGGTCTTGCTAGGAGCTCCTTGAAGTTTTTAGCCTTTCTATAAGATGGAATGCTCAAGAAAGTAACTGAATTCTGTCTTATTTTGAAAGAACATACCTGTAAAGTGAAGGCATTCAACAACAACAATACCCTGTTTTCGCACTATGTGTTGCCCTAATAATCTGAATTTGTATGCAGTGATGTAGCCACATTTTTTGGTTCTAACGGAAGCAACGACTAGTTAAAATAAGAGAGGTAACTTAGGGGGGTGGGGTGCTACTAATTTTGCCCCAACAAAGTAGTAGTGGAAAGAAGTTGTGTGGTAGCTAGTGTGTTTGAGTGAAAAATTTGCGAGTGTTTTTTATAACTCTGGACAGATATATAATCACAGTATAGGTAAGTCCTTACTGGAGTCATGGCTCGAGTCCTGTGGCATTGCCCTATTAGTTTATCTGTAAATGCTAATATTAAGGAAATAACTGTGGAGCTCTGCTTTTAGACTTGCCTAAATATATATATTAAGGCTTTCTTTAGCTTCTCATTGCCAGCAAACTCTTAACAAAATCCAGTTGTCCAGGTTCAACTTTTTCCACCATTTAAGCGTTTGTTAATTTTATTGTAGAAAGGTAATCTGCTTTTGGAAACAAAGTAGTCCTGAGCTTACATTGAGAACTGACAGGGTTTTTAATGTTTTTTTTATCTAGCCTGGATTCAGTTGCAGCCAAACCAGAACCAATTGACTGGAATTATTTCACCAAGAATATAGCCAAACCAGGAATGGTTGAAGCTTTTAGGAAAGCTGTAAGTAGATGATTTTGACAACACTAGAAACTCTCCCATGAGAGTTGCCTATACTATGTCCTTGACAAGTTTCTACTTCATATGGGATTTTCAAAAACCAAGGCTGGCAAGTCTATTTTCTTGAGAGCATTGCCATGGTTCTTTTCCTCTACCCAATGCTCAACACCTAAGACTTTTGAAAGAAAAAGAAGAACAGTTTTGTGTTGCTGGCGTGTTTAATTAAGGTTTTCTGCATCCTTACACTGTCATTGCTTGTTTTATTCATTTGGGTACTTGAGCCTGGGTATTAGCTATGCCATGCTGGCTGATGAGCCTTAACAAGGCTGAAACAGCTGTCCATGGCTACTAATGCTCAGGCTCAAATTTTATTTGTTAGATTTAAGGGGTAATGCCTGCTACCACATGGCCTTAGTGCCCAGTGAGTGGCTTTCAGCTTACCTAGACACATTAACATTATTATTTGTGAGGTATTCTTGTCACTCCAAGCCACACTCCACAACCCTTACACTTTTAATGAAATTAAGAGTTAGACCATTCACTCTGAAAGGACACTGACTACGGAAACCTGACTACAAAAACCAATCATTGTTCTGAACTCATGGAAGTAAAGTTCTCAGTCATCATGACCAGAGGGTTGTTGTTTTTCTTGCAAAATGGCTTTGCTGTCATGGCTTGGTGGCACAGCTTCACCGCTTTAATATCATGCTGACGAAAAAAAAAAAAAAATAATAATTACCTCTGGACCCTCTGGGACCCAGTCTAATAAATCAGTGGTGTGTATTATTAAGCTGCTGTGAATCAGTGGTGGTGGTATTCAAGCATTAACTTGAAAAAAAAAAAAAAGAAAGAAGCAAAGAGGAATGTCCATTACAGGTGTACATCATTTCTTAAATCTGACCCCTTCTATTTTGTTTGGTCCACAATCAGTAGTACATATACATGTAAACCAGCTAAAGCTCCATATTTTCTTACACTGAAGCCAGCATGTTTCTTTTCATGTAGTATGAGGCAATAACTGTGCCATACCCAAAGGATACACGCACTGCAGCCATTGACAAGAGTGAGAAGCAGTTGGTATGATTATTTTTGTGTTCCTTGTTAGAACTGTTTTGCACTGGCAGACTGTTCCTTCTTAAGCTACGGTAATACGAGCAACAAAAACGTCCAACTTGTCTTGCAACATTGCTGCGAAATTAGTTGAAAAGCGATGTTGCTTGTTTTACATCCCACATACAACTTGTCTCGCAACAAAAACAATGTGTTGCAAGTTGCTGCAGCGTGTTGCAGAAAGTAGAATGGACCTCTACTTTCTGCAACACGCTGCAGCAACTTGCAACACATTGTTTTTGTTGCGAGTCAAGTTATATGTGGGATGTAAAACACGCAACATCGCTTTTCAACTAATTTCACAGCAATGTTGTGAGACAAGTTGGACGTTTTTGTTGCTCGTATTACCGTAGCTTTAGTTATCATTCTACGGAATATTTACAATATCTATTTACCATGCAAGAGATCACTTGAAGTGGTGATAAGTGGTCATGCTGGTGGAGTAGTAATGACTTTATTATTGTAATGGTTAAAAAGTCTGAAATTTTCATCAATGTGAACTGCAAGTAAACAATAACAAAACATAACTGTAATGGTTATTAGTGATTGCCCTATATTCAGCCAATGTACTGTAGTAGCATTTTGACTGTCTTAAGAAGACTATGTAAATTGTTTTACAGGAGGAGCATTCTGTAAAGACGATCAAACATGCTAATGAGGAGATTGCAAAGTTTGAGGCCGAGGTGTGTGAAAAGATTATCATTAGAAGTATAACAGCAACACTCTGGAAACATTCAATTGAAGGGCCAAGTGTATAACCGACCTGTGGTGCCTTTTGGCTCATTTTTTAAGTGTCATCCAGATCAGCTGATTTTTTGCATGTGGCCTTTGATTTAATAAAATAGCATTGCCTTGTATTTTGTTCTTGCCAGTTTCCGCTTCCTTTTCGATAAACAACACGTGCAAAAACATAGGTTCTTTTGTTATTGTGTGTACTTCTGATACACGACAAACGAAAGAAGTGCCGAGTCAAAAAACGCAGCTTGGAAAAAAACTGAGAAGCTGGTGAAATAAAGTACAGGGTAATGTTTTTCTATTAAAGCAAAGGCGACATGCAAAGATGCAGCTGGTGTGGACTAGGCCCTTCAGTTCTTTTTTGCATGATTATTTTTTTTTCGTGTTTTTCCTTTTAAATCATACAATTTTGGGGTCTTTGGTGGATTTATGCTAGGGTCATCTTAACATTATTTTTCCTGAATCCACCTAAATGGAAAAGTTAACTTGAAGGAAAGCAAGTGAGTGATGTTACCTTATGTAGTCAGTCTTCCATCGGTATACAGGCACATGCAAAATTCTAAACTTTTAAATGGTGGTAGAATTACTGCTACCAATTCCGTTTTGAAAAGAAACTTGTCACTCTGAAGAAAAGGCATCTAATGCCCAAGGCGATCTTTGTAGGATTTTAGGTGACATCCTTTTGAAACTGTAGGCTCCAAAATAACAGTTGCACAGAATCTTACAACCTTACTGGTAGTTTAAACTTTTATGTCATGCTTCCCTTGTTTCAGTTGCAGAAAATCAGGTCCATGAAACCTTTTGAAGAAATGACAGTAAGTAAACTTGAAGGAGTCAGTGCTGCTGAAGTGACAGCTATTTGAGGCTCTGGGCAGATATGTGATATATATAATAACGGTGTATGGAGAGGAACACTCTCTACATTGGAAATGTGTATTTTCTCATCTTCACTCTGAAGTACACGGCTTGCAGTGGGCAGCTTTGTCATCCCACCTTAGACATGTCTGCCCTGTGTGGTTGATAATGGCAGCTCGTACCTGATGGAGTGTCATTGTTGTCATAACAAACAAGTTTGAATTTTTGTATGTTTGTCATCTCTGGAGACATAACGCGTCAGGCACTGTCCTCCACTTGTGTTGGATGACTGAAGCCCGTGAAGTGATAGACAAAAGAATGCCCCTCCACTGACTCCCACCTTACACAGCTGTATATTTGTTAGTGGGACAAAACAGCTGCCTACTTCTAAGCTTGTGTACTTCACTGTACAGATAAGTACACGAAGTGTTGTGAATCCCGAATCACTGATAAGATGATCAAGAACTTTCTTTAATATCAAAATCTGTCAGAGAAAGTTAAAAATCGGCGATCGAATCAACATTTGGTTACTACATCACGATTGCGACGTTTCCAGCGCGTTTTGGTCACGTTTGAATTTTGCCCCTGTGGCCTTGTAAAAATTTCGATTATCCAAAATTTGCCAGAGAAAGTTAAAAATTTTGCCCCTTTTTTGCCCCTTTAGGAACTGCGGAAGGGAAATGAATTTTCAGGTTTATTTTGCCCAGAGGCTTATAAAATGCGTTCCCAACTGCGACGATCAGTCTTCGTTTCAACTTTTTTTTGGCATTTGTCTTGTTGTTGCCCGAGATTTAGTGGAAACTACCTTTTGTTTATAAACGCAAAAGTTGTAACCTAAACGTGACTTTGCGATATGAAGTAACTAACTCAGACTAAATCGTTTACAGAGTTTGAATTACTGACTTCATAACCAAGAAACGTTTTTTTGCTTTGCAAGGTTGACGAGTATTTGGAGATGCATCCGGAAATCAGAAAGAAAGCAGAGGACGAAATCGCTAGAAATGACTGGAGCCATTAATGGTAGTTTAGTGTGATGATTATCACTGTCATTTTTTTTGGTTTTGATATCTACGTTGCCACCAGAATAACTGTGTGTTGTATTTTTATCATTGACTGAATAAAGTCATCCTCTAGGGATTTGGATTATATAGTATCTTTTACATGACACACGATGATGAAGTGCCATCTTTTCTGCATTATAAGTTGTATGCGGCCCAATATGACGCCCTTGCGGTTAAAGAAAATCGTATATAAATAATTCACTTGTATCCGCACCGTCCTGAATTTGAGGGCACGATGCTACTTTTTGTCTTTCTGCAATTTCACCAGAATGTTGCAAATGGTCACTAACGGGAGGTTGAATACAAGAAACTATCCAGGACTATTTCAAACAGTTGTGACGTGGACTTTGTGATCACAAACGGATTTACAGTATCAGTAAACTAAGAATTTGTGGTATTTTTGAACTCTATTAACGATTTAAGATAAATTTTAAAAGATGATATGTACACCCGATTCTTATTTTCTGCTGAATTGTGCTTTTCTCTTTTAAAATGTCACGTGTGCCATTCTCAAGACGTCAGCTTTATGTCCATTCCTTACCCCTCCCCTCCCCCCCCCCCCCACCGCTTAACGCCCTGTTGACGTTAAATGGGGAAGAAGGGAGTATGTTAACGGACCCTGAGCCACATAAATTAAGTTACAATTGTCGGCGTGAAACGAGAAGTCAACCGTTTGCGGCAAAACCCCGTTCTAATAAAAGTTATGACACTTGAAAGCAAACACGGTTTCGGACGAACTACATCCTTCGTAATTAATTACCTAAGGTGATTCCTCTGATTTGCGCTGCGCACCCTTACTGCGCATAACATTGCGACATCCAAAAAAATGACCAAAATAGCAGCGGACTTCATTTTTGTTCCGGATTGTTAGGATAAACAAGGTCGTTTTTGCAGGAATAAGGCTGAATCGATCTGTAATTGTATCAAACGTCATGAAGAACAAGTGGCCCGCTTGTGGTTTGAATTTCGCTTATAGTGAGAAAGAGGACGATTTTAGCGTAACATTTTCACTGCCCGGAAGATGAGTTGTGAAATTGTGAGCCCTTGCAAATTTCCTGAAAGTTGCAGATGAGTCCCCAGATGAGACAACCTTACATGTACATAAACTCGACCTAGTCTTCTCTCGGCCATAAAGCTTTTCAAGCAGGATATTCCCGCTTTGAGGATCACTAACTCGGCAATAAGCACGGTGACCCCCACTTTTTAATGTATGAATTTAAATAACAGAAGGTTAACTACAATGTATCTCGATCTGAAAGAAAGTTCAAAATTCTGCCTTAAAATATTTTGATTTTAATGCTGTAAAGAACACGTGTTTAGGTAGTCTTGGGTATTTGCCGAGGGAGCAGAGGAGTCCTATTTGACCACATTGCAAGTTAAATTCATCGAACAATGGCAGCGTGAAACTATCTTGTTGATTGAATTAAAGTGCCTATAACCCCAAAATATTTTTTTCGCTAAAATGCATCTTTGCACCTGTTTGAAACAAATTGCGGCATTTTTTTTTTCCTTTTTTTACTGAATCTTGACTTTTTATAGGCTTTAAAACAGATCATCGTTTGATTCATGACCGAGTTAGAAGGGCAGTCGGTCTATTCCTGATTTGACGTCACAAACTGATTTGCATCGCATTTACTCTTTGTAAACATGCATGCAAATCAGTTTGTGACGTCAAATCAGGAATAGACCCACTCCCCTTCTGACTCGGCCGTGAATCAAATGATGCTCTGTTTCAAAGCCTATAAAAGTCAAGATTTGGAGAAAAAAGGACAAAAAGTGCCGCAACCCGTTTCGAAAAGGTGCAATGATGCATGTTAGCGAAAAACTTTTTTTGGGGGTTATAGGCACTTTAACGTGCGTGATCAAACTGCATACATGCGATCGTGTTACGCTGCAGTTACACTGCGGTTGAAATCCTGTCTGTAAAAGGCTAAAGCCGCATACAGTGGGCTTGTCACTGGTACTGACTTAAGGCGGGGGTACACATGAAAGCCGTTTACACGCCGCTTAAAATCGGTTTGATGGAAATATCTCGTTCGCGTTTCAAGCAATACAAATAACCTATGCTCAGTTCACAAATCAATGTTTTGGGGTGTTTTGTAAATTTTTGGGTGATTTTTAGGTATATTTGGGGGAAGATAGTTTTTTCTCAAAAGAGTAGTAAAATCTGGACAGATAAGGAATAGTTCGGATTTAATGTAGTTTAATAATTAGGATTTGAAGTTAAAAATTGATATATGGTCACCTAAAGTCCTTTTTGTCCGTATAGTTTAAAAACGCATTTTCGAGCTCTATCAGTATACAGTTATCACGAATCGAAATACCCTGTTCATAACGAATATTTATGACAGCAAGTCCACGCCTGTTTTTTTTTTTTTTCTAATTTTGCACAGAGGCAGACAGATATCATGTGATAAGCTTATTAATTTTTTTGTTGTTGCCGTTTCTCAGTCGTATACTATTGCTTTGGCTTTTTTCACGTAATCCTTTAGCTTGTTTCCGATGGTCCACATCATCTCGATCATGGTCAAGTGCCCTATCCGGAGCCTACCTCTCGTCAAATGCCCGGGGTATGCCTGGAGGGAGTGGGCGTTCTTGGATTTGACTGATACTGTGATACATTATTTTTCAAAGCTTTCCGAATAGTGTTTATATCGTTGCGTTACACGAGCCTCGATCGTGTCAAATGGTTATGGTCGCATCGCACCTTCACTGTTAATAAGTATTTTAATTTCACTCTGAATTAAGGTATGATCTCCGTGACAGGCGTGCGTAAAAGGGGAGGGCGGTTACGGAATTCACAGAACTGATTGCGTGACGACCGAACCCCTGTGTAACCACGCACTAAGAATATTCAGCAAGCTAAGCAATACAGCAAATGATCACAACTTGGTTTTCGTCGAATTGGAGTCCACCCGCAGACGAGTTCATTCCTTAAAATGGGCTTGATGGATTATGTGGAACCTCTTGTTGAGCAATGGCAAACGATTCTCATAGCTTCGTGCATTGTACTGTTTGTTTATTTCTACTGGATTCTTCCATATCGTTGTTTGAGAGCTTGCTACCACACTGGGCCTACTCCACTTCCTGTCATTGGACATCTGCACGACACAATAAAACACAAGGGCAAGTTTTACTTACAACTGGACGAGTATCACAAGACATACGGCAGTGTTTTCGCAATGGTGCTTTTTAAATCCAGTCCCTGTCTGGTTGTAAGTGATCCAGAAATGATCAAGGATATATTCGTCAAAGAATTTGATTCTTTCTCTGATCGCCCAGTAAGCTCAAGTTTGCTTTGTTCGTACTCATTCAGGTTTTGTTAGACTGCATTGGCAAAGAAGGGCAGTTGATCTCCCAGGCGACCTTGTGTTCCAGTGTGTGAACTTCGATATCCCTCCCCCCCTGGTCCCCCAGATCACAACAATTCCGGCAATGTTGTTGCTGATTTAAATATTGGAAGAAGTATTTATTATATATTAATTAATTATTTATTTATGGAGGCAAGATTTCCTCACAGCCCCATACATTAATAAATTATACATGTATTTTGTGACTCAAACTCTATCTGTTTTTGGAACAGGGTTAGTATGACAGTGATGCATGTATAATATTACTGTATGGGGCTGTGCATGAATCTTTCCATTTCTTTGTTTATTTGATGCTCTGGCATGTGTTTGTATCGAGTGGGGGTGGGGGGGGAGGTGGGTTGGGTATTTGTTATTGTTTTGTCGGTAGTTTTGGACCTGTTGACAAGGAGGTAGGTAACCTATAATCACGAACAAAACTGTTGAAACAACTAAACAAGATGTACACTTCTTTCAAAATTTGAAAGGCAGGAAAGGGCAGGAAAAGTACCATATATTGATATTTAATATCAAAGTTTATATATGGTACTTTTCCTGCCCCTTTCCCACTTTCAGTGTTGTTTTGTGGGTTATTTTTTGTTAAGAAACATGTTGTCATTAAATAGGATACACCAACATTGACAAGGTAGTGAGACAGGGGCGAGGGAGGGGTCTTTTTTCATGTCAGGTGAAAAATGCCACTTTTATGTGTCTGAAAACAAATCGTCTCAACACTAGCTGCTGAGACAGTTGTCCAGAGTTTACAGGCAAAAGTTCACAGATAAAGTAATGCTAACTAAACATTAGCCTGTGCACAGTGGCCCCCTTCTCTCAGGAAAAGAATGGGAACTAGGATAACCTTAGTACTGGAGTTACCCTAATGTCACATAAACAGGCCTTATAGGTATTTTTACTACCACAGGGGTTTCAATTTGAAATAGCCATCTGAGTTAGCTAAAGTAAGCGGTGACTTGATTGATTTTTTAATCATTTTAGTGAAATCTAGACAAAGTAGGCAGCTGACAATGCATGCAGCGTTTTTTTTTTTTCAAACTGCGGCACTACCTAACCCCTCTACAACTATGACAAATATATTTTAACCTAATAAACCCCTACATCTCGTACGTGATCGTTGCCTGGGGCAGTGCCTATAAAACCAACCTAAAAAAGCTCCAAGTAAAACAAAACCACATTGCCAGAACTATCTTTTTTGCTACTTTATATGGAAAAGACACCGAAAGTGCTTTGCCACTGCTGAACCTCCTAGACATACTGACCATAGAAAACACTTTTAAATTTCAGGCATTTGAGTTCGTACACAACTGGCCCATAAAAAAACTACCATCCATTTTTACCAATTCTTTCACCTATGCCAAAGATATTCACTCCTATAACACAATATATGCCTCTAAAGATAACTTACACAAAGTACGAACAAGAACTAATATCGGAAAAGAGACTATAGCTTCACTGGCCTCTGAACTTTGGCAAGAATTACCAACTGATCTCAAAAACCTTAGCTCAAACTGTTTTAGTAAACAAGTTAAACAGCATTTACTACGTAAGCAATCTTATTCTTAAAGATAATTTCAAAATAGGATTATCCTTCTTCTCTCTCTTTTTTATAGTTTTATAGCTGCTTGATTGCTGTAGTGCTATGCCTTTTTTTTGTTTTGCTTTCAATCCTTGCATGCGTTTTTGCTATTTCTTCGCTTTTTTGCTATTTCATTTCATTTTGCCTTCGCTAAACACTTGTGTGAGTGTAAGCTACAAAAATTACAACATGGCAAGCCTAGGGCTGAACTCGAAAACCTTAGGGTTCATTTTGGCACTAGGCATTATACAAATTTCAAAATTACTTAATATCTTATTGTAAAAAAAGAAAAATATATATATATAGATCTCTTGTAACCTTATTGTGTGGTTCCAGAAAATATCCATACCCCCCCCACGGAAGATCATTGGAAATTCCGAGGGAGAGGGGGGGTTAAAGGGCAGTAACTTCCGAGGGGTAGGGGGTTTCGTGGGGAACTACTTTTCCAAAGGGTCACGAACTATGTACAAAACATTGAAAGCAACATACGATCGATCTGAGGCACAAAAACATACATACGTTGTTTTGAAACAAAAGTCAGTACTCCTGGCCATTGAGAAAAAGTTCACATTATTAGCTTCAATGTTTCTTTTTTTCTTTGAGTTAGCTAGCGCTACAATCTCCCGAAGCTACTTTCTTCAAAACATTTAAAATGGCGGTCTCAACTGGAGTCTCGTCTCCAGACTTCCAGCTTTGTCTCGTTTTCGTTCGACCTTTAGAAGGCCTGGCTACCTGGCTGGTACAACGTGACAACGTTCACGAAACCTACCGCGTTAACATGTCTGTGAGTGAGGTTTTTGGTCCTTAAATAAGAATCAACCCGAAGAAACTGACAAAATGTATAGACAAAGGAACGTTGTAAGTTTCTGTTTTATTTACTATCGTTTGCGAAGTTGTTTAAGCGAGTGAAACGTTCTCATCAGAGTTTGCACAAAAACGCGAAACAGTCGACGTGCTACCCAAATGTTTAAGCTTATAATCTTACATAAAAACAACACAAACATAATTTGCAAAGTTGATGGCGAAGAAGCTAAAAGTTTAGCTGGATAATAAACTTAACAAAGCATTATATTTCTGTTAAAGTTAACCTCAATGGTTACACTGTTGTAATAAAATTCTATCGTATTTACGTACTTACGTTGGTATTCACTTTCTTTTTTATAAGTACAAAACTTCTGGAAATTCCGGAGGGGAGGGGGGTCATCAAAGACCCCTCTGGAACGGAAAATCCTAGGGGGTGGGGGTTGCAAATCAAAAAGTCTTCCGTGGGGGGGGTATGGATATTTTCTGGAACCACACATTTCAAAAGGAAATGCAAATAAATTATTGTATTGTATTGTATTGGGTTTTCAATGAGTAAGGTTATTCTGTTTAAGTGAATATTACTTTCAACTTATATTTACTATTTGACAAAAGAAAAATACAAAATGGTTGTTTCCTGCAAATAGCATTGGCTAGTTGAGGTGGGAAGTGACAGAAGAGAGAAGGTTTTCATTGCAGCTTGTCAAATTTAAACAAAAATATAAAGAAAATAAATCAAAGGTAGCCATTAAAATATTGACATAACATGTGGAAAAGTAAGAGAGGTATCCGTCATGCAATTTTAACATAACAAAATAACAGCAGAATTAACATTGGAAGTTATTGTGAAAATGTTGTTGTGAGTTTCTGAATAATGGTAGGCAAATCAATGTAAATATCCTCAGAAGCCAGGAAAGACAGAAACATATTGTGGATTTCTGTTTTTTAAAAAACGCTTACAAGGGAGCTCACATGTAGTGTTATTTAGAGAATTCCATAGATTTGACCCTTATCTAGAGATAGAATCCTGCATTACATTTGTTCTGGATGGTTTAACATAGTACTTACCAGCTGAGGAGAACCTTGTGTTATTCTTGACTATTCTTGCTTGGATCCACAAAGCCAACTTTCATGATATAATATTTAAAGTATTCAGATAACAAAATTTCAAGGGTTTTATTACCTGAGCTAAATTTTCTCAAGCCAATTAATTTTGATTTTGAGTGAGATAGCATGTTTGGTTTTTCAAAATTTTCCAATTATTGTATGCAAAGTTCCTGTATTTTTTAATTGTTAGCCACTAAGAACTTACAAACTTTTCTGGTTTTCCAATTTTACAAATTCGTTATTTTTGCAGAGTTTGATAAAACAACCAGAACCTCTGAGCAGCATGTTAACAATAGCTGAAAAGGAGAAGTGGAAACGCATTCGCAACACGTTAACACCAGCTTTCAGCGCCTTGAAAATGAAACAGATGCTTCCTCTTATGAATGCTTGCTGTGACCATTTAATAAAAAAACTTGACGAAGTTGCTGATAAAGGACAAAGCATTAATATCACCAAGTAAGTACAGATTTCAGGAGGCTTGCAGCACTTTTTTTGACTTGAAGGTGTACTTTTTTGAAATCAAAATTTTGTATAGTAGACAAGCTTTGATTCCCTTGAAACTATTGTAATAACTTTTTGTAGTATGACCAAAGTTAATTTTCTTGTCAGTTTCCAAGCAACAGCTATTACCGTAGCAATGGTAACACAAAACTTTGTATTGAAACTTTAACAGCATAAACTGCTCTAGTCCAACAACCTGTAGCCCAAATTGGAAAAAAGTCTGTAAGAGCGTTTTCAAATAAATTGCAAATCTTAAATTTTTAAAGGCTTGTTTTGTTCATTTCTGAATGTATTTTCAAGCTCTTTAATGAAAAATGAAACTTTTACACCATTTTTTCTCTGTTCAAAGAGTTGTCATGATAGAAAAGCATTTTCAAGTCACTTTTTGAGCGTCTAAGGTGGTTGTGGTTGCAAGATATTTAAGTTTATATTTACGCAAATTACATTTTTTGTGACTTAAATATCATACAATCACACCTACATGTAGGAGGCTCAATGTAAATTCAAAATGTTTTGAAACTGAACTTTTCTATTCCTTGCTTGGGGTTTGGAGTTTGGTTTTGAAACATTTAGCAGGTTTTGTTAACTATTGGGTCTGCAAGGAAACTGCCTGGACTCATGTACAAAGTTTTGATAAGCAGACAGATGATTTAGATATATGAACCTTGTTTCTTCCATGATACTCTTGTCAAAGTTATCCATCTCCAGCTGGCATGAACAGATAAGTAGTAGTTTTAATTTTACATAATTATATTAGTCTCGACAGTACCAAGGGAATCTTAGGTGATGGATTGAGGTAGAACCTTGAGTTTTTCCTTGCAACTGGTTCCAGCTTAACTGGAATTGAAATTGAAATTGCATAGTTTGACCTCTTTCTTTCTTTTTTTTTTCTTGACAGACTTCAACAGTCTCTTACAATGGATGTGATTGTTTCTGCTGCATTTGGGTTTGAAGTCGACTCACAGTTGAATCCTGATGAACCTATATTGAATGCTGTTAGAACAGCTACAAACCAGAGTGCACTTCAACGAGTTGCACTGACATTTCTCACCTTGTTGCCATTTGGTACAAAAATTATGGAAGAATTCCCAAGTCTGTGGATGATGAACCTTAAACCATTGTTAAACACCGCAGAAGAAATAGTGCACGTCAAAAGAAAAAGCACCTGCAGTTCAGTCAGAAATGTAACCCAGATAACACAGAGAATTTAAAATTATTTATTAATAAATAGATGGTTATAGCAAGGGAGTCAAAGTTACCATAATTCTTGGTATAGTTGCTAGTATAAACTCAGCATGTCTTGTCTGATGAAATAAATAAGCAGGGATCTTAATCTTATTCTGACGTGAAAATTCCATGACTATTATTAATGCTTCTTTTTATGGTCATTAATCTAGCATGGGTGATTACTGATACTTTATGATCATCAATTGCAAAGAATGTTTATTTCCTGCAATTAACAATTGTGCAATTTGCAGTCAATAATAATAACATAATTCTAAACTGGTCCTGAGCACAACTTTTTAAATTTCCACCTTTTGCCTCTCAACATAGGATGGGAGTGATTATTTCAAGAGTGCTAGAGTTATACTCAATCCATGAAATAGAAGTTAGTGTAATAGTTTCATGGGTTAAGTAAGACCACTCTAATTGAAGTTGTTATTAATTGAATTAGGACATGTTGGATCTTATGCTGGCTGCTGCCGATGACCCATCTATCCCAGTCTCTAAGAAGCTGACTGACAGTGAGGTGATTGCACAGAGCCTGGTGTTTCTATTTGCTGGTAATGAAACCACCAGTACAACTTTAAGTTTTGCTTGTCACCATTTGGCCACCAATCCCCACATTCAAGACAAATTGCAGCAAGAAATTGATGCAGTATGGGATGGTGAGGATGAAATACTGTCATATGACAAAGTTCATGATATGCCATACCTTGACATGGTGATTTCAGAAATTTTACGTCTTTATCCTCCAGGTGAGAGAGAAGTACTACCAGTAGATGTGTTTAATATTAAACCTGTTTTAAACATTATTTGTCCTTAAATCAATGTTTTGGCAATGTAATTTGTTACTGGACTTATTTTCAGAATTATTGGTATTATTGGTATTAGTTTTGTGTCTTATAATAACAACAATCTAATAATGATAATGATAATAATGATAATGATAGTGATTATAATAATAATAATAATAATAATAATAATAATAATAATAAGGGTAGATAGGGCTCTGTAAAACCTTGGTCTGTATTCTATCTAGTGGTGGCACCACGAATAATAATGCCATCTCTCACATATGTGATGATAAGTATGTCTATTTCGAATATAAGTAACGGCATGAATGGGACCGTAGTCTGTGACGAAGGTTCCTCGCCCGGCGGGGTTGCTGGGGGACAGCAACCAGCATCCGGTCGTTATCCTGCTACTGCTGTTCAAGAGAGTGGTTCAAGAAAGGGAAGAAGGAAATGGTCAGTCGAGGAGAACAGGCAGAACAGGGTTTTGATGGAATGCTATTTTAAGAGCATCTCGGAGAAAAGAGGGTAGTGCCAGAGAATGTTTAGGTTGTGGGATGAGAAAGGAATGGTAAAAGTGACTGAACAGAGTGACTGAACAAGGAATATGGAGTTGAGTGCAGTGACAACTGGTATGAGCATTCCCCCAAAAGCGTAGAAGAGAATGAAGAGGTTAAACTGTTGTGGGATTTGTAATTCAGAAAAAGAAGACAAAGGAAACAATCATTGTGGACATACCTGTTCTCGGAGATAGTAACGTACTGCAGAAAGAAACTGAAAAGTATGAAAAGTACCAAGACCTGGCAAGAGAGATCTGGAAAATCAAGGGCAAAAGTGGTGCCAGTGGTTGTAGGCGCATTGCGTTCAGTGTCAAAGAAGCTGGCAGGCCACTTGGAACAACTAGGAATTAAGAACCGAACGAGAACGATGCAAAAGTCGGCACTCCTCGGATCGGCACATATACTCAGAAAAGTGCTGGAAGTCTGAGGTCTCGGGATGAGACTTGACTGGTTATTTCTTCCCAGGGAAAATCCCTGTGCTAAATTCTACCGATAATAACAACTTTATTCAAGTCTCAAATCGTTTTAGCTGAACACGAGTGCTCTACTAGTAGGGGAGACTGTAAATCAAATCAAATGTTGGTCTTTGACTTGCTTGTGCTTTTTAATGCTTGTTGTTGCTTTTTGAAAGAGCCTGATGGCGGCATGGCCTTAACAGATCAGTTGTGAAACCTTATACTGTCTAAGGAATCTAAGTAGCTTGTTGGATACCTCCAGGTATCTAACAAACTGTTTAGATAGTTTAATGTTCCACTCTCTGGTTAATCCCTAAATTCGATCACTTTGAGAAGTATGAGATAAGAAGAAAACAGCGGTCATCGTAGCGAGAGTAGTTCTTCTATTATTGTCGTTAAGAGTGAAAGGTGGCTTTGACGTACGCCTTTAAGGGTGTTTCTCTGTATTACACTCTTAGCTTTAATTTATCACTTGTTTTAATTTGTGTCGGTTTTGTTCGGCAGGATTTCTGATTCTTCGTGAATGTACTAAAGACTGCATTGTCAAAGGCGTCAAGATGCGTAAAGGTTTGTGTATACTGATACCAGCTTACAGCATTCATAGAGATCCTTCCGTTTATCCTGACCCAGGGAAGTTCGACCCTGAACGCTTTTCATCCACCAACAAACAGTCGCGCCATCCTTATTGTTACATGCCGTTTGGACACGGGCCTCACAACTGTATTGGTTTGCGATTTGCCATGATGGAGATGAAGCTGGTGTTGGCACGAATTTTTAAGAAATACCGCTTTGAAGTTGCAGAGGATACTAAGATTCCTGCTGAAATTGTCATCAAGTCCACTTTGACTTGTTCAGATATTAATCTTCGAGTAGCCTCACGAATGAACTAATAAAGCTTCATATGGACATTCAGTAAAATAGGTTGTTATAGGTTTGTAGTATATTAACTAGAAACGAACGTTTGACTTACTCAGGTCACAACGGAGTAGATCGATAACGTTGTTTTCTTTTCTCCTGGTTCAGATTTTTGCAACTTCCATACTGGTCTCGTAGTTATTTTGAGAAAATTGAAGTGTACACCAGGAAGACCTGTTTTACTATGCAGCTTAAGGCCCTAGCAAACGGCTTCAACATTTGCTTCAACATCCTTTCGATTTTGTTGAATGGCAATGTTGAAAGCGTTTGCCATCCCCTTTCCAACTTGTTGAAACGTGTTGAAACGATGTTGAATCGATGTTGAAAGAGTTTAAAAGCCTTTAAACTTTGCTTCAACATGCGTTCAACATTTCGTTTGTTCTCTGGAATGTTCGGAATGTTGAAACGGAGTTGAAGTCGTTTGCCCCGCGCTTTCAACATTTGTCGAGCAAGCGCTGGGGCCTGAAAGTAATTACCAGGCCACTCGCTAAGTTTTGTTGAATGAAATGTTGAAACCGATTGCTCATCCCACCGTTCAACATCATTCAACAACCTTCCAACAGCGTTCAACAAAATCGAATGGATGTTGAAGCAAATGTTCAAGCCGTTTGCTAGGGCCTTTATCTTGACCTTATAGTTGTGGAAACTGAGCGCTTGTAAGAAGCTGTTATGCGGGTGGAATAATTTAAAATTATTATATCTCTCAGATAGTACGCGCGCTGTGATTGGTCAATTTAGCGGGCCGTACTTCACTGTACGGCTCGCTGAATTGAAAGTGTCCTTTTCCTCGCTTCTGATTAATCTCAGAGATATGATAAATGTCTTACTAACCTCCTTTTCTCGGTCAGTACTGTAAGTTACGGATCCTCGTTTTTTCCCGTTGATTTATGGCCCGCACGCTTCGTGCTTGGACCATAAGCGAACGGGAAAAACAGCGAACTCGAACTCGGTTAGTAAGAGGTATTTATCACTCTCAGTGGTGAACACCCTTTTTATGTGTTGTATTTGTTCATCTATACGGGATTTATAATATATTTTACTGATATTGACAAAAGATGATTTCTTCAGGATTTATATGTAGCGGCAAAATAACTGGACCTTTCTTAAATAAATGTTGACGCTAAAACACAAATAAATATGCCATACTGTACTGGTTGTGTGACTCGTGTTCAGTTGTCATCCTCGGAGACCCAGGGGCGGTTAGTTGGGGCGAGAGGAAATAAATCGGGCAAAGAAATGAAGCGTCGCAGGTTTACAAGTACTGCCTTACTTGTAAACCTGCGACGCTTCATTTCTTTGCCCGATTTATTTCCTCTCGCCCCAACTAACCGCCCCTGGGTCTCCGAGGATGGTTCAGTTGTGTGATTCGCATTAGTTTTTGTATTGCACGTGGCTCTCTTGCAGTAAACGGTTCTTTTTTTCACCCATTCTCACGTAAATGGACCATTTTAGGGTAAATTACGTTACAACGTCTACAGCTTGTAACTTTTTCAATTTGGCTAAATTCCCTATCGTACAGTCTCGACCTCAAAACGTAGCAAAAATCAAAATGTGCCAAAAAATGGCCTCGGACTTGGATTTCTCCCGGCAGAAAAAGCCCCCGCTGCATCTAATCCAAACCAAATTTGAAAGGAGAGGCAGTTGGCGTTGGAAAGCAGAACAAAAATTCATTCAAGCTCTTGAATTTGACGAGTTCAGGAAAGAATACGAAGACATGCAAGAGACCGTCGATCAGGAATTTTAGCAAAAGTGAACGAAAAAATGGGGAAATACCAGATGGAGGGGGGCATGAGGATTTGTGGTGATGCGGTGAATAAAATCTCAATTTGCGGTGTTGCGGTGATCTCAAACCCTATGGTGTGCTATGTTTGTGTTTGTTCGGTGAAATGAAATTATTTGCGGTGCTGTGGTTTCTTGTTTGATCCTTCTCAGACCTAAATTTAACGTCGAAGTTTACATGTTAAATTACATGTACGTGCTTGTCATAAATTATCACGGATTGAATCCGTGATAATTTATGACAAGCATGTACCATTGTGTTTAATTTGTAATAAAATACAGACCAACATTGTCGAGTTAATCTTCAATTTGCTAAAGCTACCAATGCGAAGCTGTTTTCGTTAATAAATAAGTAACTTGACAAGTAACTTGACCTCTGCCACTCGGAGCTCAGCCTTCTTTAGGCACGTCTAAAACCATGGCCATGCGGTGACTGTGTTTCGTCGACTTTTCTTGCGGTGATGCGGTGTTCGCCTTTTTTTTTTTTTGTGGTGTTGCGGTGTTCAGCCCTCCCCCCCCCCCCCGACCCCCCATGTCCCCCTCCAGATGGAAGGATGAGAGTACATGATTTCGCCTTCGAGAAATTTTGCGTTCTTTCTCGCTCCCTATCAAGCAGACCTACTGAGAAATACCAAAGATTTGTACGTGGATGTCACATACACAAATAACAATGGATTTCCTTATTTACTTAAACATGGTAGCTTTTGACGAAATTACCATGGATTTTAACGCGGCTGCGAGAGTTCTTTTGAATAAACAAGACGGCGATGCCACGTGACTAAAATGCACCCATCGTTTAAAAATGGCCAGACTGTTAGGCAGATCATTGTAGATTTTGATTAAGCAGAATATAACTGTGAAATATTCTCTCCTTATAATATATTGGCCGTTTTTATACTAGGGACGCATTATCCGTCCAGACGACTTATGCGTCTTCCATCTTGTCCGACTATTGTAAAGACGGGACGAACTACATGAGACGCATCTGTCTAGACGACTTTGGGCAAACATATGTACTTCGTCTGGTTATGCGTCTCCAGTGTAAAGACGGGTTCAAGACGACTTATGCGTTCAGACGAACTCTCGCTCGAAATTCGTCGTCGTTCAAGACGAATTACGAAGGATAGTTCGTCTAGACGCCTAATGCGTCTTGTGCCCGGCTTTATACTGGAGACGCATAACCAGACGAAGTACATATGTTTTGCCCAAAGTCGTCCAGACGGATAATGCGTCTCTAGTATAAAATCGGCCAAATTGAATGCCTTTGTTGCGAAATTTTATTTTATTTTTTTAAATTCATTTAAAACATAATTACTTACTTTATCTTATTCTACTTACAACACGACACAATACTTGACCTACTTACGATACAATTCTGATTGTAAATTATTGTTAATACTACTTTAAGACTTTACAGTACATTGTAATTACATACCAACAGAAAAAAAACACCAACAAACAAACAACCAAGCAAACAAAACAAACAAAATCCTCGCAACAAAACGCTCTAAATGGTGAGTAAGAATTTCCACTTCCGTGTTGCGAAATTTTATTGCTATCTATAGAGTAGATAGCAATAAAATAGAGTAGAATAATTCTAAATTTTGCATTTGTCTAAGTACCCCTGGGAAACCTTCTAATGACTCAAAACCAATTAAATATTTACCTGCATATTTATTGCCATTGTATTGGCACATAATATCTGCATAAAAAAAATTCATCAAACTAGACGAGGATAAAGCGAGAAAAGGCAAACACTAGTGTCTTTACAGCTGTCTTTAACTGAAATTGATAAAGAAAATTCGTATTTTTCAATACATGTTCATCTTAATTGATTGACAATAAACCACCTTTCATTTTACCGTCAAGCTGGTGCTGAATACTGTGAATGTACCTCTGTACCTTGTTTATTTTCAGACACCAGCTCCAAATTACATTTGCATATTCAGCCTCTCGGCAAATATCCTAAATGTTCGAGTACTAGTGAATTTACGGTCGTGAGGGGTGAAGCGGTAGTCTCTTGGCCAGTTCAGGTGTTTTCTACCTTTCTTTGGTCTATTTACAGACAGACTTTCAATTTTCGCCATTTTATTTCTTATGTCGTTCTTTTTCAAACACTGCAGTTGTAATGTTGACTTAACAAAAGCCGCTCTAACCTGTGATCGTTCCAGATGGTGGGAAGCTTTATTCAAATTTTTGTGATTCTCCCGCGATTTTTGTCAACGTTACCTGACATCTCTGGTTTTAGTTCTTGTAATGAACGGCCTCATCGGCTGGTTTAGAAGATTTCTTTAAAAGTTTTCTCTATTGAAGCTGAGTTTCTCAAATGAGGCTCATAATTTCTTGTATTACTTCAAACCACCGTGCTGTTCTGGTTGTAAAATCCATGCTGCGTTAAAAGATGTATACCAGTCTTGGTGTCTTTGACGGAATATCCCTCCTTTTTGTATTTACCGGGCAATAGTAAAAACACAATTGCCACGACCAAACCAAAAATAGCCAAACAAGATGCTACTCGTTTTAACCAGCGGAAGGAGACGAAAAAGCAGCCGTTTTGAGCAAGAATCCGCGGAAGACCCATCGTCACGAAACTTCCGTTCAAATGTAGCTGATCAGTTATCTTTTTTTCAGCAGCCGTCGCTATGACGACGAGCCGCTTCCAGCTGATGCCTATTTCCTGTTAAACACTTTGTGAATCCGCTAATCAGTGCCTATAGCCGTCTTACTGTTTCGGTGATTCCTAAAGAATAATCGGCGTTGAAAAAAAAAGGGGGGGGGATCTTAAAAGCGACAGAAGTCCGCTCTAAAATCTGCGATGCCGAACCGCAGACTTGAATTTGAATAGTATGGTAGCTGCAGTTTGGCCGAACTACTGGATTACGAGGCATACGACATGAGTCGCTACAAGATCACCCAATCATCCAACTATGATACTGTACAACCATGAAAATCGCCAGATAAAAAAATGAATTTCATCAGCATACTACAAACGACTAACGGATGTTAGGAAGACGGGTTGCTTTCCATAATGTTTTCTTGGAGAAACGTTACAAGGGGAGTATTTCTTTATATACTGTTGTGATATCACATGACCTACATCCGGGTCCTTCAATAACCAGAGTTCAGTTGTTCACCATGTGCTCGCCGTCCCAATTTCTGTATGCATGAAACTTAACATAACATGGTGTTTTGAAGCAGGATTTTTTTCAGCCGCAAAGTATTCAAACCGGCATAAAAGCACTGAATATCAAGACAACCGCTAGAGGTATCTCACAAGTAGGCTGCGAACGCCTTGTTTGAAGCACATTCACGTTTACGCCGCGATCGAACGGTTGAAATCAAAGTAAACATGTCGCAGTTCATGATTCCGCCGCCGTCTAAGATGGAGATGACTGATGATCTACCGTCCAACTGGGAATTCTTTCGAGACAGCTGGAAGAGTTATGCTATCGCTACGAAGCTGGATCAAAAGGACAAGAAAATTGTCGCCGCCACTCTTTTGTCCGTTATGGGAAAGGAATGTCTTCACGTACGCAGAAATCTGCCCATGACTGAAGATGAAAGACAAGATGCCGATGTAATTCTCACAAGCTCGGTGAATACTTTGAGCCGAAAAGAAATACAATCTACGAACGGTATGTTTTTAATTCTCGTTCACAGAAACCTGGTGAAAGTTCTGATCAATTCTTGGCCGAACTTCGCAAGCTTGCTGCTACTTGTCAATTCGGCGCGTTTGAAGACGAAATGTTACGGGACCGCATTATTACTGGTTTACGAGACCACGGTCATTGCGAACGACTTCTTCGAGATACCACACTAACCCTTCAAAAGGCCGTCGACATCTGTCGTACAAACGAAATGACAGCAAATCAGAGACATAAGATGGAACTGTTGGATAATGTTCATTATGCGCGCGAACAGAAGAAACACGATGCCCGCGAGGATTCACGCAAGATCTCTAACTCTGCTAAGAAATGCAAGTACTGCGGAGACACACACGCAGCTGGAAACTGTCCGGCATACGGTCAAACCTGTACCAAATGCAAGAAGAAAAATCATCTGGCGAAAGTCTGTCAGTCCAGTTCGAAACAAACGGAAAGGAAATCCAATCTCGGAGCAAGAAAGCCCAAGCCAACGCGAGACACACGTCAGTGTGTACATTATGTTCAAGAAGATGATGTCACAGACGAGCTAAGCAGCGATGAGAGCATCTATACTGTGCGGGCAACCAAAGATACAAAGAATTATGCAGTGAAAATCTACGTGTCAGCCAGAAAATCAGAAGCTGCAATTCCCTTAAAATTTCAGATTGACACAGGAGCCTCATGCAGCACTATGACACTTCAAGATTTCAAGAAAATTACTGATGAAAACCCTCAGCCCACCAAAACTAAACTCAAGCTGTATGACCACTCAGTGATACACCCCATTGGCAGCACCACCGTTTATTGCACAGCTAATGGTGTTAGGAAAAAAGTCCACTTCGAGATAGTTGAACATGCGCCTACGTCACTACTATCAGGAAGAGCCTCTGAAGCCTTGAACCTGCTTCACTTCAATGAGGAATGCCTTCTGCATGTTAACCCTTGTTATGACCAGCCACTTGACCAAGAGCAAATTCTGCAAGAGTACCATGATGTCTTCTCTGGTCTTGGAAAACTACCTGGCACTTATCACATCGAGATGGACCCAAACGCCAAACCAGTGCAAGAAAACCCACGACGTGTACCGATTCCAGTTAAAGATGAGCTCAAGAAGAAAATCGAAGAGCTTGAGACCATGGGTGTTATTGCTAAGGTCACAAAGCCAACTCCGTGGATCAGCAACATGGTGGTCGTGAGAAAACCCAACAAACTGAGGTTATGCCTTGATCCTATGCATCTGAACAAAGGTGTTATCAGAAATCATTACCCTACTCCCACCATAGAGGACATTGCTCCCAAGCTTACTAAGGCCAAGGTCTTCCCTGTTGTTGATGCCAAAGATGGCTTCCTGCAAGTAGTCTTGGATGAGACCTCCAGTTTCTTAACCACGTTCTGGACCCCATTTGGAAGGTATAGGTGGCGCCGCATACCCTTTGGAATCAAGTCTGCTCCCGAAGAGTTCCAAAGACGACTTGATGAATGCCTTGAGGGTCTGGAAAATATTGCAGTGATTCATGATGACGTGATAGTGTTTGGTTCTGGTGAATCCATAGAAGAGGTGACCGCATCACATGACCATGCCTTCAAAGCACTCCTCAACAGATGCCGAGAACGAGGCCTAAAGCTGAACAAGAAGAAACTGCGCTTCAAGCTCAGCAAAGTAGCTTACATGGGCCACATCCTAGGAGCAGACGGTTTACAAGCTGACCCTGAGAAGATCAAAGCAGTGTGTGATATGCCTCGCCCAACAGACGTACAAGGAGTCCAGCGCCTTATTGGAGTAGTCACTTACCTCTCCAAGTTCCTCCCTCAACTTAGCCTCCCACGCAGTCGTTTTTAGGGGAGTCGTATTTCACCTCCACCCCACAAACGCCTGCTTACCCGAGAGCAACATTCCTTTCCCATTGTTTGACATGCGAGGCGTCCGAGCCAATCACGAACGAATGACAGTCATAAAACGTGCTTCCTGTCGCAAGTTGGCTTTTTGACCTTTGTCACATAATATAACTCGCTCATCAATGCCTACAATAGGCTGAAGAAAACACTGAGGGAAATGTACAAAGAACCATCCAACATCATGTAGAATCAGTGGAAAGACATAATCGTTGAGCAAAACTCAAAAGCCTACAGTTCAAAAGCGTAAATACAGGATAAATGAGTCCGTATTTGGCCTGACAGCACTATTATATCAATGAAATCACGAGAAATGGAAACGTGTTTTCTCACTATCGAACATGGGAGTTCCAAATACAACTGGAAAGGCCATCTTCTCTATGTTTTCCGAGTGTCCATCCTTTAAATCGCTGAGACTAACACAAGCCGAAACCCCCTGAATTGATATCTCAAAAACTACGCCGTGTACTGAGGAAGTGGCTATTGAAGACCGGTGGCAAAGCTAAGATGTCAGTGATTTCCAATATCCTGTGGGCAAATTGAAAAATATGTCGCTCCTCCGCTTGTTGAATTCCTGGATTGCAGACAACTGAAAGTGATTTAAACGTGAAATTTCGAATAGAGAGCATGCAGACAGCGCAAACCGCTCGAATCCATTGTTTCCTGTTTTCCAGAAATCAGTAGGTAAAATGTGATTAGCTAGGCTGCGGGAAAGGAATGTTGCTCTCGGGTAAGCAGGCGTTTGTGGAGTGGAGGTGAAATACGACTCCCCTAAAAACGACTGCGTGGGAGGCTACCCTCAACTCAGCACTGTCTGTGAACCCCTTCGTCGCCTAACAGACAGTAATTCTGTTTTTGATTGGTTACCTCAGCATGAAGATGCCTTCGTCAGGATTAAGGAGCTGATCACTCAAGCACCTGTCCTTCATTACTTCGACATTAACAAAGAAGTCACAATTGAATGCGACAGCTCTGATGTTGGCCTAGGTGCTGTTCTCACTCAAGATGGATACCCAGTGGCTTATGCGTCGCGAGCACTCACTCAGACCGAGCGCAACTACGACCAAATAGAAAAGGAATGTTTGGCAATCGTCTTCGCCGCTGAACGTTTCGAACATTACATCCTGGGGAAAGACACCGTTCAAGTCCTTTCAGACCACAAGCCACTGATGGCCATCTTTGCAAAGCCAATCCTAACCAGTCCCAAGCGCCTGATGATGTTGATTATGAAAGGATGGCCAGAAAGCAAACATGAAACCCCCCTTTGTGTACGTGAATACTGGCCCTACAGGGATGAATTGACTACCCAGAATGGCTTAGTGTTCCGTGGGACAAGAATCATCGTCGACCTATACGCCGACTACATTGAGATCAAAGAACTAAAGACGTTGTCTACCACCAACCTCATTGATCAGCTGAAGCAAATATTTGCTGTTCATGGAATTCCAATCACCTTGATCTCGGATAACGGCCCTAACTATGCATCCGAGGAATTCAGATTGTTTGCCAAAACCAGGGACTTTCAGCATCTCACGTCCAGTCCACATCATCCAAAAGCCAATGGAAAGGCTGAATCAGCAGTAAAGATTATGAAGTCTGTTATCATGAAAGCCAACAAACAAGGAGAAGATATGTGGAAAGCCATCCTAGAGTGGAGAAATTCGCCCACACCTTCCCAAGGCAGTTCCCCAGCCCAGCGTCTCATGTCGCGCAGAACAAGATCCTTCTTGCCCTGTAAGGAATCTCTGTATGAACCCGAAGTCCAGTCCACAGTTGCAGCTCAAGTGGTGAAGAAACGTAAACTTGCCAAACGTTATCATGATGTTAATGCCAAACCCTTACCCTCTCTGCTCACGGGACAACCAGTGCGAGTTAAAGTGCACCCCCAACAACCTCGCAGTGATTGGAAAGCTGGTGTTATTCTAAAGAGTGTCGCTCCTCGTAGTTACATAGTAGAGGTGAACGGTCGCAAATACCGCCGAAACTGCATCCACTTGTGAGATGCACTTTAGTCAAAACAAGTCCATTCACCCATATCAGAGTCAGATCAGCTACCCATGTCACATGCAAGTCACTTGCAGCCAGCTACTCAACAAACTGAATCTCCTCAAACTACAGATCCTTCTATTAGCCACTGTCCTACCAAAGATAAAGGTTGCAACAGTCAGGCACCTGTTCAGCCATCAGGTTCTGCTGAACCCAGCAAGCAAGTCACGCGTACCAGATCAGGACGAGTCGTCAAACCAAACACGCTATTAAAGGATTTTGTGCAGTAAGACACGTTTGATGGAAAATGTGAACTAAGACTGTTTTGGAAGAGAACATTCTGTTATAAAGAGTTCATGAGTCCAGTTTACTTGAGACAAAGTGACATTTAGTTTTCTTTCTTAAAACTCGTTATTGTTCTCCTCAGCATCAGCCATTTCCTGTTACTGTATTTCTTTTGCAAGAGGTAGATCTCATTTTCTTTAGGAAAGAGGATGTTGTGATATCAGATGACCCACATCCGGGTCCTTCAATAAACAGAGTTCAGTTGTTCACCATGTGCTCGCCGTCCCAATTTCTGTATGCATGAAACTTAACATAACATATACAGCCATTTTACAGGAGACGAAGAGGCATATACTTGGCTCAAGAATGGAAATGGAACAACCAAAATGACGATCACGAAAACGGCCAAATGAAAACGTAAATTTCATCAAGATTTTAGAGAAGACTACGGAAAGACAGAAGAAGAGGAATTTGCTTTCGATAATGTTGTCTGGGTTGAATGGTAAAATGTAATACGAGTGTCACACTTCTGTTTCATTAACGTCTCCTAGCGCAGGAATAAAAAAAAACCATATAACATGTACCCTCGGCTGGTTTTTAATTCATTTTCCGAGTTTAGTGGCCTATAGCCTCTTTTATTAATTCGAAAATGGTTATATGAATTGATGCATGTTTCGAGTTTGGTTGCGAGGCCGAATTGACTCCTTCGCTCCTCTTTGCTTCCTGTCACGTTTTAAGCATTTTGTAAATCCACTGACCTCTGCAAAACGCTTCGCGTATGCCCCGCATGTGTAAACTAATAATCCAACCATGAAACTGTTTAGCCAAAACCAACGATCATGAAAACGGCCAAATGAAAAAAAAAATATCATCAAGATACTACAAAAGACTTAGAACATTCTCGGCAAAGACTTTTTCAAAGACTTTCATCCTGTGGAAGTCCAGTTAGAACCGGAGTTAGGCAAGTCGGTGACCAACACGACGGAGCAAATTACTCAGTACTGGAAGCAAATCAAAGTGGCTACGAATGAGCCACTGAACTTGACTCATGAGTACATCGTTTTGATTCCTCTGCTAGGAAACTTAACTAACAGCTTCAAAAGCC
This sequence comes from Galaxea fascicularis, assembly GCA_948470475.1. Taxonomy (NCBI): domain Eukaryota; kingdom Metazoa; phylum Cnidaria; class Anthozoa; order Scleractinia; family Euphylliidae; genus Galaxea; species Galaxea fascicularis. Next base: position 20,772,117 of record OX419340.1, on the reverse strand, counting down.
TTTGTAGGGTGAAACCCTGGTGAAACTGTAACAGCCCTCGGTCAATACAAATGGCCCTATTCTACTGATTTGGTCCGTTCCTCCAAAAAATCATCAACAGCAAGTTCCCCTTCTTCATCTTTCTTGATGTAGGTCATTCAAAGACAAGGGGTAAATTTCATCAAAAATTGAAACCGAACTGCCGACATTCTGAAGTAGCAACTTTTATTTTAACTAGGGACGTTTTATAAAACGTGGGAATCACGCCGAATAATAAGTAAAAACCTCTTGAAGAGAAACCGTTCTCAAACTTGATCAACTTGAACTACATTCTAAGCATTAACCCGGTCGGGGTGGCCATAAAGATCAGCTAGCCTTGTGGCCAATCCGATTTCAGATTCTAAAGAATCAGAAATCAGGATGCTTGCATCAGTTAACACAACATACCAAATTTATAACCAGAGTGGTAAGAGAGATTCGCACATTTACTGTGGAAATAGAGTGAGTTATTTCACCATACTTTATCTCGCAGTTTTCCATCTTGAAAACGACCCCGATGATCAGTTTTGGCGGCAAAACACTAGAGACCGTAAGTTTTTTGCGGTCAGCGGCACAGAAAACCCCCGATGGGGGATTACCGACGGGGAGATCGAAAACACGCCACGAGCCCACCCACGCTCCCTCCAGGAATCACTTGTGATTGGTAGCTTTCGATTCATTTCGCCCCGATCACCACCAGTACTTACATGAAAGATTCACTTAAATTGTTTTTCTCTCCTTGTGAGTTCTCCCCCTGTAAACAATTTGAGAATTCCCCATCCCCTACGATCTCCTCCCTTATTCCCCCCCTCATCTCACATACAATACGAAAGCCAGCCCACCAAACCCCCGGCCCCCACCCCACATTAACGCCAGCCCCACCCCGCCGACACACATAAAGAAACGTGCCATGGTAATTGCAGCATTTCCGATTTCCGATTGTTGATTTCGGATTTCTTATTCCTGATTCCTTATTCCCGATTCCTGATTCCTGATTAATAATTTCTGATTTCTGATTTCTGGTTTCGGATTTTGGATTTCGGGTTTTGGACTTCGGATTTCTGGTTTCTGATTTCTGATTTCTCATTTCTCATTTCTAATTTTTGATTTCTGAAACGTAGTTGCAGAAATATACTGCTGTGTATTTCTGATTTCTGTTTCATGTACAGTAAGCTTTACTTTGGCCTCAAAAAGTAGGAAATTTATTTGTTTCCTGATTCTTGCATCTTGATTTCAGCTTTCAGGATTCGTTAGAAATAGTCTAATCTAAAATCGGATTGGCCACAAAGCTAGCTGATCCATAAAGGCAGCTTTTGAATTCTCCACGAATGCCTGTTCAGTTTGGTCGAGAAGGTAACAGCTGAACTAATTTAACACTAGCTAACACTAACCGAAGTCTTCCTCACAGACTGCGTAGGACGCGAGGGAAGAGAACATCAAAATATTCACTGACAAAGTGAATCGTCAAAGATCCAGTTAAATGTTTTCAACATTTTCTTCAACATTCATTCCAGATTTGTTGCAACAGATTTTGAAACCACTTGAAGAGATGTAAAATTGTCGACAGCTGGTGGAAAGCGTACTGCCACTAATTTAAACTGTTTAGTTCTAAACTCTCATTCAAGATCGCTTTAACATTTCCTATTGTTTTGAAAAGTGTTGGACCGTGTTGAAGCCGTTTGACAACATTTCACTGAACATTTGTTGAACACACCAAGCCTGGTTCCAGTTCCTCTCAAGTCATTTTCAAATTATTGAAAATGTTGGCTGAGATGTTGAGCGGAAGTTAGTGCTGTCCGACAGGTCTCCATCAGGAGCCCATCACTAGGAGCGTACAACTACCATACCAAGCCTATGCCACGGCATTTTTACTATCTTTCCCGTGAAAAAAAAGCAGAAGTGGTATCAGAAGTGATATTTTAAGCGATTTATGTCGAGTTTTGTCTTCACTGTCCACTGTGCCTCATATAAAGTTAACGGAAAGGGTGGAAAGATCCGAGAACGACTCCAGCACCGAGCCAGCGCCGGGGCGAGTTTTACCCAGAAAATCGCATGGTTCAGCCTTCAAACCACGCAACATAAAGGCCGAAAGATTCACGTTTCTTCTCTTGCCTCTCGATCGAAAATCCACCAAAGCGGTCCGGAGCTAGCTCTCAAAGAAAATCAAAGTCCCACATCCAAATACGTAGCAAGATCTTGATATGCCAGCCAGTGATTGTCTCTCTTTGATTGGACGCCGTTAAACAATAACTGATTCAAAATATGTACCGAGGCTGGGGAACCATGTGCATTCCAGTGACGTCGAACTATTTACTCACCAGAGTCGTGTCGTGCGACTGGAGACTTCTGGAAGCCACCAAGAAAGACTTGCTCGCTCATTGGCCTACACGACGAATAATGAGAAGAAGTTTTTCTTCCGTTGAGGAGGAAAGACTGTGTGACGAGCCAAAAGAAGGTCTGCGTAGGAGGCTATAGGCCGGTTTACACGCTACGATTCGTCGGAACGATTTGTCTGAACGATTTGTCGGAACGATTTGTCTGTGAGGGCGAGAATCGCACGTCTATTTTGACATCCGATTCTAGGCCCGACATGAAACCCGAGAGGGAAAATTTTCGGAGCTTCGACTTTCTGTAAAGCGGTCATCCTATTCAACACGCGTAGTAAGGCATCAAAAGCAAAAATGGTGGGCGAGCAATGTATTATAAAGCGTATTTAAGGATTTACCCATCCGCATCTTCGCAATATCTCTTTTATTTCGATAATGATAGACTTAATCAAGTTTGTTGTAAAGACACGGGTACCTGATCCATTCCGCGATTAACAGAGAGATCTCTCTTTCATCAAAGGATCGCGCCCTTGCCTTCGTCCTCTTGTTCAGTGACGTTTTCCCGCACGCCCTTTCAAAACATTTTGTTGACGCGGCGGCTTCTTTTAGAGTGTCGGCCCGACATCCAAAAACCTGTTGCACTGCAACAGATATTTGGAATCGGGCCGATTTTCATTTTCACGAATCGGCGGAGAATCGGGCGTTAAAATAGACGTACGATTCTCGCCCCGACACTGTCGGGCCGACAAATCGGCCCGACAAATCATACCGTAGCGGCCTTATCTCTCCTCTTCCTACGAGTCGATTTACACGGTCTTAGCGTATGCGACACAACGTAGAACAAAGTTGTGTGAATGCTCCTACAACTTCTCAACGCACCCGACCTAAAATTTGTCGTAGGATTTTGAATCATGTTTTAAAACCATACGACAGTCGTAGGTAATGACAAGTGTCGTAAACGATTTTTTGCATGGCGCGAGCAGCGCGCGCTGCAGAGGTTGCGTGCGACATTCGTGGAATCGTGTGAGCATCCAAAATCTGCAAAGTCCTGGTAACTAATACTGCAACGATTTCAAGATGGCGGTCAGAACGTCTTTGAAGAATAAGACAGATGAAAAATTGAATTTTTTATCGCCAAAGTTTGACCCATTGAAGGCTCTTTACTCAATTGACCTTCAGCCACCAGTACCTAGCATACATATATTTAATAACCTCGCAGAGTATGCAAAGGCAATCAAGGGAGGCAAGATAAAGTCCACCGAATGCGTGAGGTCCAAAAAAAAACAGGCTTCTTTACCACAAACTGCCACTAGAACGAGAAACCTGAAGCCGGAGTACAAATTCTCAGAGGAAAACGATTTACAAGGAAGGCTCAAAGCCATATCTGAATGTGAAGCAAGCAAAATACAGGAGAGGAAATTTGAACAAAAGGGCGAGAGGAGGATTGGCCATGAAAAACTGCAAGAGTTTATTTTAGCTGAGGAAGCGTTCAAGGCAGAACGAACAAAGAAAAAACGGCTGACCGTGATACAAAGGATGGAAGGTAAGGTTGCGTTATGATGAAAATTACTGCACTCTGTGTGTGTTAATAGCTTCGAAATACACTTCTCAGGCCCGGCCAGGGCTACTGTATCCGGAGCCTTTTTAATCCAGGTTTTGTCCCCAGGGGGTGGGGAGGGGGTACTCCCATAAATTTCGGATGGGTGTGTGTAAATCCTAACCTTATTTAAGTATGAAGAAAAGAAAATTGATACCCTATTCTGGCCTGTAGCCAGAAAAATTTACCAACCAAGGCACTATTTTAAAAGATGCGCTAGAGTTGAAATTTACCATTTGTTGTTGTTGTTGTTGTTGTGGCTGTTTGCTACTAAATCTACTAAATGCATAAGCGAAAAAAAATACGGGAAATTTCAACTGAGGTACTCGCCTCGGTTGAAATTTCCCGCTTTTTTTTTCACCAAATTTATTGGGCCGAAACCCAATAAATGACTCCCAATTGTCCAGTCAATTTATGAGTTTTGGTGGTCCTGATCAAACAAAATTGCAACAGAATGTTTCTCACTGCCATGCTTTCAAGGGTGGTCTACATAACAACGTACTAAAAATCCCCCCAAATCTGTTTGGTGGAACATGCCAGAATTTTGTCTTTTAAGTTTTGAGCTTTGCTACAGGACACCCAATTCAAGTAAACTCACTCATTTTAACAAAAATGATTTTTATTGTGTGTTTCTCTGTCTAAGAAGCATGGATAACATAAAAAATACTCACTCCTGTATTCACTCCTGCAGTTAGAAAATGTAAATTGTCTCTCTGAAAACAAAATAAATACTACATCAATAATTTGTCCATAGGGATCCAAAGCTATGGCAAATACATATGTTGTGCTGCGTAGCACTATAAACACATACAAGTGGTGGAACAGAGAATTAACTCTGAAGTGTAAATTTAAGTGCTAGGAGAAACATTTTATTTTAGAAGCACTTAAATTTACACTTCAGAGTTAATTCTCTGTTCCACCACTTGTATGTGTTTATAGTGCTACGCGGCACAACATATATATGTACCCTTACTTTCTCTTTGCCGAGATTCACCATCTTAATCGTCTCCGACTTTCTCTGTCCGACCCCGTAGCTTAGTTGGCAGAACAATGGTAGATCTAATCCGGAGGTCGTGGGTTCGATTCCCAGCGAGGTCATAAGAATTTTTTCTTTGCCTCATGTGGTTCCCTGATACCCTTTACTAGGGCTAACGCCTAGTGGGTTTTTCATGGGTTTCTCCTAGCACTTTAATTTACACTTCAGAGTTAATTCTCTGTTCCACCACTTAAAAATTGGCAAATACACTTTCTCTAACCAGTTTGCAAGCTGTTATATTGTTTAGTTCCAGTTAGCTCCAAGTCAATATTTTTCAGTTATGGTTTGTAGTACCCATATGAACGTCTTGGACGGCCAAATTTGTGCAGTTCAACCCCAGTCTTCTGGCTCCAGCGGTACACCTTTCCATTGCTGTATCTGAAGTGTACCCTCAGACTGTGATAA
>OX419340.1:20754234-20761734 GCA_948470475.1 Galaxea fascicularis | reverse complement strand
TTTAAAAAATCGTCATGACACACATCACGTGACAGATATTTATCCTCAGCCAATGAAGGAAGACACCGATATCATGTGAAGAGCTCTCATTTCGATCCTGATAGACTACCGACTACCGTGCGAGAGGTCGTGGGTTCAAAGCCCCGGCCGGACCAACACTCAGGGTCTTTAAATAACTGAGGAGAAAGTGCTTCCTTTGCAATGAGATCTACAAATGGTTAGACTTTCTAGTCTTCTCGGATAAGGACGATAAGCCGGAGGTCCCGTCTCACAACTCTTGACAATTAATTCTGTGGGACGTTAAAGAACCACTAGGGACGTAACGAACCCTGGCTGTGACCACCCCTAGTGCTGACCTTGTAGAGGGCCACAAGTTTATTAGTTGCTTCAACTATTCCGTGCCACCCTCTTTAAATAAAGTGTATTGTATTGTATGTTTTCTACTGTATTTCATTACACTTTATTATATGACAACGGTAGTACGAGCGATTTGATTGGCTGCTGAGCTGGCCGGGTTTCCTTGTAACGACCACCGGCAAAACTTTTTCTTCTCTGGGCGATTCTCGTAAACGGAAACGACAAAACTCATACCAAAACCTTTTCTCTCAATAATAGCTGCATTTAAGTGAGACAAAGTTATCTAGACCTTTTAAAATTGCGAATGACGAGGAACATTCAGATAATGACTTCTATCATTCTGGAGAGGAAGACTGAACAAACCAGAATTCAGCTTCCGTTGCATTACAGTTCTTTTCTTCATTTTTACTTCCATAAAAAGGCATACCTCGGCCTCGGCATTGACCACGCTATCGTTCGGTCAATACATCAAGGGTTTGGTCTGGGATTCCCCTGTAATGACCTCACTCTCGGTTAGTAAGAAGTACGTCATTTGTAACTAAGTTGGTAATTTATATTTTCAGGCCCTTTTTGACGTCGATGAGGTATACACGTTAGAGGAAAGAATTGAACAAGACGAGGTTAATGGAGAGTCGCAAGTAGCGAGAACTAAAAAGAAAAAGAAAAAGTTGAAATTTCCAGTTGAAAATAAACCGCCATGGGAAAGCACAAATGATGAAACGAGCGGGAACCTGGAATCAATTGATGGTCAAGTCATCACCAATAATCCGTTTGGCAAGGAAATTACAGAAGAACCTGTACATGGCTTCTTGGACGGTCACACAACTGTATCCGACCTTAGTATCGACATCGCTGAAGACCAATTTCTGATGCCTTCTGCTAAAGATTTGAGTGTAGCTTTACAAACTCCTGCTTTTTGTGTCGGTCGAGTTGATGATAGCACGCTTAAAGCACGCAACCTAAGCGCTGATACAGTGTTGGAAGAAGCTACAGAATCTGACACAGTGCACTCAGCAAGTGCAGATGATTATATTGGAGATACCAGTGAAGGAACAGTCAAACCTGTGGCAGATGTTGAGGAATCTGATGAAGGACGAACCAAAGAAACTCTTCAATGTGATAACTTCACAGATGACAACAAAATTAACAACGGAGAGAGCAAGGCTGACAAAAACACCAACAGTGAAACAGTACAAGAAACCGGATCGTTTAACAAGAAACCGCATTTGCCCGAAGTTGGAATGGCCCATGAATGTGCAGAGAAAAAACAACTCGCTGAAAATTTGAACCAAAGTGAAAATACCAGCGGTGAGACATTTTTACCCTGTGAAAAAAAAGAGGAGATTTTGGAGATAAGGTTAGAACGTCCTATGATGAGAAACGAAAGAAGAATATCTCAACAAATGATATCCCACGCTGAAATTATACCCCACACTCGTGTCACAGAACCTCTGAAAGTAACTAATGAAAATGTCCATCCTCGACCAAACAGCTGTGAAAACACATCCTCGGCTTTTACTGCGGTACACGCTGGAAGAGAGACTGTTGAAATACCAGATACTGAACGTCCTTACGGGTCAAAAACTAGCAACGGTTTATCTTATGACGTTAATAGCTTAGTGCAATTACAAGAAACAGCTGGTGAGTTCAATTGCAGAGAAGACCGCGTCGTAAGTGAAGACTGCTTGAATTGTAAATTACTTATGGCTAACAGTGTAGATGAGAACAGAACAATCCACCGGTCTATTTACATGGATATCGTTGCTGATTCATCAAGTCTCCCGCTCATTTGCACTATCGAAGATCGTTGTCTCTCTCCGGAGGCGAGTACTGTGTCACAGGAGTTACACCGTAATACTCCTCTTAACAACGTTCAAAGGTGTGTGGATGACAGCGCTTCGAGTGGATTTGACAAAGGTGTTGATGTTAGCCATGATACACAAGAACATCCTGCTGTCGGCAGGTCGCAAGTATCCAAAACTGTTACCAATAACTCATGCAGCCCTGTCGTTTGTGCGGAGCCTACTGATTCGGTTCTTGACCTAACAACGAATGGATCTGACAGTCAATCAAACCACAAAACTGCAGCAGTATCAATCGATTTACAATGTCCAAGGGTGGACAGAAATTCTAGAGAAGCAGTTTATGAAGAATTCACTGTGAGTGGACATTCATCCTCTAGTTGCCAAACAGGGAAGGAATATCAGCGCTTTGGTACTCTCAATTCTGAAAAGCAAAATGTCGAACTTCGTTTCAGCCTAAATGAGAAGCTTATAAAAGTAGAGGAATTAACAGACGATATTCAATTGGACCAAACACAAGCGGAAAATCAGTTCCTTGGAGTAAAGGAGACATATTCAGATCCAAAACAGGTCGATAAACTGGAGAATACAATCGCTGAAACTTATGAAGACCTTGATACAACGAGGGATAAAATGGTTGGCACGACTTCCACAGAATCGTCGGTTTATATTTTAGTTAATTCAACAGGAAAAGCAATTGAAGTGAAAAACGAACCAGGAACTTTAAACTCGTTACAAAGAGGCTCAAACCGCTCTAAGTTAGAGAAACCGACAGTGGAGGAAAACGAAGAGAAGCTTACAGTAAAACGCACAGAAGGGGCCTGTAGCAGCATGGAAACCAACCGACAAATTAAAAGGGAAATAGATAACCCAACGCTGAATACAGCAGGTGAACCTACTCAGTGCCGTGCAGGTGAAGATCAGAAAGAAGAAGGTGAGATTAGCTCCGAGGGAGATGGTAACACTCAAAGACAGAAAAGGGAGGACGGTCAAATTAGCTCCGAGGGGTATGACAAGACACTGAGGGATGGTAAGACTCAAAGAGAAGAAAAGGAGGAGGGTGAGATTAGCTCTCAGGGAGATTGTAACACTCAACGACAGGAAAGGGAGGACGGTGGGATTAGCTCCGAGGGAAATTGTAACACTCAAAGACAGGAAAGGGAGGACGGTGAGATTAGCTCCGAGGGGGATGATAAGACGTTGACGGATGGTAAGACTCAAAGAGAAGAAAAGGAGGAAGGTGAGATTAGCTCCCAGGGAGATTGTAACACTCAAAGACAGGAAAGGGAGGACGGTGAGATTAGCTCCGAGGGGGATGATAAGACATTGACGGATGGTAAGACTCAAAGAGAAGAAAAGGAGGAAGGTGAACTCTCTTCGTCCGACTCAGATGCAGAGACTCTTGTGAACAGTTCGCTTGTGCAACACGCAACAGCAGCTTTTCCATTCTTCCAAGGGAAAAGTGTATTGAAGAGAGAAGATGGAGAGGGTTTGGCATCCAGACCTCATCCTTCGAGTGATTCGCACCGCCGTAAAATTACCAAGGAGGGACAAAATGCTAAAAGAAGAACTTCATCTTTTCTTCAAACTAACGATCTGCGAACAAAGCTATGTGAAATCCATCACAAGAAATTTCCACGGAAAAGCAAAACTGCTCGCCCAAAAGAAAGAAAAACATATGATCCCGTGAGTGAACCGCAGTCCGTCGAAAGGGCTATGGACACGAATGCCAATGGAAAAAAGCATTCTGATAATCTCCGTTACGAAAAGGAAAACACTCAACGGCACGATGAAGGACACCTTAAACGCCCTGGGGTGAAACAAAGACTTACCAAACTACAGCAGTCTTCTCAAGTAAAAAGATGCAAGACACAGCGACATTCTAGTGAGTCTAGAAGGAAAGATACCAGCAACGGCTCTCAACACGAAAAGGAAAGAAATACCTCTCGTTCTCTCAGAAGTACAATTCGAAAGCCTGTCGAATCCTGTCTGGGTCAGGATAAAAAGACTGACGATAAGAGCTCACAAAGACAGGACATTGAAGATCTTCCTCGCAGTGCCAAGAAAGAAAGTAACAAGCCAACAGCCATTCGGGAAACTGATAGCAAGAACGTCCTTAAACAGAGCCACACTAAAACGCAGCGGGAGTGCAAGGACAACATAACAAAAGCAAAACCTGACTACAGTGTGCCAGTTACAAAACAGACCACGAAAACGGCTAAAGATTCACATGCTGCAACACGATTAAAAGGAAAGACAAGTTCTACATCAAAAGCAGAAAAGAGTTCACCTGCTGCCAGGAACAAGCTCAGAGGTATGACACCAGCTAAACACGCAAGTACAAAATCTGTAACACCTGACCCTGAGGATCAAAGTAAAGCCACCAGTGGAAGTGTTCTTACACATCCCCTGACAAAACACCGTGAGGTCTATAAACAGTGTAGCGTGGCTGTTTCCGTTGCGCATGGCAAAGAGCCATGCAAAAGTCGGAGGCCTTTAAGAGCGAAAGATGCTAAAAGCAACGGGGAACGTAAAAGTACTCAGTCAAAGACTGCAAATCAGGTATCGGCACGGATTGCAACAAGGAAAATCCTCAAGAAATCAGCAGCCGGTATTGCTACAAGGGCGAAAACAAAGCTTCAATGTGGTAACGAGACTCGACAAGAGAATCCAAGAAAGCGAAGGAGATCTGTGGATAGCACGGATGCCATGCAAGCTAAGAAATTTAGACTTAAGGAGAAAAGTGATTCGACTTCAAAGTTGCTGTCCATTTCTTCCAGAACTGAAATTTGTAAGATGTCGAAAAAGGGTAGCCAGGATAACAGCAGCAGAGAAGATATACCGCCCTCCTGCGAAATGGGGAAAATAGAAAACAGAATGGTCCTAGTAAGACACGAGCAAATAATTGAAAGCACAGCCGGATACAAATGCATGGATGGTTCCATGAAAAAATCAAGTGAGATTCCCAGCATTCAGGCAAAACCGATTTTGATTGGTCGTAACAAGTGTTTAGTTCTTAAGCGTCGCCATGTCAATCAATTGTTTATCAGAGGAGACAATGTTGTCATGGTAGCGTACGCCAAATGAAGCTTAATTAACGGACTGTCCTCCGAGTTGACGTGAATGTTCCATCACATATCACATTACTTTGGTCTGTCGGAACACAAGTAAGGCTTAATTTGAATGTCAAACCTCGCTTTACCTGCATTGTATCTGGATTTATTGAGGGCATCAACAAAGAGTAGTGAAAGATATTAAAAGCATAAAGTGAGGAATGGGCAAAACGATGTTATAGATGGACAGTGGTTATAGGCTTCAAAATAAATCATGATACCTACCCAGGAAGCTCCACTCACCGCGAAGTGGTTTTCAGGGAGGTCCTGCGTCTCGATCGAATAGTCCATTTTACAGTTGTGTGTTAAGTGACCTGACCTTTGAGTAGAAGCGAGGCTCGGGGTGACCTTATTTTGATACAGACCTCGCTGCCTTTCTAATGTAAATCATGTTGTTGTTATGCTAAGTAGCTCCATTTGCACGAGAAAGACAGAGAGGTTTGTATCAAAACAAGGTCACCTCCAGCCTCACTTCTACTCAAAGGCCAGGTCACTCAACACACAACTGTAAAATGGGCTATTGGAAATGTTGTTTTTTTAGGAGAAAAACCTCTCGGAGCAGAGAAGAGAACAAACAACAAACTCAACCCACATATGACGTCGAGTCCAGGAATCGAACCCGAGACACATTGTGTGGGAGGCGAGTGGTTTGACCACTGCGCCAATCCTGCTCCCCGGCTTGTTGAGGTGGCTGCCTTTTGTTGACATACCATAACCAAAGAAAGTCAAACCGATGGTTTTTCTCCTGTTTCTTTTAGCAACCTTTTCAGATAAAACTTTAGAATTATCCATCCTCTTTTTTGGGGAAATATTGCCAGAGCAAGTAGCTTCGTGACTCAGTAGAATTTAGAAATTCTGTGATATTAGTAAAATAATTCTGACAACCCCTAGGTATTAGATTCCTTGCTAAATGTTTTCGTGAATAATTTTTAAGATTCTGAAAGGATATAGTCTATTAAAAGAGCTCGCCTCAGTCCAAACTCAGTACACTAATTCAGTAAAAAACTCACGGTACGTCTCGGCTACCGTGGTGTAAAAACTTGTGAAGCAACAGCATAAAGCAAACAATAGAAACCTCGTCAGGTTTTTACACTGAGGTAAACCCCACGGTACCGTGATCTACAACCTTTGTATAAAGTGGTGTAGCCAGGCTCTCGGTCAGTGCAGACAGGCGACAAAGAACGCGGAAGGTCTGTACCCCCGCCGTTGTTCGCTTGTGTCCACTAACTGAGTGCCTGGCACAGGGTTGTTATAAATATATGGACATGTCCTTGAACAAAGAACAGATTCAAATACGATTAAAAACTATTTAATTGTCGGTTACATTTGGTGAAACGAAGCAATAATTTATTTATTCGTGCCTGCTGATGTACTGTTATAAGAATTAAAATGTGATTGTATTTACAAAGATTGCAATGCAAACGTATGTGCTTGTACTGAAAAGATCAATAAATTGGATTTAAAAGAAGCGAAGATCCTTTCCGAGTCAGAAGCACCACACTTAATCATTACATAACGGGAGAAACTAATATATATATTTAGGCAAACCTAAAAGCGGAGCTCCACAGTTCTTTTTTTATTGTATGGCATTTACCGATAAAATAAAATCAATGCCAGGACTCGAGCCAGGACTCTAGTACGTAAGGACTTCTGCATTGTGATTATAGTTTTTACTGTTTTGCTGCAGAGCCACAGCCACCATTCAAACATGTGCTAACGTACATTTTCGATTTATCATCGGCTTTGCCACGTTGGATCAAGGGACTACATAACCAGAGCATAAACGATTTTACTTCATCACAGTTTAATTACATCCGATTAAATTTCAATACAAATGGTGTAAATCTCTAAACTATAGGTTAACAGTCCCAGTGTCTCACTTTTAAATCCAACATCACAACCGGTTATGTGCTTTGGCTAAGTCACAAATTTTCTAACATGTATCGTTGACATTTTAACCTCAACAAACCGAAATATTCCACAACAAAACAAAATGGTAAAACCCCAAAGTGGGTACTCTTCGACACTACCCAAAAAAGAAGAAAAGTACTTTGCTCGCCTTGTTTTGACTATTTTATGGCGTCATTTTTTGTGAGCTATAAAGACGATAGAAAGGTGCCGTTTGTGTCCTTTGTACAATAGCACCAAAAAACATTAACCGAAAAAGACTTTAACTTAACTTTTCGTTGTGAAAAGTGGCTGCGGCACAATAAGCCATGAATCAACTC
>OX419340.1:20731734-20749234 GCA_948470475.1 Galaxea fascicularis | reverse complement strand
TCCCAGATGTCACACAGATGTTTCCACTTTTTCTATAATCAGTTGTCCATCATAATCCTATAGCCAATCCATCTGCTCTGGGATCAGATCCAGACCAGTAGACAACTCTATCAGCTCCATTTTTGCAAGGTGCCATTTTACGGGCGATTACTTGTCCCCTGCCAAATACACTTCTATCATGGCCACACACAGGATACGTAATCTCGTGCCCAAGTTTCTTAAGTTCCTCAGCGACAGTTTCTGAGATGCCTTCCTCTAACAAAACGGAGCAAAGATCTTGTCCGCCACTGTTAATACAGAATCGAGGCATGTCCAAAGCTTGTTGGGGATTCATTCCAAAATCAATCAAATTAAGCAACACCTACAATAACAAAGAGAGTACATCAGGATGATGAAAGTACATCAAGATCTCAGGTTTAACAAAAAATATATCATCGCTAGTAAGTGATACGGATGAAGAGCGAGTCGGTCTGCTGTGAATTCTTCGCCAGAAATGAAGGCCATCATCATAAGAACTAGGTCCTCAGAACTAAGTCCTTAAGAACTAACTCCTTTGGTGTTGAGGAATTACCTGAACATGTCCTTGAGGCTGCATGAAGCCTCCCATGACACCAAAACAGGCGTATAGCTCGCCCGTGTCCTCCCGTGTAGCCATTCCTGGAATGATGGTGTGATACGATCTTTTCATTGGCTCCAAAGCATTCGGGTGATCACGATTAAGAGCAAAATTAGCTCCACGATTCTGTGAAGAAAAATAGTTTATTTCGTATTTCAATTTCTCTAGGTGTAAGACTGATGGGATCGTTTGAATGTATTGAAGAATTATTGTTCAATAGGACTTTACCAGATAAGATTCGCACGCCTAAAGGAAGGTTGACTTCAGAAGAAAAGATCACAGAGGGTCACTTTCACACAGTTAAGACTGAAAAACACATTGGGAAGAACCGACCACAGCTTTGAGGAAAATCCTATCACTTAAAGATGCTGCTTGCGAGTTCAAAACGAAACAAATTCATTTTAGTTTGTATAAAAGGTTCCAATTTTTAGTTTCAAATTCAACAAGAAAAAGACTCAAACAAGCTACTATGTCGAGTCTTAAGTTCATATCGCGTGCAGTCCAACGTGACAAATCAATAGTCGATCAGAAGAACAGCAACAATTTATTACAATCGACTGGGAATACAAACAAACTTGGTCACCTTTCAAATGATCGACTTTATCGTTGATTGGCTCTTGATGGATGGCACGATTTCAGTAACTGATCATCACCTCATTAATTCATTTCAATGTTTTGTTGGATTTGGATTCGCATTTGTCTTTAAATAATTCAGTGAGCATATCAATGTCCCAATCAGGGCACCACTTTTGTAAACATTCACACGAAGGTATGAAAAATGTTATGACGGAAATCTGCTGTGATGTGTGGGTATAGCATGCTGGTGGAAATGAGGTTTTCACTTCATTTGTGACAGGAAATTGATGAGCAAACTCACACAAAATCACAAAAGGTATTTGACAATCTCAGCTGCAAATTATTCTGGGAGTTTGTTCCGGATTTATAAGCAGATAAAGAAAGGAAGAAGAAACACAATCAACTGTGCGCCCCTGCTTCCGACTAACTCACAATCTGATTGAAAGAAGAGCGTATATTCCAAGCTAAAACCGTAAATGCAAAACTGACTGCAATTGTCTTTAAATTGCTTCAAATCAACTCTTTGAATCAGGTGAAAAACAAGAAAAGTTGACGATAGTTTTCATTCAACGAACGGTTTGAAGAGGCTAAAAAATAAATACAGAATCTCGATCTACTTCAGTGTTCATTCCGCACCGAAATCCTTCAGTTCGAGACGAGTTCGTTGACTTTTTAGGACCCATTTCCTTAGCTAAATAAATTGGAAACTCAGGTAACATTGCATGTTGCAGTTGTGATTAATAGGGAATTTAAGATTTAAGACTACGGTTGGACGAGTACGCGGGATCTGGGTTAAGCTTTTTTGCGCTTGCGTAAAAGTTATGGGATGGTGTTTTCCTTACCGTCGTGTTTCACTACGGTAAGTTTTGACAGCTTTTCTCGTCGTAGTCAAAGATCTACAACGTGTGACTTCAAAGGTGAGAATTTCGTATGTTACTCAAAGAAATAACAATTTTTTTTCTTTTCGATTTATTTTCTGAGTTTTCCAGTAAGCTTCGTTTGTTTCTTAATGAAGTGACACTGATTTCTTTTTTTTTTTTCGTTTTATTTTCAGAGTTTACGAAGCGGTGCGGGAGCGATAGCATGAATATCCATGGTGGAAGTTCGTAAGTAAACCGATAGCTTTGTAGTAGATCACTGCATATGCTTCAACATGAAATAGGTTGAAACTTTCGAATGTTTTTAATTGTTTATTTGCTTATTGTTAAAAATTATTTTTACTTTTTTGACAGGGTCACTACGTCGGCCGCCGCGGCGAGAAACAACAAGCAAGCTTGCAGTTATGAAAACGAAATGAGACAAGTGAATTTGTGGACAGCTTTACCTGTTCCTTGAGGGCATCGAAAATATTCTGGGACCTGTAAAGCGTTAACCAATAAAGGGATATCTCCTTTGTCTAATCTAAATTCAGCTCTAGCTTCACTGCTGTCAAAGTTATCGAGGCTGAAAGGCGCGTATTCCCAGTGAGGAAAATTTAAATTTGTGGACTCGTACTCTTCGTAAAGAATAAGAAACTCTTCTTCAGTGATCACTCCATCAGAAAAAGCGCAAACTAAGGCTTCACGAAGTTCACGAAATGACATTTTCACACGATGACCGTCGATAAGTGATTCAACCGTAGCAGCTTGCTTGTTTACAATCTTAAATCTCTTTTTTTCGCGCCAAACGGTTCGTACTCGATCCAATCCACCATCGACAAGAACCAGACCTCTCCTGCTCGTCCAACCGTAGTCATTCAACCGTAGTGCTCAATCTTAAATTCCCTAATATTAGTGCACGGTCAGGAGAGGACGATTTCCATATCTTCAGACGAAATTTGAACACTCGGTCGATTTCGTAAAACATTAGTTTTGCCACTGAGAGGTAACAGAAATGACCCAAAGCTTGTTAGTCAGGACTACTGAGACAACTGTCCTTTGCCTTATTTGTTTGGCGACTTTTATCGGGAACGCGAGTTTATTCGTCATCGTTTACAAGAACAGAAATCTACGCACCATCACGAACATGTTCATTCTAAACCTTGCCGCGGCGGACATCTTGGTGTCGGCACTTAGCATGCCAGTTACAATGGTGACAATTATCAAAGAGCGCTGGGTGTTCGGAGATACAGCTTGCGTGGCGCTCGGGTTTTTAACGATTTTATCGTTCATAGCGTCCGTGATGTCTCTCGCTATGATAGCCATTAGCCGATATTATTACATCGTTATGTGGAAAACGTACAGAAATTCCTTCACGAAGAGAAGAGCACTGATTTATGGAGCCATGGTGTGGTTTATGTCCATATCTCTAGCTTCACCTCCACTCTTTGGTTGGGCGGAATATCGTTTCATCCCGGGTAAATCGTACTGTTTTGTTTACTGGCCTTCAAATGTCTATTACATGTTTTTTATGATAACCGTCTGCTTTTTCGGACCCCTGTCGGTGACAGGCTTTTGTTATTACAATATTTTGTCTTTTACAAGAAACGCAAAACGAAACGTCGCAGTGTCAAGGAACAACGTTACACTCCAACCTCTAAGCCAGGAGCCCAGTGCAAATGAAACGCAAATTAAGAACAGCATATACAGTGTCCCAGAACTGGACGGTGGTGAAGGAAGAAAACCAGAGATGGACACGCAACGTAATGAAACAGCCATAACTGAATTGGACATCAACGAGGATAACAAGTCAAAAATGCGTGAGTTTCAAGTGACAGCAGAAGAAGCTAGGATCACAAACACTTTGCTTGTTATAGTGTCTCTGTTCATAATATGCTGGGCGCCATTTGCCGTGACCATGTTTTTTGACATATACTTTCCCAAGCCCTTGCCGCGTGCAGTAGACATAATTTCATTGTTTCTTGGGTATCTGAACAGCGTTTGTAATCCTATCGTGTATGGAGTACGTAATTCAACTTTTAGGCGAGGATTTCTCAATCTGTACTCTAGATTTATCCCACAACGGTTAAGATCTACAAATGTGTAAACTATCGAATAAACAGAATTGCGCATATTTACTTGTTCAAACTGAATGATATTGTCTCCAAAAACTTGAAAAGCAGTTCAGTGTTGACTACATATTAATGCTGGCATGAAAAAAATATAGAGGCGTTAAGCTTAATATTTCATGAGTTGTAATCTGTTTGAATTAAAAAAAGCAATTAAAACTTCGAATGGAGGAAAGAGGGTCTTTAAGAAAAAATGGAAATTTTATCTTTTTTCCTCTTCAGTCACGATACACGCCACAGCGTTCAAAGACGCAAGAAAAGAGGACAGATAGCAAAAAAATTCCAATGACGTATGTCGCACTGAAATGTCGCGCATGCGCATCGAGTATTACAACTTAAAAAACATCGGACCGAGGGTTTTCAAGTTGTCGGCCATTTCTGTGGAAACTGAATTCGATGTGGTATGAGCGACCGTGATTTTGGGTAGAGCGAAGAGTCCTCGCCCGGGGACCCATGTTATCGCCAAAGAAGCGTTTCGCTGTAAAGAAATCATTCTTCGAGGACAAATTAAATTGTGCCGGTTTTGTCAAAGCGAAGAGACGGGCCTTCCCAAATACAGTCGAACATCCACCTCTGTATGACGGCCATTTACTTTTGTCCCGGCGGACGGCCCATACATTCGACCTTATTATAACCTCTCTACAACGGCCCCCTCTTTGCAACGGTAAGCAACTAAAACGCGTCCCCCCCCCCCCCCCGAAAGTGTATACAAAACACCCATTTTCTTTTTATCGTAAAAGGTCTAAAATGTCATGTTGACTGGAGGAATGAATTCAGAAATGAGCTTCTTGAGGTACCTGACATAAGCGACGTCCGTGTTGCGGAAGACGAAGTTGATGCAAACTGATGTACTTACTTTTACCTCCTTTTTGTTTTGTTTTGAACACAAGGTTTGGTTTCCGTTTTATTGATACGTATTTTGATTATGCTACGTATTCATATACTACAACAAGCATCTTTTTTAAAAATAAAAATGTCTCTCCCCCCGTGTCATATTACACTTCTGCCTCCCCATAATGGCCACCTCTCGACAACGGCCACTTTCTTCCTTACCATTCCACTTTCCGCGAATCCTCCTTGCAAAAAATTACAGGAGGTTTTACCATGCTTTACCTTTAATTGACCGATTCATCGAAAACGATGAACGAAATTTGCGAAACAAGTTGCTCCTTTCGAGTCAATAAAGTGTCAGCAAAATGAACTCATAAGTTCTGTTGCATCCAGTCAGCTTTCGCGTGGCTCTACCCGAGGCGAAGATTGTGCGTTTTCTTAACAACAACAACTACAACAATGCTTCATTTTACTCTAATCGCTAAAAGACATATTTACATAGCAAGTGACAAAACAACAGTAGTTTAAAAAAATAGAAATGCTTATAGCAGAGCCAGGAGGATAAAGAACCTTGCGGTTTTCGAGTTATTCTCCTGCCTTTTACGTGCAAAACAAAATAAGATTAAAGGATTGAAAGAGATTAGGTGCAAACACAAGGAGACAGACCGAACCATATGAGCAGTGGATATTCGAGGGAGTTTAATGTTCAAAATGTAATTTTAACTCATGGAATTTTCGAGTTGTTCAGAGAAGAAGTATAGCTTAATTTGTTTAGAAAATTGGTATACATTAAGATTTTTCCAATAAGAAGGAAAATTATGCCAAAAGATGGAAGCCATATAGGATATAGTTTGTTTCCCAGTGTTTGTTCTGACTCGTGATTTGTAGGAATTATAACTCACGGTGTATCTAGAACATAAACGGTAAACATTGTTCACTGTGAGAAGTTCTAAACGGTTTATTAAAGGGATAGCACTATCGGTTTGTTCACCGAAAGCTCTTGCAAAAAATATTAATCTAATGGCATGGTTTTGCTTGATCTGCACTTTTTGTATATAGGTTTTGTAAGTGCTTCCCCAAGCTAATATGGCATATGAGATATAAGGATATTTTAGGCTATAATAGATTTGTTTTAATTGGGAATGGGTTAGGTAGTGTATTAATTTAGAAATTATTCCAAGGTTTCGAGACGTTCGTGAACAGACATATGCGATATGGTACTTGAAAGAAACTGTTTGGTCTAGCATCACACTCAAGTATTTAATACGATCCGGCTTTTCTTTCCAAAGTATGCTTAGTGCCATTTGAACTTTGCATATTGATTATAAATTCATGATTTCTTTTCCTAGATGATTTTATAATCATGTAGTTTGTTTTAGACAAATTTATTGATAATTTGTTAATATCGCACCAGTCTTTCACTTTTTTGAGCTCGGCATTAATTAGAGTTTCTAGACTTTTTGCGTCGTGAGATGAGGCAAATATATTTGTATCATCTGCGAATATCCTAAACGTGAGGGCTTCTGAACTATTAGGTAAATCATTAACGTAAATTAAAAAAAGCACGGGCCCTAACGAGCTCCCCTGTGGTACACCACAAGATACAGTTTGCAATGAGGAGAGAGAATTTCCTAATGAAGTGCATTGTTTTCTATTAGAAAGATAACTCGTAAAAAGTTGAAGTGGTAAACCTCTGATTCCATAAGATTCCAGTTTAGACAGAAAGTATTTTGTGATTTACAGTATTAAAAGCTTTGGAGAAGTACAGACACACCCCACAAGAATACATATTGTTATCTACGGCTTTTCGTAACTTCTCAGCAAATTCTGTTACCGCTTGAGAAGTGGAATGACCCTTTCTAAATCCAAACTGGAATTCATACAGAATTTTTCCTTCTCTAGATAACTAACAAGTTGCTTACAGATAAGCTTTTCAAATATTTGGGCAAGAGCAGACATCGTAGAAATCGGGCAATAATTTGAGGAGTCAGTTTCTTCTCCCCCCTTGTCAACAGGCGTTACTTTTGAAATCTTAAAAATGTCTGGGAAGACACCTTGAAGTAAAGAGTGATTGAAAACTATCATTAATTCATCATGAACTTCCAGGGAATGTATAGCACGAAACATAAAACTATTTAGAAATGACTTTTTGATATAACTAGTAGGGTTAGTATTAATAGGTGGTAGTTGGTCGGCAAGCTTACTTCCTATGTTAATAAAATGCTTATTTAGCAGCTCACATATACTTGCTTTGTCCGTGTAAAATGTATTGTTACAGAATAGTCTGTTAACTGTCTTTAAGGAGTTGGTCTTTTTCCTATTAATTAGTGTTCCACTGAATGAGTTTCCATGTGACCTTCATATTTTCTTTGTTTATCTCAAATTGATTTGTTAAGTAAATCTTTTTAGCGGCTTTATAACTCTATATAACTTATTTTTGTATACCTTATATTCTTTAAATTTACGAGGGTCATAGCTTGAGTAGTACGATTTGAAAAGCCTTTGTTTTTGTTTTTTTTTATTGATTTAAGAATAGCTTTTGAGATCCAAGGTTTATTAAGCTGCCTTTTCTTTTGTTTCGAGGCTTTTCGCAGTGGAGCGTGTTTGTTTGATATTAACCGAAACTTTTCTACTATGTTGTTCATACTATTGTTTACATCCTCTGTGATAAGACCCATAAAGTCAATATGCGACAAGTCTTCCAGAAAATGATCTTTGCTAAAATTGGAGAAATCTCTGAAATATTTAGGCTCGTTCGATGTAGGCATAGTGTTAGCTAAAGAGCAAAAAATAGGTAAAAGATCAGAAATACCAGCTTTTCTTTTCAGACGTCAACAAGGATTATCTTTTCTATGTGTCTTAGTTTACGGAAATTCGCGCGGTAAACAATGGGTTAAAGCAAGAAAAAAATTGTTTAAATAAACAGAGCCGACAGGACTCGAGACTAACTTCTCGGCTTACTACAGGTACTAGCCCAGTGACTAGTGCACACGTTTGATTCACTAGCCAGACTTGTTTCTTAGTTATTTTATTTTTCACCCTGTCAATCCTATCAGTACCCTTTTTCCCAACCACAATACTGACGTGAAAGAACTGAACTTATCAGATTATTAGAATAGGTTTCTTTTACATTTGAAAGTGTTATGATGAGTTTATAAACACAGCAGTTTAAATACAAAATTTTTTATTTAAAAGGGCTTGAACTAGAATGTCAAACAAATGCTAGCCTGTGTGTAGCTTGCAGTATACTTAAACAACCTAAAAGTGCAAACTAAGTTTCCATGCGGTTGAGAAATTTGTCACGGAACCACTGTCAAAACTTTGCAGCAAGCGGCCAAAAAACATTGATTTCCTTTTTTTTTTCAAAATGTTGATTCACGTCCTCTCGTGAACAAGAAAATTCGTAACGTTCCATCTTAATGACTTTACTTGGAAGTTGCAGACATAGGCATCGATGTCAAATAGGCATTATTCAGATCACTATGAGTTTTTTATTTTTATTGAAGTAATTGAAAGAAAAGTATAAATGACTTCTTTTAAGCATGAAACGTTATCCCTAGACTTCCGTGACCTTATTTGCAGTAACAAGTTTGTCATTCGTCGCTTTAGTAAGGGAAAAAAGAACCGAAAAAGTCAATCGTGCTGTCGCCTTTTAGTAATCTAAAGTTCTTGCTTCAGGCAATAAATTACATGATCCAACCAATGACAAACAACCGATGTTTCCGGTTGGCTCAGTGGTAGAGCTGCGGACTGCAGGGGTTCAAGCCCAGGCCGGACCAACACTCAGGGTCTTTAAATGGCTGAGGAGAAAATGCTACCTTTGTAATAACATCTGCAAATGGTTAGACTTTCTAGTCTTCTCGGATAAGGATGATAAAACCAGAGGTCCCGTCTCACAGTACTGGTGTGGGACGTTAAAGAACCCACGCAGTGATCGGAAAGAGTAGGGGACATAGTCCCCGGTGTGATGGTCTATAACTTATTCTGTTCTGGGGGTACCTGTGTTGATCCTACTATTCATTCAAATAAGATTGTAAACTGCGTGGCTGCAATTTGCGCCTAAAAAGCAGTCTGGCAAAGTCCCCCAAAAAGTGTTGTAAAGCGCTTTGAGCCCTTCGGATAAAAGCGCTACATAAATCCTCCTCATCATTTCAAATTCTGCACGCTTTGACTGAATTTTCTTAAATCAGTGATTTCATCTGGTCCTCCATTGTTGACATTTTCTCTACCCAAAATGGCTAGTGAAGCGCAAAACCTACTAGCCAAAACGGAATTTTACTAGTCTGTGGCTAGTTGGCTAGTCTCGAGCCCTGGCCGGCAAAGCGAACTTGCGTGTTGTTTGTTTCGTTCAAGCGGTTCCACACTAGCTCAAACTTTTGAAAGTCGCGCGGTGTTTTTCTGATGATGCTTTGTCTTAGATTGTGCTACACGTGGGTCACCTGTGCGAGTACTACTGACCTGAAGAGTGAATCCACAGCCCTCGGGAACCAGGCCTGTTCCGAATCCTGCATAATTACTGTTTATGAAGGAACAAGCGTTACCACGGTGATCAACTACACTGAAATATACGGTGTCGCTCCCACTGAAAGGAGTGCCGCGTCTGTAGCTCTCTAATGCTCTGGTAAACAACAAAACATGTAAGCGGAACTATTCCTTCCAAAACAGGAAGACGACTAGGTGACCGATTCCGAGAACACCTTCGCGATCGATGTTGAGAAGAATGACAAGGCAGTAGCTCGTCATTTTGATCTCCCTAACCACTCCAAACAACACATGGCGATCTGTGAGCTTTCCCTACATCAAGAGACGACGGAAAGCCGCAAGAATTTAGAACAAAATTCAAATTCGAAATCGGCACCCTTAATCCCCAAGGTATGATCGAACACTTTTCATTCAATTAATGTATTCTATTCTTGACGTTGCCATGTTACCACCAGTAACGCAGCTCCATCTCCTCTATTTAAACCACACATAGCCATAATTCCTCGATTCGCTCTGACGAAAGGCTAACACTCGAAACGTCAGTCTGAGTCAGCTTTTAGAATCCCTGTGTGGTGGTCAATTTACAAATGGTACTTTATACAAACCGTGATTCGACAGGTCTACTCAAATACCATACAAAACAAACCTGTCTGGGTTAATGAGCATTCGTCGTTTAGCAGCGTATTGTTTGGAAAGCAATCCAGTCACAGGCACTTTGACTTTGCTTGGATCAGCAGTGTACCACAGAGTGTCGGCAAAACTTAATGACACTGCTTCAATTAGCGTGTGAAGGTATTCACTCGAGTTATGAACCATTCCTATGGAGGCCAGATAAAAGAAGCAAAACACAGCTGAGTTTCAAAGCAAGTAAAATAAAAACATCCAATTTCGCCTACCAACATAGCCTCACACGCAGTCGTTTTTAGGGGAGTCGTATTTCAACTGCGACTGCGTGGGAGGCTGCTACCAACATTGAAATAACAGCCAATGCAGCAAGACTCAAATAACAAGAGGATGTTTTGATAAGAGACCCAACACTATATAACAGTAACACCACCACCGCACGGAATGCTTTTACTCGTATGGAAGGCTTTAGGCTCACTACAGAGGCACAAAAATTTTGGTAACATTGTGACATTTTGTGACCTAGAACAGTTCTTTTGAACTCCTGGGAGATGCAGTTAAGTCCTCAGAGAAACCCAAATCTATGCACAAGCAAGACAACAGGGACCTTTTCCAGGCAAAATGAATAATGATCCTCATGCTTGTGCACCTTTTGGTGAAATTTCCGAACATTATATGTGAAGGTCAGTGAAGTTTTTTCTTAGCAGAAAGAAGCGAGTCACCCAAGACAGAGCGGTCTAAAACAACACAGCAACGAGAGCATGGTTTGCCAAAAAAATTACAGATTGACTGTCTGACATAATGAAAATAATGACTGTGAGGAGGCAGAATGACCAAATGTTTAGGGCACTGGATTTCAATGCAGTGACCCGGGTTCAAATCCCGCTCTGACCACTAGCTGGTGTTGTTCTGGGTAAGTCCCTGGTTCAACTCCTCGGTCATCCTTGTAAATAGCCAACTGGTCTGCCTCCCGTCAGTTGGGACTCTTATCATGTTATGTTTATTTGATATATTTGTTTCTTGGATTCTTTACTGCAGATCTAACCTTGGATGTCAAATCCCTCCAGGATATTCAGAGCCACCAGTGCTGTGATGCCCTGCCCATTAGGTGGCATTTCCCAGATGTTGATCCCTCGGTATGAGGTACAGATAGGCTCATCAAATGTATTGTGATGCTGCTCCAGGTCCTTCAGGGATAACACACCCCCATGGTCCTGAACTACATCAACAATAGCCTTGGCTACCCTGCCTTTGTAGAAACCATCTTTTCCTTTTGAGCACAGTTCCTACAACAAAACAAAACACTTGAAACATGGATTGAATTTGTTCACTTTGCACATTATTCTTTACTGGTTTCTAACATTCCAATGCTAGTAATCTCTTCATAATTATTAACTCCTTAGAGCACAGTGCAGTTCTCCTTGTGTGCCCTTCTTGTATCCAAGCACTGATATACTGTACCTACACTTGGATTGCACTAAAAATAACACTGTCTCCAGCTTCAACCAAGTGACTCTCAACATTGCATTTGACAGTCTAGATGACAGAATACTCACCTCAAATGTCGATGCTAACAGTGGCATTTTCATGATGTCACCAGCCCTGGGGGCCTCTCCATTTAACAACAAATCAGAACCATGCTTATTTCTAGGATTTTTCAAACAGGAGCACCCAGCATTCCAAAAATGTGCAGCCACTGGGTGAACAGGGAAACCATGCTTTGCAAGATCAATTGCTGGCTGGAGGATATCTCCCATTGATAACTACAGGAAAAGAAAAAGGGGAAAAAGTGCTTAATTGAAAGAGAACATGCAATTCAACATTGATGAATTACACTGGAAAGACACATGCAGTTTACCATACTGTGTCACCTTACACACAGTTATGTGATTCAATAAACTGCTAACATTGTCCAGTGCCTTGTCAGCAATGCCAATTTAAAAACTGATGGTATGATTTCACTGGCATGTTCTATTTGTGCCACTGACAATGAATAGGCTTGGATAAATTCTGCTCATAAAATGGCTTATTCTGCCTGCTAGCAGTGCTTGCAAAAATCGCTTATTCTGCTTGAAATTCTGCTTGCATGGCCTTATTCTGCACAAAACCTGCTTGGTATCCAAAAATATTTTTGGGCCTTCAGAATGTATTTATTTTCACAAGTACAGAAGGGGGCCTGGGCCTAACCTCCAATTAGATATTAGAGGTTATTCAACTATGTAATGAATAATTAAATATTCATTATGCCTAGCATCTTTCTTTAGGTCACTACTATTAGGTATTTTCCACTTGTTTTTTAATTTTTCTAACAACTGTCATACATATCATTAGTGTCACTGATTTTCCCTTATTCTGCTCAAATTCTGCTTCAAAATGCCTTATTCTGCCAGCAGAATGCTTGCCTTGAAAATTACTTATTCCGCTTGACGAATCCCTTATGTCCCCTGCCCTTCAGTATTCTGAGAAGTCTTAAAGGCAATTAAGATTATATTAAGGTCATCAAGTACCTAAATCAATAAATGATAATAAAATAATAATAATAATAACAACAATAAAATATTTATAGAGTGCAGTATTCTGAGCATTGAAAGGTACTTTACAAATATTCACTGCAAACTTATGTAAGATTTTAGTCTATTATTCACTGTAACTTTTATGAATGTACATAGTGGTGAATAAATAAATAAATAAATAAATAAATAAATACACCTGCAAATACTTCTAATTTTAGTGTCTTGCAATATTTCTAGAAATCAATGATAATCATTAATTAATTATGGTATATTCATTATGGCATATGAAAGAAAATTGTCTTCACATTTCTGGACTAGCCAAATTGAAAGAACACAGTAGGGAACACAGTAGCTTTAACCGCTTTGGGGTGCCCCAGACAAGTTGGCAAGAGAAATAAAGCAGTAGAGTGCAGACAATTATTGTTATTGCTTCTGATTTTTGTTTTACCTTTCCACTGCCAAATTGTTCCACTGTATCACACCAAGCTGCAGCAGCCCCAGGGACTGTGACTGTATGAGCAGAGTTGAATGGTAGATGGCCATAGGTATTTCCACCATTTACGATGCCTTTAGTTTCCAGATAATCCAAGGTGAGTTTAGATGGGGCCCGCCCACTGAAAAAGAGGTTAAACAAACCCTTAACATGAAATGTGTCTGGACATGGATCACTGGTGATAGGAAAGAAGTTGTCTTATTGTCAAAACTGAGTTCATGAATGTGTAGAAAAATAATTTGCACAGAGTAAACTCTGCAAATGAAGACACCAAAAGAAGAACTGGCAAGATTTCCACACAACCCCATACATTAATTATACAAACATTCTGACTCAAACTTGGCGGAACAGGGTTAGTATGCAGTGGTGTATGTATACTGTATGGGGCTGTGCAGAAATCATTCCGAAGGACTTTAGGTTCAGAAAACAGGTGCCAGGCAAATCCATAGTTACTGAGATGACGGTTTGAACCATTCATTGCATGGTGGGAGTATGCATTCAAACAACTGTGGAATTGGTGCTTACCGTAAAAGCTCTATTAAGCCCCCCCCCCCCCCCCCTCCTCTATTAATAAGCCCCCATTTGGCACTAGATGTGGCCCAAATATTTTCTTTTAAATAAAACTGGTATACGGTACCCTCAATGCAGAATCGGTGATATTGCAATTGCAGACATTCTTATAAAACAATCTGTTCCATGGAAAGTTTAATTGCAGTTGTTTGCGTTTTGCACAAAAACGATATGGAAAGATTTCCACACAGCCCCATACATTAATTATACATGCATCACTGTCATCCTAACCCTGTTCCAAAAACTTACAGAGTTTGAGTCACAAAATGCATGTATAATTGATGTATGGGGCTGTGTGGAAATCTTATAACTATCTTAACATCAAAACGGCGTGTTTAAGATTTGAAATAAGCGCCCCCCTCTCTAATAAGCCCTACGTTAATGAGGCCGGAAATTGAATTAATAAGCGCCCCCCTCAGCTTTTACAGTAAACTTTAATTTGTGGGATGTGCCGAAGTTGATCAACCACCCGCCCTCTTTGAACAATGTAGCACCACATTCACAGCGCGCAAAAGTTTCTAAATGAACGTATTCACCTTCCGTTAATTCCTTTCACCAGCTTTTCCTGAGCATCATAGAATAAACAGAAGGCATCCCCTCCAATGCCAGTACTGCAGGGTTCAGTCACGTTAAGCGCTGCTGCCACAGCTACTGCTGCATCAGCTGCATTACCACCAGCCTTCAGAATCCCTGCTCCTACTTCTGTGGCTAACGGCTGGCTTGAAGATACCGCACCATGCAATGAAACGACTGGTGATCGACGAGAAACGAAGGGAAACGACCAATCAGCCGCCATGTTTTTATTTTCTCTTTCCCAGACCTTTTGGGTTCGTTGTGCGGACAAGTCTTACTAAGGGCCTGATTACATGAGCCGGGCTGGCCCGGTTTGCCGGGCTGCTTCGGTGTGGGCTGGCCCGGTTGTCATGTAATCGTGAAGTTGATTTTTGTTGCGTTTAACAAACATGCCGAGATCCCGGCAAACTCAAACCAGCCCGGTTAACCGGGCCAGCCCGGCTCATGTAATCAGGCCCTAAAACATGTGGACTGCGGACCGTGGATTACGATTTTTGGGTCGAGGGTGAGGTAGCCTCTTTGAGGGGCATGTACTAAAAGCAGGAACACCGGAACACCGGAACAGCCCGGAACAGCCGAAAAATCCCGAAACACCGAATTTGACGGTGTTGTTTTGTTTTCCCATTACAGACCACGGTAAAAAATTAAAATGTCAATGTATTTTGTTCACCCATGTAACACGAAAGAACTTAGAAGCATACTCTAAAAATATAAAAAAAAATTGAAAAAAAGACAGAAAGAAAGAACGAGGAAATAAAAAATAAAAGGAAGAAATAAGTTAATAAAGAATTAAAGAAATAAGCTGGTAAAGTAGATCCGCAATGCATAGTTATAGTTGATACTTAAAGTTACGTACTGGCCGGTTACAAGTCATCGACCTTTTTCGCTTGGTCTTTGTTTACCCATAACAGACCGCGTGATATTCTCAGGGAAAAAAATATATTCATATTCACGCGACTAATTGAAAGTTTCTCAAGACCGTATGATCACATAGGGGGAGCTGGAATGGTGGAATGGCACTCGTCTCCCACCAATGTGATCCAGGTTCGCTCCCCTGACCCGCCGTCATATCAAGGTAGAGTTTATTTGTTTTTCTCCGGGTTCTCCGCCTTTCCTCCCTCCACAAAAACCAACACTTCTAAATTCTAATTCGATCTCATACACGTACACTTTATAACGAGCTCTAGGCTCTTTTTTTTTCTTTAATTTTTGACAGGGTCCGTAATGGGAAAACAAAACAACACCGTCAAATTCGGTGTTTCGGGATTTTTCGGCTGTTCCGGGCTGTTCCGGTGTTCCTGGTTTTAGTACATGCCTGTTTGAGGAGTCACTTGTTGGGAGGACGTGAAATACGACTCCTCTGAAAACGACTGGATGGGAGACTTGAGTGAAGGTGCGGACGGCAGATTGATTAAAAATGCCCGTTCGGATAAAAATCATTATTGATCAAGTCAAGTAAAAGCTGAAGTTTTTCACTTCTTCCAATTTGTTCTGTGTATTTTTCGGTCAAGTAGTGTAGCCGAAGCCAGTAGCAAAGAGGCAAGAGGAATACTCCGGGGGTACTCTAGACACTCCTTTGAAAACTGCTTTATGAACACCATCTTACAAGGTTCATTCTTTACTTGTAACTTTCCTTGATCTTCGTAATGCAGAGTGTATTTGACCTACAACAATATGTTTCAGACCGAAGCTCCTGCCTGACAAATTTCCCGCTCGAGCGGCAATGCCTGATGTTTCATTTCTTTCATCCCACCCACCCCTCCCTCATCAACAGTATGTTTCGTGCAGGAGCCCATGGTGAAGGGCTTTTTCTTTGCTATTTCCACTTAGGGCCTCTTCATATGAGCCCGGTTACCGAGATGAAATTGGTTTCTGTTCAGATGGCGAGTTTCAGCCCGCTTTCCGAGATGAAACATTTGAAAAATTGGTAACGCGACCCTCAGGCATGAAATCTAACAAACAAGCCTGGCGAGAATTTCTCGATTTTCTTTGTTTAAGGACCTTTAAGCAGCCTCCAATTTCTTTTGACTTTACGTTAACTATCAAATGAAACTATTCCGAGTTTCATTTTCGAAGAAAAGAGAGGTGAAATCTCGGTAATGTCATAAAATATCCGTTCTATCACAAAAATGCATTGTATTACTTTCCTCCCGGTAACCGGGCTGAAGTGCTCATATGGCAAAAATGTTCGGCCCGGTTGGAAAAACCGAGATCTCGGCAACCGAGCCAGCCCGCCCTCTCATATGAACACATCGAAATTTTTACAAACGATTTAGCGGTGTGGCGAGATCTCGGAAACCGGGTCAGCCCGGTCAACCGGGCTCATATGAAGAGGCCCTTAGTCTACTGGTGTGTCTTATCACTGAAAACAAGAAATGGTTTTCAAGCTGTTTTTAGAAAGATGACAATCAAGACCACAGACAGCAATGCATGTGAATGTCTTTGCTGCTGTCACACCAACCTTTCATTGCCGCTTACTTAACACCCCATTGTTGTTTCCATCACGCAACGCCTCTGTAAAAATTTGGTTCCAGACATACATACAACCTTTATTTATACACGATGTTAATTCAAAGCTACAAGTTTGAGGGGCTAAAACGTTGAAGTTAAAATCGTTGAAAGTGCAACACTTAACGACTTTCTTCAGAAAAGATTTCATGTCTGTGCAATCCAAGGTAGAACCATTTGAACGACTTATGGCGTTCCGGAGGACAGCCCCTCTATAATGAAGCGATGGAGTTTTCCCGGGTTTTTAACGTACTTTGACGCAAACCTCGGAATTATTAACCCATGCTTCTTTCTTGACACAGATCTATTGCTGTGAGTAATCAATTGTTCAGTTTAAGAGTGGCTGCCTGTAAGGATCGAGAATCATTTGTCAACGATAAATTTGGCACATTTGATAGTTTCCTTAAGTCGTGCTTTTTTTACCGGCATTCTTTATCAAACCATTTTTTGTTCGACGATGATTTGACCTTTTTATGTTTCTTTCTCAATTTAATCTTAAGACATTTTTTTGCGGTTGTGATAAAAATATTTTCTACTTTTCCCAGTGCTTTACTAATCGATGATCTTTGATCGGGGCATCGTCAACAATGTACTCTCGTATGAGCATTTGGAGATCTGGTGAACGTAAGATTTCTTTGAATTTTGACGGAGAGTCCTTTTCCCAGATACGGTAAATTACATCGGTAAACGTGACAACGAATTATGTTCATGCGCTAACTCGAACTTAA
>OX419340.1:20649234-20726734 GCA_948470475.1 Galaxea fascicularis | reverse complement strand
CCACCGAACTGAAGAGATCACTGGAGCCATGTTGTAGATCAAGTCTGCATCGGTTTATTTCACAATCCCCTATCAAGTTACATGTAACTGAGACTAGTCAATGATTAACATAACGCAAGAGCCATAATCGACAGAGAGAGAGTCTCCCGGTATAAGCCGTTGGGATATCTTAATTTCAAAAAATCTATTTTTAAAAACTAGTGCGGACGCAAAAGGAAACAAATTTCCGGTAGGCCTCCCTCGAGAAAAAAAAACATGGCGGACGGGATGCGGACAATTGTTTGGCTGTCATTCGCTGTCGGTGCATTGTCCTTTTCGGTCTTTCATTTGTTCGGCCGCCTAATCACTTGGTTGTTCGGTCCTTCATTGTTGCAGTCGTTCTCTAGCCGTTAGTTTGCTCGGTTGTTTCATCCATATTATTATTTTAGTCGTTTTGGTTTCACTGATTCGTGTGGTTTGTTGGTGACATATCTTACCCGTTGTTGTACGATTAACGTTTATGAAGTTATCTAGAGTATTAAAAGCTGTATTTAAACATTGCGAAAAAGACACTCTTGATGTTTAAATAGCCTAAGGCCGCAGTACTATAGAGAGAGACTTCATCTTTCTCTTAAGTTCTTATTACATAAAGAAAGCTGCAGTTCAACAGTGGACGTGCCGATACACAAGCTATGCAATACAATGACAGCAGAGTGCCTGAGAGTTAACAAAAGCGATAGATTATTCTGAGTACCCATCACAGGGCAAAAACGTAAAATTAGTCAAGATAGAAAAACACACCGTTTCTGTTTTCAAACACATTAATCCCTTACAATAGAAGCTGGTCGAAAAAAAGTAAGAGTGTGCAAAGTCAAGTGTGCCATGTCAATGTAACACCGCATTTAAAGTATTTTTTCAAGATAAACCTCAGTCCACAAACCTTACAGATCTACAGTGTGCCAAAGTCTACACATAATTATACGAAACCAGAACAAGAGCTTACCCATAATTTTCACACAAAAAGTCATAAAATAAATAGATATATCAATATAATATGTGTGGCCAATTGGTACAAGTGCATTTTCATGTACACAGAGTCACTTTGGGGTTGCTACAACAAATTTCCAATGCTAACTAATTTTCATTCATATATAATATTTTCAAAAAAAGTAACAGTGCATAAATAACTATTGCATTCAAAACAGCCGGAGCATTCTACTCTCAAATTAAAGAAAGCAATGACATTTTGTGAGGTGGTAGAAAAATTGATATTTTTTATTGAAAAGTCCAAGTTATATAGATTAAACTTCATCAGTATTATTTTTTCCCTTGACCATGATATAATACAAGATTCAAGTAGCACATGTGTTCCTGTTTTGCTCGCTTATACATAAGACTACCACCACTTGGCATATACCAAGAAAGTACAAGGCATATACTTCATACATGCCACTGATGCTCCTCTATTTTTGACAGAAATAGTCACATAAGTAATAAAATGCAGGATGTAGCCGCTGTATACGAACTTAGCACTCTACTTTATTTATGTCACATTGATACTCGTCCCGTACGATACAAAACCTCCGTCCCAGAACGGTTCTTATAAAAGAAAGCGGAAAGAGGGATATAATTGAAGTTATGAATTATTAAGCAGGACCAATGAATAATTATGTAGGGTCAACTTTGACTCGGTCAACCGGCACAACTTCACTCATGTAAACAGTCGTGAGAAGTTGGCTCGGCAAGGCGGGTGACCCTTCTACCCACCTTTTCTCCATATAAATGGGGCCTGATTGGTTCCGGGAGCGGGCAGAATTTTTTCTTATCTCCTGACCACGGTCATGGTAACCAACTATATACGCTAAGCGCAGAGTGAAGTTGCGAATTGAAAGAGCGAAGTTTCAATGTGTCCTAATTGTTTTTTGTTGACTTTTGAAAGCGAAACTTCACACAGTGTAAAAATATTCCTGACCAATTCATTTTATTGTACATTTGTTGACACGTTGATGAGACAATGTGTAAAATAAAAACATGACTTTTCCAGTTTTTCTTAATAGTTTCTCCTTGTTACGAAAAATTATTGCGTGACTCGCGTTACTGTCTGGAAGTGTCTAGAATCAACTTGCATATTTAATTAGTGCTGTATCATCGGGTGCTTTCCATTATGCCAAACTGACCGGTCAGAGAATTCGGGACCAACCGCTGAAAAATGGAACGACATATTCCGAGAGACGAAACCTGTTGCCCATTCTCCCGCGCGGTCCTTTACAAAACAAAGATGGAGGACTTGAGTGTTGTGTTCATTGGTGAATGTTCTGAAGAATTGGAAATCCTAAATGAGCTTGTTGAAGAGTCCGATGACTTGTTAGTGTTAGGTGCTGCATCTAGCTTTATGCGTAGAGATCTGAATCGTGTACTCGGCTATTTTGAGGCCACAGTACCGCTGTATAGTCTTTCCGAATTTCAAAGCCATTTTAGACTAACTCGAGCCACATTTGAAGAGCTCTGTCGGGAGGTAGTCAACACAGGACGAATTCCGCTTAGTAATAGAGGTAGAAAGCATATACCTCCTGACCTTCCCAAAGGATCAACCCCGACTTTTTAACTATTGAAAAACAAAAACACGGGAAAATGCACGAATAACACGAAACAACAAAATTTTCAACATGTTTTTGTATCAACGCTATGCAGACACATACCAGTCGTCGCCGAACACGAATGCATAAAAAACTCAGATAAATCTGTGGTTCCATGTCCACAAATTGAACACTGATAAAAAGACTGCACGTCGGCCATGATGGTACGTCGAGCAAGTGACGGAAGAGTGGCACTGGGAACAAGAAACTGGGCAAATGAACGGTACATTTCGGTCGGGAT
Source organism: Galaxea fascicularis (assembly GCA_948470475.1). Lineage (NCBI taxonomy): Eukaryota > Metazoa > Cnidaria > Anthozoa > Scleractinia > Euphylliidae > Galaxea > Galaxea fascicularis. The sequence continues at coordinate 20,723,878 of OX419340.1, read as the reverse complement.
ATTCCGACCGGAATATCAGGACCACCTCCAGAGGTGATCCCGAATATTCCGGTCAGAAGAAACCGAAATGGACCTTTCCATTTGATTTCCGACCGAAATTTCCGGAATCTTTGGCATAATGGAAAGCACCCATCGTGATTCAGTAATTCTATTTTAAAGACCCATGACGGACCAATATGCTTTGTGCGCGTTAAGTCAAGTCGCCATATTTTTTGTGAGTCGAAAAGTCAAGTGAAGACCGTTAAATCCACAGTAATCCGCTTCCATCCGGCGTTTATGGAGCTTGATTTTACGTTTCGTTGCCCAAAGGATTTCACTATTTCACTTGTGTGTTGATTTTGATGATTTTTTTGGAATTGCAGTATCTGTAGAGTGAATATGATGAACTCCTAGAAAGCTCTGATCGTTTGGCATTTTGATGGCCGTACCTTCGCGTAAGTGGAGGCCACGTTTATCTGGTTGTGCCCGTTATATCATGGTACGATCATCTGTGTTTGAACTATGGCATGAGAGGAAAATTACTCTTAGGTTCTCGGAAGCAAAGAACTGCCTTTGCTGAGTATCTACTGCATCAAACAGACCACAGAGCATCAAGTTTAGGACCTTGCTAGAATTCGATGGTTTGTTTATTTCTTATAGCTTTGTTACAATGCTTATGTATCACAGCTTTGTTCATTTTAACAGCCCGTGTGAACGAGATGGAAGGCAGGGAACATTTAGAGTTACCGAAAATTTTTCTCAAACCTCTTCAATCCTCGACGGCTTCGTCTTCCTCCTTTTCGTTATCCGCTACTATTGAACCATCTTTCGCCTAAATTTCTCTCCTTCAGAGAGTTTTCCAATAAAGACAGTGATGAACTCATATTGTGCTCTGATCAACCGACAAGCACGCGAAATATTCAAACTTCGGCGACCGCATTACACAATGGCGCCTCCTCCTTGTGTTTGTCAAAACAATAGTAGACGCGCGCAAAGCATATTGGTCCGTCATGGGTCTTTAAGCCGTTTGCGTGTGTCGCTGTAAATAGTCTCTTATTGTAATGTTACTTTATTTAGCCGAGTCGGAAAGTTCTAGAAGTTTATGTTATAAAGTATATAAGCCGATCGGTGTAACTTTAGAGTTTTCTGAGTGTCTTAGAGTCCTAGAGAGAAGAGTGAAAGTGTCAGAGGTCGCGTATACATTTGGCAGAGGCCGTGTTTATTGAAGTGTGACAGAGGTCGCGTGTACATTTGGCGGAGGCCGTGAGTATTAAAGTGTGACGGAGGTCGAGTGTAATTTTACAAGCCTAGTGTGAGCTTATTGTGAAGCCTTGTGCAGAGTTTACTACGTTTGTTTGGAATAAATAACCTTGTTGCTGTTCCGACAACCCTGCGTTCTGTTTAGTCTACAAACAACCCACTTCTCTGACTTCTCACTTCTCAACACAACGAACTCGTAACACTCCTACCTTCTAAAAATAGAATTTAGAAATAAATAAAAATATTATTCACCGGCCTTGGTCGGTCCGTATTGGGAAAAACTGTGCCCTCTGTCTCGAGTAGGGCCCGAAGCCGCAGGGCGAGGACCGTACTCGAGACAGAGGGCACAATTTTTCCCAATACGGACCGACCAAGGCCGGTGAATAACATATATACATTGCAGCCCTCTCCTCCATTACAGATAGTGGAAAAATTTATTATATTTATCTCTTTTGAAGAAAACACTTGAGGACAGGATTCTCATAAAGTTTAAAGAGGCTCATTTTTTAAAGTTTGATTAATGAAGATGAGGCTTTAATCAAAATTATAAGTTTAGGTAGCATTTCTTTCTGTGACAAAGCTGGTTTCATTCCCAAACATTTACGCTATTATTTTTTTACTATGGACTACACTTCCTCAGTTGAACACAAACAATTATTTTTCAAACACCAGATCATCAGCCAGTTAGAATTGTTTCATTGAGATTCAACAGGAAAGCAGTGTATGTAATTCAGTTCAATTAGGTTAATCAGTTCTGCCTGTAAGTTCTCATATCATTTACACTTTTTCTCCGCCCAATTTCAAGCCCTGTACTTACAGATTATTAAGATAGTATTTTTCATTAACTTGGCACAAAGATTAAGATTGTTATTGCTCTTAAAGGCTTACTGCATTTGCAGTAGGGCCTTGAAAGTTACATCATTTCCTCTGATGTAACATCTTCCCTTTTACAAGAACCTGATCAGACCAATATAGGCAGAACGCGAACACTGCAGTACTTTTTTTGCCGCAACCAAGCACGTACTCCCCGTCGTACACTTGAACACAGTTGAACATTCCATTTAACTGAGTCAACACAAGAATTCCAACTCCACGAAGTTTTGCCATATCTCAACCTTTATTAAAGCCTTAATCTTCTCAGTAACATGTATCGGTGACATTTTTAACCTATCAAACCAACCTTGTAACGGCGGTCGAAACATCAGAACCAACGATGCAACAACTTGTCTGACATCGACGCACCAAAAAGAAAGATATACTTTACTTGCGAGGTTTTATTCGAAGATAATATCGCAAACTGAAATTCATAATACAAGGAAAAGCTAGAAAACTCAACATTTAAGAAACGCGGCATTCTGGCCATTCCTTCACAAATCCCGTGTTTCCAACAGTATAATATGTATAATAAAGTTACTACAAAAAATTCAATGCATAACTAGGCAAAAGAGGTCTTATAGTGAATATAGAAATATCGACATGGAAAAATCACGGTCTTAAATTAACAACAAACATGATCTATGCCACGAGGCACCCAAGCTTAAGATACGTTGCACAAACGTATCCGTAAAATCATCCGTAAAACAGCAAACTGGCTTTCTAGGAGTAAAAAGGAAGCATTAACTTACATAACGGTCCTGCTCTGCCGTAGCTTGTTCAAGAACCTCGATATTCGTACAACAACAACAGATCCGAACAAGGTGATCTGAACTCTACGCCAATTTTAACCAATTGAATAAACTTGCGATAAGGCGTTGCTATAATATGGATTGCGTGCTTACGAAAACAAAATTAAAGGAACAAAGTTCCATTATTAAATTATGTTCGGGAATGTCATGCAATGCAGTAACAAAGCTCAATATTTCTAAATAACCCGGAACAAAACAAAGCGGTAAAACTCCAATTAAAGGTGTGGGGTGAAAAGAAGAAAAATGTCCTCTTCGCCTTGTTTTGAACATTTTATGGGATCATTTTTGTAATCTATCACGGTAAAGACGATAGAAAACTACCGTCGATTTCATTTTCACAATAACATCGAAAAGATTAGAGCGAAATCGTTTTTACTTTTCGTTGAGAAAAGTGGCCGTGCATGACATAGCGAAAGCATAAGCTATGAATCGACTGTAAATCTCTTAAAGTTGAGAACGGTTTTATTCTTAAATATTGAATATTGCAAACTACAAACTTTGACTACAAGTCTCAGACAATGATAGCATCTGATTGGCAATAACAACAGAACTACCAACGGATTTCTGAAAAACGTTTGTCAGCCACAAACACTGAACAAAAGATAAGACAGTTTTAACTACAATAAGTCTTAGACGTTTGCGAATTTTTCAGTACTAATAACGAGAATTTCTGTCCCGAGGGACAACATATGCCTGGCATTTCCTACAGTGCAGCACAAATCGTGTTTACTTTGGCAAAGAGTTGTTGATCTTCACTGACAATTTTCCAAATGTCAATCTCTTGTACATTTTAATAGATGCGGAGCCAGTGAGGCTATAAGCCATCCGAACTTCGCTTGCTTTTCTTAAAACAGGAATTTTTTCAACAAAACAAGTGACAGAAGGGAAAACAAATAGTTTTAGGATCCAGGTGAACGTCTTCAGTGGATAGCAGACATTTGGAAAAAACTTATAAGCATTTTTAGTCCGAATCAATTTCAGATGAAAGTGTAAAAGATTTCGATCACGACGATTTCGATCACGAAAACAACAGAACATTCAAAAAAGGTAAAAAACTCGAGAAGTGCGAGGAGCACTCGCCTTCCGCTCGAGCTTCTCTAAGCACTTGTCTCGTGCTCTCAAAAACTTCCCGCGCGCTTACATAAGTCAACAATGCACTCGGCGGGTTACTTTACCATAATTTCGTATTACTGTATCTCAAACTGGACCAAACTGTTTTTTAAGAATTCTGTTGGTTATCGACTGCTGATACCAGACGCTCACTGGCCGTTTTAAGTCCCGCTGTCAGTTTCTAACCAATCTTTAATGGATATTTAGTGAAGAGTGAATTTTATTCAATTTCAAAGCGTCAAATCGGAATCTAATAACGGATAGGGGTGGGGAGTTAAGTAATAATCAACGGTAATTGATTGATACGTTACATTCTAAATTGTTGCTAACTTGTACTGCCCAACCGAAAGCATTCGAGAACTTTAGATGACTCCACAACTTAAGCTGTAATATTCTTAACTTCATTCCGTGAGTGAGAAGGACTCCATAATTTTGCCTGAAGGTGCAATACTTTGTTACATACCTGCTTTGGCATGCACTGTTTGAGTGCTGTTTTCGCATACCTGATTTAGCTGCACATTTATTTTGACAGTCTCAGGAAAGGAAGCATAAGACTGAAACCCAAAGCTGACGACTCCGAAGAGTTTAAAATGAGACCAATTGAAACCAGGTACGACTCAGGATACTACTGTTTGTGCTCTTTTAAAAGAAGATCAAATACTGTGCATCGTATTATCCACATTCAAACCATTTTTGTTTCTTTTTATCATAATTCCTAGTTTACCATTAAATTGGAGGAATTTTACGCCCTTCGCAACTTAGGGCCTGGCTACACTATAGGAAACATTAATTTATTGTTGTAGAAACCACTGTTTCCGCAACAATGTTTCCTAGTTTAGTCAGGCCTTTATGTTACCTTTTTTGCCCGCGGGGCCTCATCGTCTACAAAGATTACGATTGAGGAACGATTTAAATAAAACTGTCCTAAAATGCCTTTTCCTCGTCTCTATAAATCGAAGAAGCTACGGAAGCGTCTACAGGCGAGCCATCCATCATGATCACCTTTCGTAAACGAACCCACGCAGCTCCCGTACGCGAACACTTTTGAAAAATACTAAAACTGGCTTAAACTGTGGAAGGCATGTCGGCCGTTCTTGACGAAGGATTGGTGTTATTCTGTGGCATACTAAATGATTCACACTTAACGTACTAAATAATTGCATCTAACAGTTATATTGAGTGACTGCCTTGTTCATTTTATTTTTAATGTTTCCGTCCAAGTCTTGCTTGCACCTAGTGCGTAGGCTTGGCAACTCTGACGCATCACAGTATTTTCTGCCAAGTCGCAAACTAAACGAGCACCGAGTATCCTTGGATTCCACAGAAAACCAGTTTAGGAGGCAGGGTGGCCGAGTGACCGAGTGGTTAGGGCGCTGGATTTCAATGCGTGCGACCCGGGTTCAAATCCCGCTTTGGCCACTAGCTGGTGTTGTTCTGGGTAAGTACCTGGTTCAACTCCTCGGTCATCCTTGTAAAATAGCCAACCGGTTTGCCTCCCGCCGGTTGGGATTCTTATCATGTTAAGTTTATTTGAGATATTAGCTGTATAAGCTACTCTAAAATCCGAGGGTAAATAAATTTTTTTTTAAATTTTTTTTTTAAAGAAGCACGTGAGACTGAGGACCACGTTTCCGCCCATTTAAACATGGAAGTCAGCAACGGTGAGTATTCGTATTTGGTGGTATAGTTGTAGTTCTCCAGTGTACTTGAATCTCAAACGGAAACATGTTGGAGAAGTCATCAGGTTTCTGGGTGTGACAGTAGTGTGCCATGAAGGGTTAGCGGAAAAGATTAAATTTCATTAAAGAAACAATTATTGATCAAAGAAATTTATTAATTTGTATCTTTTGCTAACGAAACTCTTTTAGTTTCTCAATTTCTGAACTTGCAATCATCGCTACACCATTGTAAGAACCAAATGATGCCTTGCAAGAATACCCCTCATCTAGATTAGAACTGGCGCAATTTCCAACTGTTTTGAAACGCCAATCAGAAGATTTAAGTGACAGCATTATTGAAGAGGAGACCTCTGATAAACTTCTTAAATTGGGCGAGGAAACAGAAACCGAAGTCAATGAAGCAATTGCTCTTCACTCAACCTCGAAGGAGGACATAAACGAAAACAGGTCTTGCCTAGACGGAAATAGAGCTCAAGACAAACACGAGAGCAACGTGTTTATTGAAACCCAGGCTGAGCCACTTTATCACGTACTGGAAGGACCTGGTGAGCATCACGATGAACTCTTTCCAGGGGGTAATGGTGACGACAGAGTTAAAACTGCGAGTTTTTATCAGTCACTGAGGCGTGGTTACCATGAGACGACTGAGTATCAGAATGGAGCAAGAAGTGGGGACTTTGAACAGGGATGCCTAGAGGACATTATTTCATCAAGTAGTGTACTGTATCAGTCCTTGACTTCACCGAACCATAACAATGTATTGACTAACATGTCCAAATTGACCTCAGATGACAACGTGACTTCCACTTGTGATGATATGTAGTTCAATGCACTTGCGGTGACGTAAGCACCATGTGAACCGTCGTGCTTTGCGCTCTTTTGCATGTAGTTCCCGCCATGTTGTTTACTCGATATTAAAAGTCAAGTAGCTCTGATCTTTCGCCTCCTATATAGCTTGCGGCTATTACACCACTTCCCCATCCAAAGGAATTTATCAATCACTTGTCCTTAATAGTGCTACCCCATCGCATTTACTTCTGAACACTGACAGACCGCGGTCAGTTACCGGGATCTATCAACTGTTAAATAAAGCCTCTTTAATGAGGTGCTGGTCAGATCCGCAGAAACGTTCAACTAAAGTTAACCCTGATTTCACGAAGCCTGCGAACCACCAAGGAGGGGCAGAATCCATTTATCAAGCAGTTCATGAGGATGAGGGTGTCCGCTAAACATAGATGACCCATGAGGTTCACTTCCTCCTGGACGAAGACGTACCCTAAGGGCAAGTCCTCTGGCTCCACGAAGAACAGTGCAAGAGCCGTTATATGTTGCAGTTCAAATTCAATCCTGTAGATCAAACCGACGAAAGTACCAGAGTAAACATCAGTCGAGATACAGTCCATCCCCCGGTCGGAGGACCTCCTTGGCGTACTCTGTTGCCAGTAGTAAACGCTTCAGGTACTGAAGCTACAAGCCCATCTCCGAGCGCCTTCTCGCGCCGTTTTGGTCATCGCCGGAACATGAGCGATATCGGGCTTTGTCCTATTGATCAAAGGCGTGAGAGAGTATCATGGCGGCTGACCTCCATCAGTGATAGTGGGCTGCCACGATCATTGAGTCGTGGATCGTTTGAGCTTGGCGAACATTCTAGGTCGACTAGTGACACAACGCGCTGTACTGTTCACATTGGGCCATACTAAGTGGGCTCTGCAGCTGGATTATTGTTCAAACCAAAGCATCATCGTACTGTGTTTTTTTTTGCTGTGTCTGGCCACTGGAACGTTGTTGTCTTCCATAATACAACGAGGCTCCATGGTGTTGTTGATGTACACAAAGCATTTTGTTGTTGTGCCATGATATTTGGATGTTAGTTCCAGAATTGCAAATTTAGATAATAGGGTGTCATTGCTAACGCAGTTGTTGAGGTCAACCTTCTGGCCATTGTTGTTTGTCCTGTGACTGTACTAAAGTAGCTGAGGCTATACACTTGGCAATACAAGAACACTTTTAACAGCTGCTTTGGAGGTCCACTGGCTTATGTTTACGTGAAATAGTTGATTTAGGGAACAGATAACATGGATAGTCTGAATAACATTTTTAACGCAGGACGTTGACAAGCAATGCAATTATGGCTTTAATGGTTTTGCCTCAATATCACCATGAATTGACTGATAAGTCAAACAGTACTAGGCAGTAGTTGTTGTTTGATCGTAGTAAGACAGGGCCTAATAGTTTAAAAACACCCTGGTAATAGGAACGTGATCACAACGATTTCAAGATGGGCACTGAGTATCACAGGAATCGACCTCGAAAACGACGTTAAGGATTTTCTCATGATTAATACATCGGGATTTTACTTGTTAAGTGTGAACAATTTAACACGAATCTGCATTTTTTTAAGACAACCTTATTTCGTTATAATATACGTTCACCAAGTCTTTAATTAAACAAAAGTTAAATGCCTTGTTGATAAGAACTAAAATTTGTAGCATAATAAGATGACTGAAGCTTATTATTGCCTTTGCTTTTCGTGGAAGAAAAAACTTTTAACGGGGCAATGGCTTAGCCACAGTTTTTTCTTTGGGCCAAAATTCTAGTATACAATGAAGACTAACAGCATTTTTATACCAAAAATTGCTTTTGGAACTCCAGTTTGCACCCCGTTTCCATTTTGACTTCACCGCAATTTTTGTTATCCCAGGTTTTGTTTGAAGAGCAGGCACCGCTCGGGGCGCAATTAGGATAGCATACAATGCCTCTGTCAGTAGAGTGGATATCCAAACTAAAGGAAATCATCCAGAAGCAATCATAAGTTAGTCGTTGTAATTTCGAGCTTTGAAAGAGAGACCCAAAAGTATCGGTGACGCGTTTCATATACAGAATTTGACCGTCTCGTGAAATTAAATCGGAATCAAACGAGTTAATAAATAGTTGTTAGTAAATTACGAGGCTGTGGTTTTCGGTTTATCAGAGCGTGGACTGCAGGCTTTTGTGTGACCAGCGGGTAGCCATGATCTCGCATCATACGCGCAGTAAATGCGAGGTTTGCTTGCCGTTGTGGAATCAAGTGTCTGTAATAAACCTGATTGGATAAGTTTGGAGGCGCCATTGGATACTGTGATACAGGCAAACGAGCACGTGACGCAAGGGTGTTTGCATGTCGGTATGGAAAATGGGGCTGAATGGCTGCTCTTCTTGTACCTGGGAAATTGGCCGGTGGGGGAAGGTAGGGATACCGACTGTAGCTTCTGACAGGGATCCTCCCGGGGATAAAGCCTCTTGTTTGCTGATGGAACTGTTCACGCTGTCTCTTTGGCTGACTGTAAGCTTTTTCTTGTAAAGGTTCAGCTGATTTTCCATCAGCTACTGGGATGCCTTGCGTATTAAAGAAATAGCTGCCATAGTGGTTTGGACCAACAATGGTTGTTGTGAAGTAATACGGTGTCTGAATGTTTGATCTGTAAAGACCTCCTACGAGACAATTGTATTGTAAGAGAAGAATGTGTTAGCTTCAGTGGAAGGATTTTAGTACAACATTAGGCCGGTTAACAGAGAAGGCCATATGTTTAGGCGTTCGCTGAATTTGGGGTCACATAAAAAATACTGCATATGATTGGTCACAGCGATTTTACGGTACTTCATACAACTTAGATCCATACATTCACATCAACCTGTTACCATTACAGTTTGTCTGTAGTTTTCACGCCTCCCTGAAAGAGCAGAGGAATTCAATTGATGACTATTTATCATGGGTTATTCCTGTGCTATGATTGGACACTTGTGCTCAAACCGTTTTTCAAAAAAAGAAAACCAAAATATTATTAACATTAGTAAGTATTATGCCAACTGCGGCTAAACCATTTTGTGAGTGGAAGAGCTGAGAAAATGATAAAAGCATCAAACAAGCGGTTACAAAGACGGCCGAAATACAAGCTTTCACATAGTGCTGATATCGATCAGTTCCATGTTCATCCAATTTACAGACAAAAGGCCATGTTCGTATTCTCGGTATTGAACTGGATCTAACATGAAGTGGAGGCTTTTGCGGGGGAATCTTTTCATATGTAAATGTATTCCCCCGCAAGAGCCTCCACTTCATGCTAGATCCAGTTCAATACCGAGAATACGAATATGGCCTATTGCATTGCCATACGGGATCGATTAATTCAGTCTTCCACCTAACTAGTCATTCCACCAATTCGAGTCCCGCTGCTAGTATGAAAATTATGCAACACAATTAACACGGGGAACAAATGAATGACATACCAGCAAAACCCTGCGAAGGCGCTGCAGGCCCTAGCTGTTGTGTCAACAAATTGTTGCCAGTAACTTGACCTCGCACGGGGATGGCTGGAGGTCGCGTACGTGAGGCTGTATGTGTAATCAATGACTGATGCTGACCAGTTACTGGAAAACCATAAGCTGTATTCTGGTCACCTTGCATAGAGCGAACGTAAGGAGAAACACTCGTGGAATCTGAAAAGAAACAAAGAAAAATTGGTTTTCCTCCAAATGATTTGGTTGGTACTATCGTATCAAGAAATGGTCTTTTGGTCCTGGTGTACGCTCTTATCATTGTTACGTTTTTGTTTTAACAATTCTAGAAAGTGTGCCTGGCCTGTGAAATCAGAGGTATAAAATACTCAAGTAAGGCGACAGGTTTTTTTGTTCTTACATGTTGTGGTTGTTGTCCTATATGGTGCAGTAAACGCCCTATACCCAGCTGTTCTCTGTGGAGTTAAATGACCCGGTTGCAGCCTTTGCCGTGTTGCTGAGGTGTATTGATTAACCACTTGCGTACCTTGGAAACTTGAACTTGACAAACGTTTTGAACCTTTCTGGTCATAACCAAACAGGCTTGCTTTCCTGGCTGTATGTGTGGCTATCGCTTGAGCGTTATTGATTGATTTTTCATGTGTTGTTTGTTTCGCTGACTTACTGGTTTTTATTGCACCTTGCTGTTTAGGACCATCATCCTTGTCAAGTTGCTTGTCCGTCAAACCAGTAAAACCTGAATGCTCGCCGGTCGCCGTAATGTCTTCTTTAGCCGAGCTCTCTCCACTTCCGTTTCCGCTTTCTTGTATTGCGGAATCTAGAAAGTGAAACAACCTTTTGACGCCGTCTTTTCTCCTCTTGTGTTCTGGGATGTCAGATTTTTTGGTATGCAGTTCGGCGGTGACTTGATCGTTGTCAGTGGCTGGCAGAGCGTGAATTTGTTCAAATAACCATTGTGGTGAGGGACCCGCTGAAACTATAAAGCAACAAAGCGGTGGTAATACAATGGGTACAGAACAAAGTCACACATTCTGTATAGTGCCTCTGCAACTTGTACAATGGTTGGATAACCTATGTCAGCGATGAGAAATAGTCTGTCGCAACGTCGAGAAAGTATCCGCTATTTATATAAGTTAAAACACCATGGAAAAACACAGGGGGATGGAGAAGACATCTGCTTACCCAAACTACATAACCATCCACAGCACACGAGGGAAGGAATCAACAAAAACATGATTTTTGTGTGCTTGATAACAGACCTGTGATAAAAGAACGAGAAATGTAAGTTGACAGAAAAAATATATTTTTTTACCTAAATGTTACGCCAAGGAATCTGATTGCGTGTTTAAATGGGGAAATCTGACCGAGCTTGATGGGGGAAAGTGGAAAACGATGTGTGCTGCGGCGCTTTATACCTTCCAGTACATATGACTCTGAATTGCTTTGATCATTTACAAAGGCGACGATTTTAGTGTCTTTAGTGCTAGAACAAGCTGGGTTTTAGCAGCTTGTCGATGTGCTCGAAGTATCATTATATCGAACGAGTTCGATGATCGGACGTGGTTAAATCTCTAATTAAGCGTGGCTACTGTAAGTTCCCTTATGGTACTGACATTCAGTTTTATTCATCGCTCTTAAAAACGGTGTTTTTTAGAATTCGCGGTTTAACGAGGCTTCCCAGTCGGTCTGTTTTGGGGTCAAAAGTTTACTACTGCGATCTAAAGTTACCGAAAACCTAGCTTACACATGAATTGCTTTCCTATGAGTTAAAACTAAGTGGATTGTCATTTCATGAACGACTCATTATAAGTTTCCTCTCGCTAAAGCGGAAAACTTAGCCATTATTCTTAGTCTGTCACTGACTGAAAAATTGACTTGGTATTTTGAACAATAGATGCCACTGCCCCTTTACACATATGCACGGTGTGTCAAAGATTATTCGTATCAATGTTTTTACCATTCACACTTTCCACTGTAAATGTTTATTCATCTCTGTTTATTCATCTCTAGCCGTCTGGCACTATTACTTCGGTTCGTATATTTGTTACCATTCCCCGTAAGAGGATTGTTTACAACGGCAAAAAAATTCAATAATTCTTGATGTTTGAAGACTTCCTTTCAGTGTAAGCAACATGATAATGTTCAATGTTAGCAATCATTGGTCTGTTGTATGGATAATACAAACAGCAATGTATCTTCAATAACGTGTTACATCCTGAATTAAGTCTGATTTACTCAGGTTTACTTTCTAGAGCTTGAAAACAACGTTACCCTCCAAAATAAACAATAAACATGTAAATCTACTGCCATTTCTAAAGCCTTAGACTTAACAAGATCTGAAGCTGGGATGGGTGAAGTCGAATAATGTATACATTTCTGACATATGCTGGCGGGTAGAAACCAAACAACACCTGAAACAATTAACGTTAATCAAACGGGGAGAAAGAAACACCCGTAATGGGCAATACACCAACCTGTCTTAATTATTGGTACCTTGCAAAATCTCTGGAAAAATTTGCAGCAAACGTATCCAGAACCAAAGCGTTCCACGCTAATGTCACGTCCTGTCACAGATGTTATCAAATAGTGAATAAAGTGGATGGATGACATTTTCAAGTATTTCACGGTAGTAATCAGAGGGCCTAAACAACGAATGACAACATTTAAATACTTGGCATCATCGGGTGGCCTGTTTGTTGTACAAATAAACAAACCTGTCAGCTCTACCTGCCGGCAATAACTATCTCCTAGCTATGTATGAACACAGAGCTAACTTACCGACTTAAAATTAATCATCGATAACTTTGTTTTTATCGGAAAGCATTCTTATTAGAAAAGGCGTGTTGGTCTGGTGGTATTTTCCAACAGCTGAAAAAAATTGTCCGGTTTCCGTGTCTTCCCATAAATTGCCATTATTCAAATAAGATGATATCCTCTGTAGAAACTTTCATTTCGCACCAACACTGCCACCGTTCAGACTATCGTGAAGAATCCAGTGGGCAGTCATCCTTCATCGTAAGCCCTCATTTGTGACTGCTTGGCAACCAGTCCGCTCTCAGTCATCTTTTTATGGACACACATAGGCCAGACCATTCGGAAGTGTGATTATAGAAACAGGATCGTTGTGAACAGATGATGCTATATAATGCGACGTACATCATTATAATAGCGCCAGGAAGATCATCTGCGCATCTCACGTGTAATTTCAGTTGCTTATACAAAATAATACCTTAGTTTTCAAATTTCCGCTAAATGTTGTTTCGTTTTTTTTGTGGTTTGAAAAATCTCACTGAAAGCTGTGTCTGTTAGCAGTTTTAAATCAGACGTCAAATTAGTCCCATAAATAGGAGCAGTTTTGCTTCGCGGAAAGTAACAATACATCAACATAAGAAACCTCAAATGGTGTTTATAAATTTGTGAAGTAGACCGTTTTAAAAATCACCACTTGCAGCGGAAAGCTAGGATCATTAATTCCTCCAAAAAATGAAAAAAAAAATGTGCACGTTCTCCATCCTCGGAGACCCAGGGGCAGATGGTCAGGATGGGACGAAGATCGGGAATTGCGAAGGTTTGTAAGGCGAGCTGGAGAGTGGAAATGCACGTGCTCTGGCGAAAAAGGTTTTTTCGTTATTACAATAGGATAGGAAGGACTATAAGGTGGTAAGGTATGAAAAATTGCTTCGCCATTTGACATGTTTGAGGCTCTTGCATGGTTCAAGTCATATTTGAGTGACCGAAGCCAATTTCTCTCCATTAATGACAGTTATTGCTGCAAAGTTAAGGTGTTTTATGGCGTTCCTCAAGGATCTGTGCCTGGCCCTCTCCTGTACCTGTTATACACTACTTTTTTTCTAACGCCAAAAATGAATTTTGAAAGGAGGTCGTTCAGAACTTGGGGTGAAAGTTCATGAAGAGATGTTGAACTCAAGCAAGCCAGGATTTGATGTCTGAATGAAACCTCTTGAATAATTTGACGTCGTACCCTGTTTTCCCCTTTGTATTCGGCTTTTCTTGTTCTTCTACGAGTTCGATCAGTTCCTTATCTATGATCTTGACAAACCTGCTTGTTTTGATTTAAGAATAAACTTTAACTTCAACTCGCGAAAAAAGCAAACGACGGAAAACCACAAGTACTTGACAGCGCGCGAAAATACTGCGAGCTGATTGGTCAAAAATGATATCGTCACTGGCGGGATAGCGTTTTTATCGACTTGCTAGCACTAGATATACCACTAAAAATTATATAATAACATGGACTATCTTACGAGTCTCTCTCTTTCTTCTGTATACACATTCTCCTTAAGGCTCTTGTGTATGTGACAAGTAAGATATTCCATGGCATATCACAAGAAAGCTTTGCGTCACTATTTTAATGTCATAGAAAATACTTAGCCCGACACAATCAATGCAGTACAGTAAAATACCAACGGACATACAACGGCTTTTCTGCATTCTGATTGGCTGTATTTAATATGACATTCTACAACACTCAAGTCACAAAAGTCTAACTAACTTTACCCTAGTAGCCGATGTTTTCTTTCCTCTTTCTTCTCAAGCACAATTGGGTCACGAGCGGTGACAGCAAGCCGGAAACTAAACGCTCTGGTATGATTGCATTGCATCGCCAACGTCTAGCTCACAGAGTGCTGAAAGTCGCCTTCGTATTTCCTTTATCATACTTATTTACCTCTGCTCGTTGTGACCATTTGGAATACAAAATAATGCATGTGCATTTGAAAAGTTAAACTGAATGAATTGTATCAGAACAAAGAAAACGGTATCTCTTTTTGTTGTAGCGATGTGAAGGTTTTTGCGTTGCCCTACTGCTGTAATAGGGGGCGTAAGCAACCGACGACGGCGACGGAAGTGAAAACGTCATTTGAAATTGTAACTCCACGTCTTTGTAATTTTTTAATAGACGGCGCAAAAGTAAGGAAAAAGAAATAAAATTTTGCGGTCACGTGCTCACAATTCTCGAGAACACCTAAAATTTGGTCATTTCACGCTGTTGCATGTTGCAGAGGACGGCAAAGAAATTACCAAAATGTAAAACGTATGAACAGAGCGATTGTTTTTGCTGATTAAGCCTCTTGTTTGTGGCGTTTTCGTTGCCGTTGCCGTCTTCATTGCTCCCTATTATTATTATTATTATTATTATTGTGCATTGATAGTCCGAGTGATACCACTATATGCAATGTGGATATTATTATTTACGATCACCTCTTTTAAGTTCATCCGAAGTTATGTTGCTAAGCTAAGTATTGATAATGAAGTGTACGTTTGATGACCTGTTTTTTCTTTTCTCGCCCAGGGGTTTCCTTAGCGATTTGCGATTTCTCTTTTGTTGGAGTTCACTTCATTTTCCTCTCATGGTTTGCTGCATTCAAATTAGCTAAGAAAGAGGCATGTTTAATAACGGGCCTGGGAATAGTAGGATCCTTTCAATTCATAGAAAGCTTTTATTTGTTTCTACCAAAAAGTTGATTTTGAGTAATATATCAAACACGAGAGACAATGTTTCATCGGAATATCCAAACACCGAGAAGAGAGTTGAAAATACGACGCGCAGCGAACTATTTTTGTCGGAATTCGAGGTGTTTGGATGGCCGATGAAACACTGTCTCGAGTGTTTGATATATCTTCTCAATTGAAACAAAAACTAAGGAATTAACGGAGAAGTAAAATCGTCAAAATCTATGCTAATTAAGACCGGGTATCCAAACCCCCTTCGCGGTTGTGATTTCCTTTGTTTTAACTTGATGAATTATTAATGAGTTTGAGAAAGTCTGTCCAAGTATGCAAATGAAATTCCAAGGACGCTTGCCATATTAGTTCGGTACCCGTGAACGTAATTAGCAGATGCTGAACCAACTTGCAACGATCTGTAGATTGGTAGGTGAGCTGAACTAAATAATGGGAAACTTTTTCTCGACAAATAAGAAAGAATGTGCCACTGAACCAAGGAATCAAAGACCCATTATAGGTAAGAAAAAATAGAAGGATTTCAGTCTAGTTAAAGGGAAGACGTCAGCCTCTACGTCTGTTGTCATATCTGTTAAAAAAGCTTGTATTAGATACATTTTGCTTTCTGTATGCAATTATTTAAATGACAGACCGTGGTTTTGCCCAACTTTTTTCCCATTTCTTTTAAATGTGACCATTCCAGAGAACCTGAAGTGATAAACGTCAGCATTGTAAGCAGGAGCCATTCTTGGTGGTGGCACTTGTCATAAAAAGCAAAAATTGCTTCGATGTGCCCATACATAAATTGAGTTGTACATCTTCTATCTCCTACTTCGGATAGGCTGTTTTGAGGGCTTATTTCATGTGACGTTGGAGACCTGAGAAACATGATCCTGATAAGCCCTTGCCAAAATTAATCTTATGTGACGTTCACGTTTACAAGAAAAAGAGTCGTATATTAATCAGGTTTTTTAATAGAACACTTTTCAACTCTGTTATAATTTGACAATTGAACTCTGCCAAAGGATATGTAAATACTTTTCTGTAAAATCTAAAGAGTACAGTACACGTAATAAACAAAAAAAGAGTTCAGGTGAAAACTAAAATGAGTCACTTCGCTGCTTTCACCCAATCGAACCAGTTGGCAAACAAAACCATGACAGCGAACACAAACGACACTCAACATAGTTTCGTTTCAAACGCTATTGTTTATTTACAGCAATGAACAGTAATTTCGAAACATGTCGTATTTTACTGATCTATCCATATCCATACTTTGAATTTGTAAAAAAGCAGATTTTGAATTAAAAGTCAATTTATCGAAACATTCACGGCCCTTTTTTCGGGAAATATCGTATGAATGCTGCGTGTATTAAGGGCTGCTGTGTACGCATAATTAAGTGAAATTCTGTGCATCATATATTTACACTGTTCGCAACAAAACGGACCCTTAAGTTTACATTCCTTACCATCATAAGGCATGAAGGCCTAGGCTTGCATTGCGATGCAAATTAACCTTCCAGGGTAAAAATTGGAAATAGGTCAAATTGGATACGGTGTACAGGTGTACGTGTATTGGTTTAAATGCCACCAAGCATAACGTAAATGGAGACTATTTTTATAGGGAAGAAAAGTGTTAAAAATGTATGATGGATCCACCCGTTTCAGGCTTTGCCTGTTTTTTTTTTTTCTGAAGAGCGGCAAAGCCCGAAATGAATGGAGGGCGCCTATGGACCTTTTGCGGAACGGAGAAAAGTTCACTGTTTGTTTGCAAAAACTATTGGAACCCTTCCAGTTTTTGTCGGATCCGTGCCATTTTTGCTCTGTCGTGTAAACGCCCCTCCTATCTGATAATTTTTGGCTCAATTTGTTCCCAGGAAAACAATTTTCATTGCCACAGAGCTACCAGGGTTTTTCAGCTCTTATCGACAGTGTATAACTTGTCACGATATGTACAGGCTGTTGCGTGTGGTGTAAGAGTGTCAACAAAATTTTGAACAGGTGGTCATTGCTTTGCAGTCCAGGACTTCTAATTCACTGTAATTTGATACTGAAATTAGATTTTGAAGTGAAAGAAAAAAGAGACTACAGCAAGTTATAATTTGTAACACGTGTTCCTATGGAACTGTTTCAATTTGCTACAGCCTTATTAGGAAGCAAGAATAATCAACAAGGTTATATGAAACAATTGATAAAAAAGGAATTGAGTAAATTAGGCCCGGTTCAGACGCCGTACTTTTCACGAGCCGAACTAATACGAATTTGGACCGACCCAAATTAACAAACGTACACCTGTTGATTCAGACTTCGAACTTAAAGCAGTTCCACAGCCGTTCCTAATACAGTTGGAGGAAAACTAATCAATATCGTCAATGGTTTTGAAAATATGCAAAGTTCGGCGTCTGAACCAAGGCCGTTCCAAAGTCGAAATTCCCGGCCAAGCCAGGCGAAAAGAACGCCTGAGCTGTTCCAAATTAAAATAGCCGTTCCTAATTGATTCACACGCCGCACTTTTCATGTACTTAATTGTATGAATTAGGTTCGACTCATGTGAGAGGCTCCCCTATGCCACTCTGCAAAATGCACTTACGTAAAAATATTGAGACTGTTCACGCGTCACGTATAATTCCCAAAATTCGTTCACGTTCACGCAAAAATCAAATATGGGAAATCACGAATCACGAATAAATAAAAAAACCTAAATCACGTTTCACGAAAAATTATAGGCGACCCTCATGTGGAGTCCGGCGTTTGAATCAGGCCTAACTGTGACAATGGTTGCATTATAATGTAAGCGCCTGGAAGTTGACATGAGTGACTTGATAATTTAAGCTGGTTTTACGCTCAGTTTATGTGAATATATCCTCTTTAGTTCTTTAGTATTAGTTTAGTTTAATTCCAGATAACTTTTGACTTTCATTTCATTTTGTCCGTGACTTTTATTGTCCATCAGACTACCAGTCACACCCATTTTAAGTGAGATTTTAAACCTTTGAAGTAGTTTCGACTTCTTGATCAGTCGCACGAATCATTTTACGTATTTGTTTCAGTAATAAAAACGTTTTGTTGAAGAGAGTCATCCACGTGTCAATCAACTTAATTAAGGGAGGGTGCTACTTGGCAAACTAGGAGGTGTCCCTGTTAAATTTGGGAAAGTTGTTCTTGAAGGTGGAAGCAATAAACCGGGGAAGAAACTGAAGAAAAGTTCCCGGAGAATAGAGGAGAATGAACAACAAACTCAAGACAACCAACATATTTTTCCAATATCGTCGATGACATAATGGGTCTCCCACGTTCAGGGTGAAAGTTTGTCTTAGATTGCTTAAAAATGAAAAAAGCCACAGGGACCCTACAAACACGCTTCAGCCCCTAGTACTCGCCAGTCTATCACTGTTGATTGTGATACTGATGTATTTCATTTGGCTTGATTCCATTATTTAGGGATACTTTCCTTGGATTGCCCAGAGCTCTTTGCCAAACACGGCAAGTCTTACATAGCATCGTCTTATGTGAAGTATATTGAGAGCGCTGGAGCCCGTGTTGTGCCAATACGGTATCCTTATATTGCACCAATCATAGTACAGCAACATTTTTGATAATGCACCGACAGTAGTATTTTAGAATTCACTTATTGCAGCCAGTAATTTCTTTTTGCCGGTGTTCTAACCTTAGCCGGAATAATGTTGCAACACTCATCCTGAATGACATGAAAAAATATTCGATTATGTTGTCAGCCCCAACAAGCTATTCACATATCATACGTTTCGAACTTGCATGCAGATTTCTTGTGCTCATGCTTGCGTCGAATATGTTAACCAGCCTTAACTCGATAAATTATAGAGCTTACTAAATTTATAAACAACCAAATATTCGCTCAAAAGAGAACAGTGACTAAGAATATTGCAAACCAGTACCAAGTAGTTTGTTAGAAATCTCTTTTTTAATAGTCGATCGGTCGAGGTAGGCTTTGGCGAGCGAACTAGCCATACACTGGGTGAACTCTATCAGTTCTACACTCTTTCACATTTGCTATCTCGGCTGTGAAGATTGTGACTATCAGCAGATCTATATGAAAGAAAGACGAAAGTCTATTCAATCAAAGCAAAAAAGAACTGGCCTAGCACCCGCATAACATGTCCTTGGCCTCAATTAAGTAAAGCTTTCTAAACTTACAATAGTTTAAAAGACACAGTCTTCATCTCTACATCAGCACCTCCCTTTGACTATCACGCTCAGGTACGGTATTACTGCTACAAAGGCGGGGCAAACTCCTTAACACTCTTGTAAAGGATTGATTCAACAAATGAAGAGCTGGAAAAACTTTTCAACGGCATCAATGGGTACGTGCCATTGACTTATTTGAAAATTCATTCAGTTTTCACTAAGTAAACAGTTCAACTAATTTTTACTTTTCTCAAATTCTGCCTTACGGTCTCCAGAGTGTTGTTTCCAGGAGGGGGTGCTAGTTTGGCCAATTCAGGTTACTTGAGGACTGCCAAGATAATATATGACTTTGCATTGCAGGTACACAGTGCATTACAGTTACTTGAAGGTTTGAGTATCTATGTACCACTGAACCTTTTACTGATTATTGTTGTGGATGCTTCCAACATCTGTTTCAGAGTGATACAAAGAACACGACGTAGCTCCTTTAAATTGTGTTATTATTCAACTCATTAATAATTCATAATGGAAAAACAAAGGAAATGTTTAATCAATCAATGGCTGTATATACAATATTCTCCTGATCAATAAAACGTACCTAAAAAAATGATCGTTTTTGACCACGAACACCGTTATAAGCCCCTACTGCATGTCGTATACAGTCCAAAATTTACGATACGGCTAGACCTAAAAAGCATTTATCATTTGTATCTGAGTAGCACCTTCAATGTCTTCAAACGGGCCATCAGGAGGGAGATTTGACTTTCCGTTTACTAGCTTAGTTATTTCTGCTTACTTCCATCCTTTTGCTATGTGGCGCTTTCCTTTATTGCTTGGCATGTGGTAAGAATTTTCGCAGAAATTAGTAGCAATAAGGAAGATAAAAT
Organism: Galaxea fascicularis; assembly: GCA_948470475.1. NCBI lineage: Eukaryota > Metazoa > Cnidaria > Anthozoa > Scleractinia > Euphylliidae > Galaxea > Galaxea fascicularis. The sequence goes on along the minus strand of OX419340.1, from coordinate 20,703,376 downwards.
GAGTAACTTAATGACCCCATGAACGACGGGAAAATGAATGGACATGAGCAAAATTTTCTTTAAATTCAAGAAAGAGCTTCGTCTTATTGATGCTTAACTCAAAATTCACTTTTTTACTGGTTCGTTGCTTACTTTAGGCGTGTGATTATTTTCCAATGTGGGGAGTTTGCTTGGGGTTTGAAATGCTCAATGTTGTGACCAGTGGACTGGAAAGCGATCAAGTATTAGATCCTTGTGACGCGGAAAACTACCCCGTTGCTCTGGATTTTACATCAGGTAACTGATAAACGCATCGCGTAATTTGTGTATATTTATAATGATGACAACGACGATGATGATGATGATGTTGTGAAGATGATTATGATGATGATGGTGATGATGTGATGATGATTGCGATGATGATGATGATGATGATGATGATGATGATCATGCTCAATAATTATAACGATGATAATCTTTTAGGGGTGATGTGGTTTCGTTAGCTCCATCTTCACGTATGTGGCTCACACTGTCATAATATAATATTTGTAGCAAACAAAAATGTAGCAAAAATACCAACATGTGATGGCCTTTTTCAACTTCTATAGAAGCGAGTCACAGCCAAATTTTTAGTTCAGAAGCAGATGAAGTAAAGAAAATCCTTAAAGAACAAAGTGTTGCTTTCCATAATCACGCCAGATGCATTACCACTGAGGTAATTATTCATTACGAACATTTTTAAAATTCATAATTTTTAAAATTTAATTTTTTCGATTTTGAAACACTGTCATTTCTCATGTCTAAGGGCTAGTGGGTATACAGAAAAATCAAGTCACTCGTGGGATACTTCACGGAATACTACTAGAAATCATTGCATAACTAGTATGCACCTACCTTTAAGAACACATCATATATACTGTAGTCTCCCTCCCAGCCGTTTTTAGTATCGTCACGCAACGCTCCTCCCCACAAACTGATTGGTCACATAAGAAACAATGTCAGTGATCTCATTGGTGCAAAGACTACAAAGGGAAAGGAATGTTTTTTCGAATGTGAGCAGCCGTTTGTGGGGAGGAGCGTTGCGTGACGAGACTAAAAACGGCTGCGAGGGAGACTATATATATTGCTACTTTTTGGAGTTATTACAAATGTCGGAAAATAAACGTTATTTTCGAAACTCTTTGGTACTCTATAAAGTGTTCCATTGTGAACCATCAGGATAGGGATGCGGATTCCCTGTGTTGAGTGGATTCAAATAGATCGCACTTACTCATTCTACAGCAGCGAGTCCTCCAAAATTTGAACATTTGCCTCTCTGATCCAAATCTTTCAGAAAACAGAGATGAACAGTCAATCTGAATGTGTTTTTCTTTTTCAAGGAATACTTTTTGGCAACTTTCGTTTGAAATATTTTATAAACGTGGCAAAATACACGGTTGATCTGTTGTGAGGGCGCGGTTCGGTAAGCTGTAATTCGCGTCACAATGTATCCAGAGTACCACTGACGTAACTTACCTACAAGCTTCGTCTTCTGATTTCGTGCGAATTGTTACTGAATAAAACAAAATTTGCAGAAATTCCGGGCAGACAACAAACTCGTGGAGTTCTTCAAAGTCCTCGCAACTAACAAGGATAGAAAAGGACAAGAATTCGTCTCCATGATTGAAGGTAAAGTACGGTAAATCTGATCGGGGGGAGAGCTTACCTCAAATTTAAGGCTGTTTAGTTTTTGTAATGCCCAGGCTGTTAACATACGCACTCTTATAAGGAACACCTCTTTGCCAGAATACGGGGACCAAAACCGCACTTGGCATGTCTGGCGTGCGTTTCTCAACACTTCGGAGAATATTTCGCGCCCGAGACGTATTTTTTAGTCTGTTTCTAACAATTCGCACTAGCTTTTTGGACAAACTAGCCCAATGAATTTCTCAAATTCATAGTATGCTTTCTAAAAAGAGTATTACAATTATTGGAAATAAAATTTCTGGTAGTAAACACAGTGCACGTAGCGTTTTCGGGAGTTTCAAGAAACGCACGCCAACTGTTTTAATGGAGTTGGTTCGCGGATTGAAATGGGAACAATACGATCATGGTTTTGCATTAAAAGATCGTTTCTGTAGGTAAAGGTAAGTCTGCAGTTTCGTGGTTTGTTCAGCCCTCAACGTGTGACTCGCTAAGGAACTGATGATCGAGCTAATAAAGGAAAGACATTTGAAAACAGCACTTTTTCCAGAGGAAGGGATAGGTCGATGTAGTAGGTCGAGGCTTACGTTCTCATTACTGTGTAGTAGGACCGGCCCACACAAAGCTTCCTCTCTGTAATCTGTAAGCTACTAATCATTGATACGTGAGAACTAGGGTGATTGAGATAAGCTGCTTAGGCTTAGTGAATAACTATCTTGTGCGTCTGACCAGAACAAAGGGGACTCCTCTTAGAGATAGATGACGCAATTTAAAGAAAAGTGAAGCCCGGTAGCCGAGCATGTCTAGGAAGCGAAGAAAAGCAGCTCTCCAGTGTAGGGTCAGGTTAACTACGTGTTCTGTGTGCCAGTGGCTGTTTTTTGTTCAATTATAGGTAAAAAGTACCCAGCATATGGCACGCAGTGGCACCCGGAGAAGATACAGTTTGAGTGGGAACCTAGAGAATCAATCGATCATTCTGAAGATGCTATTCGCGTTGGACAATACATGGCAAACTTTTTTGTAAATCAAGGTAAACTGACATACCTAAAACAGCAACGGAACTGTACGGGTGTCACAGGGCATCTCACTAGATTTTGTTGATTTAAGAAGCATTAAGAACTGATTCTTTTTTGGAAATTTAAAACGACTCAAAAATAAATTTGAATGGCAAAAATGTATTAACATTTACATTTACATTCTAGTTAGCAATGGTAGTAAAGGACTGAGTGGAGTCCAATTCAGTCTGTTATCATACGAGTGGGGAGTCAGCATTTGTTTATCACGAGTATGATTACAGACCGAATTGGACGACGCGAAGTCTTATTACTAGTTAATCATAAAAAATTATAATTTCCGAGAAAAGAAGAAGAACCAAGTTATAAAAGGAAGGGAAATTTTGCATTAAGAGACTGACAAAGGAAGCGAGGTGAAACCAAGGTTGTTGTGGTTGATTTAAACTAAACTTTTAGTGTGATTCGCTTATTGAACTGTGCTATAACAAACTGCCCGATAACAAGTTGGCAAGTGAATTAGTGGAAAATAGGAGTTTTTTAAACCAATCCTGACCAATCACAATCGAGGAAATTGTAATTTTTTATGATTATTGCTGTAATAGTCCTAATATGGAGCTGCAAAGCCTTAAAATGTTGTATAGCTGTGTTTTCGGAAAGTCATTCTTAACACTCATTTCATATTACGTCATGATAATTACTGCGAACGTGTAAGCGTGAGCCAAGTAGCGGGGTCCGAGGGCATGCTCCCCCGGGAAATTTTTATTTAAGTCTTCCGAAATGGCTAGAAATGGATCATTTTTCGTCTGTTCAGGAACAAACCTAACGACAGACTGCCTCATCTGGCCTTGTTTTTTTACGAAAAAACCCTCAAAAAACTAAATTGGACCGAAAAGCACAAATCAGAAAAAGGTATCGTTTCGTTAGAGGTCCATATATTTGACATAAAATAACGTAATATACTTTTTTGAAAAAGACAGACCTGGTTTCCTTAAGTAAAAAGAAATAGTGACTTAATCCACCAAAAAAAGTGAGGGGGCTAAAGCCCCCCCCCCCCAGCCCCACTTCCTGCACGGTCCCTGACCAAAGGCAGATGTGAAAATGTTTAGTTTCTTAACTAAAAAATAGCCAGAAATAGCAAAAGCAGTTCAGAAATGGTCATAGCATGGTAATTACTGCTAGAATCATTAGTTACAGTTTAAAAGTGGACTGAAACCTCCAAAACAAATGTGATGGCAAAATTGAAGTAAGTTGATCATGTCCTAATAATTCTTGCACATCAGTGAAGCAATAATTCTGCAGCATCACCAAATCCAGAGTTAAAAGCAGTGGAAGAATGTTTTTCTATTACATTTGTGCTGCATGCATTTTTTTTCTTCCGACAGGCGCTTGCAGGAAAGGTTTTTCCAAAATAACCCCTCCCCCCCCCTCAAGAGTTAAATGGTCGGCCCATAAGTGAAGTTTTTGGATAGTTAAATGTAACATTTCTTTTGATTTATACCGGCAAAATATAACTTGTTTTTTTCTTAAATATTGTATAGTGTATCTTCTGTTCTGTTTCTTTACTATCAAGAAAGGTTTTGCAGGTGATTTGTACAATATCCCTTAATTGTATTCGTAGGGTTTCCGAACGGTCAATCTTTGTAAAGGATTGGTCTTAATTGATTGTAAATAATTAGTATTAGCAAAACATATAAATAAGCTAACAGAAAGCATGTCCTTTGCGAGGACGGCAACAAGCAGAATGAAGATGGAGAGCCAGTTAAGACAAAATTAACTGAGTTGTTGTCGTAAGCTTGTGAATGTCTTGTAAGGGAAGTATACATCTTCAAAACTACCTTACTGACTTTTGGCTTTTTGAACAGCGTACCTCTCAGCGAGTAGCTCTGATGATCCCTTAGTAACTAGAAGAGGACGTGTTTAGCACCTCTTTACACGGGTGTTGGCTCAGCGAACCGTTGATTCTTATCACACGAGCAATCAACTTGGATTCGAAGAAACACCTTAAGAGCTGCCAAGTTTTGTACAAGGAATAAATGGCAGGGCAGGGAATAAATACTACATAGGAGTAAGTATATTGAAGTTTTGCTCCATTTTCTTTTCCAGCTCGTTATAACATGCACAAGTTTGCCAGTGTAGAGGAGGAGGAGAAGGCACTTATTTATCGATACAATCCCACTGACGTTTCCAAAGAAACAGCATTTCAACAGTGTTACTTCTTTCAGTAAATCCGGTCCTAATCAATGCTTGTGAACATACTTAGCTAGTGTTTTGCTTTTTTTAACTAATGTGGCCGTGATCTGCTACGACGCACTTATTTTAATCTTCTACCTGGGAAATGAGAAAAACCAACGCAGTAGTAGAAAGCACAATGTTGAGTATTCGTTTCCGTAACTTTTAGCTTGAAACTTTAGTTTAATGGAATTAATTTTCAAGAAAATAAGAAATGTTGCGTTCTTTGTTATAAAATACGCGAAAGAGGGCCTCATGCTGCCGATCTCACATTGCATAAATCCCGCCATCACTTGGCGATTAGTACGCAATGATGTGAAAAGCTGAAAAGCACTGATTTTAACACGAGTTATTCAATTTGTGTTCCAAAAACGACGCAATTACTGGGAAATAAGCCACAATCTTCACGCAGATACAAAAGAAACAAATTATCGATTGAAAACATGCACAGAAGCAAGCTTCCATCGCATGAACTTAAAAATTGTAATAACATAAAGGAAAGTAAAAATAAAGCCATGGAGAAAAAAACTGTTTTCGATTCAAATGTCAATATACCATCAAAACTGCTACGGAGATCAGTTTGGGGAAAGTAGGTAAGTCCTACTTCTATCCGTTCTGTGGTTTTTAGTTACCATATATCAAACGCGATCAAGATTTCAACAAGTTGCGGCTGCAGTCACAAATTGAGACACAGAAGTCATGGAAATGAACAGATCTTAGTTGTTAATATGGCTAATGACGCACCGTTCACTGAACTGAGCAACCTGAATGTATTGGTTTAATTCAATCAACACCCTAACGGGTGACTTTCGCATTTAATATAAAATCTACAAAATACTTTAAATATTAGCTTGTTAAATAAGTTGTCCTTCGTTTTCTTCCTAGGTCAGGGGCACCCAACGAGCAAATTCAGCAAAAAAAACCTTTGAGGGATATTTCTAGGCTGCTTGTAATGTTTTAAGACTGTTTTAATCAGCTAGAACAAGCTGAAAATTGAACTTTAGGGAATGAAATCTTCATTTCAGAATTTGCTAGCTGAACGTTACCTTCGAAGAACTTCTCTGCGAACTATTTGCTAACCTGAAAATGCTGGGCGACCTTTTTAAGAGCCAAAAATTGCAAAAATACACCTTCCGAAAATCTAAGGGACTATATTCCCCTGGATTTCCCTGGTTGCAAATCTTTAAGGTGATGTTTTAGTTAAGAAACCAGTAGCTTTTTGGCATTGCATTATCCGAAAGTCTTAGAACGAGTAGACTCTCCCGAACAGATATTTCATCGAAGTTTCTCGTTGGGTGCCCCTGCAAGGTACACACAACACAGCTACACACAGAATTGCGCTCTTCTGCTTTGTCCACGTTAAAGGAAGAACTTACACAAGCCAAGCTCCAGATGTAAAGAAAAAGTATGCACACTGAATAAACGACAGCTATATACCTATAGCACTAGTTTACAAACACGGTACTTCACATGAACCTAACTTAAGTACAGTTTAGCTCGACCCAAAATACTTGAGTTCGCCTGTTGAATCAAACGTCGAACTTAACTAGATCATGACAATAAACAGATCGAGGTTGACTTATACATTCAGTATATACATTAACATTATGCATTTGGTTCGGCTCATGTGAAGATAGGCATTTGACCCAAACTCTATCCTCAGCCGTTATTCCCGCCTGACTGGCCGTGAATAACGATCCAAATGAAATCAGTCGAACTTAACTGGGTCAAACACAGTACTTCACATGAACTTGATTGTAGAAAACGTTTACGTGCGCTCAAGGACACGCGAGACATTTTTTGAACTTGACGCTATTTAGTGACATTTGATTGATTGATTGATTGCTTTTCTCATATTACGTGTATATTTAAACTTGGTAGTTTTTATATCTTTTTTTTTATCGGTACAAGAAACGAGTTACGTATACGACTGTGAGGTTTGTTAAATTAGTTCGGCTCCTGGAGGAACGGCGTTTGACCAGGGCTTAAGAAACAAACCACGTTCGTTACTGGTAATAAGCTGACAGTTGTCAACAAGGTAGTGTTCACATTAAGATTTAATGGGAATGAAAAGTGGAAACGAGGGCGAAAAACACATCAACCGTCGATAATATAAACTGTTTCGTTTGTCCTTTTTTTCTTTTACCTTCAGGCTTGGTTCAAATCAAACATTTAAGGAAGTTCGGAAGCACGGGTTTGGCGCACTTCAGTTCAAAATTTCCATGTAGTTTCAAATGGTTTTCTCTCTTGTTAGCGGTACCTTCACTACAAATCAAAACATCTTAAGGACGGGTTGACAGTTTGTCCAACTCATTAGCAACAACACAGCCGCTAAGTGACCATGGAATTTCATTTCTCATACTTGACGCATCATTTATTAGCGACCAATAACGTAAGAAAACCAAATGGTGCAGTACGTACAAAATATTTTCTCATCATAAATAAGTACCATATCTACAGATCTCAAAATCTACATTAATGTTATTCATTTGAAGTTTGCTTCGTTATTGACCGACTATCGTACTGTTGAAGTCATATCGAAAGTTCACGAGACCAAAAATCTGTTATTCTTGTTGTACATGGACCTCCGCTGACCTTCACTTGCGGCTGCATTAGCAACCTTCGAGTGAGCCTCTAAGTCGCCATTACCCAGCATGCGTTTGACCTTGGCTTCTGTTGCGTCTTCGCGTTTAAATCCCTCCAACTCCCTCTTAGCTTTCTGTGATTACAAAAATGTAAAATGAAAATAAAATGATGAATGAATAAAGAAAATATATCACCAGCAATGCCTGCGATTTACTCCGTTTGGTGAAGACTTTTTGTGGTATAAAAATCTGATTATTTATACGGGCATGCCGCTGAGGCTACACTGACAGTTTCTTTATCTCCTTACGGGTCCGTTTGGCCACTCGTCTAAAATGAGAAAGCATGTTCACACTTATTCAAACATGACAGGCGCAAAGGAAGCTCAGCTGGATACCACACGGTGTATAAGAATTGGAGAACACTTCCAAGTAAGTGTGGCCCTGGATTTAGGCAACGCCAGGGAAAAAGTAATTGTTCGCCCAACTACTGCAAAGACGAGGCTATTACACAAGTAAACAATGTGCAAGTTTAAACAGTCATTGTATGTCTGCCATAGCTCAACCTGCAATAAACTGCCTATGCCTATGTTGTCTGTATCCACGGTGAGGGTAGTTTACCTTATAGTTAGCAATGAAGTCGATGAAGGCTTTGAAGAAGTCTGACGGTTCAACCACTTTTGGATTTTCACCGAACAGGGTGCAGACCTGCGCATAGACCTCTTCCATCTTACGGTAACGCTCCGTAACTCGCTGTACTTTCTTGAATGCCGCATTATAGAATGTCTGAATCAAACATGGGCATCAAGGAAGTGAAAACAACACCTGCAAACAAGGAAACCATCTGCTTCCCAAGAGAAAGCAAAGTGAAATCTCTGCTCACTAGATAACTTAGTCTGGACGGCATAACTCGCACACACGGTCACCTTCTCATCATCTCAGAAAAAAAAAATCTGCTGCAAACTGCTTCAGTTTACCCTGAACAGCAAGACATATCATCGTCACTGTAATAGCCTCGGAGAAGCCATACATACTGACCCCTCCAACTAAGATTAACCGGCGCTATTGTATTCGTATTACATAGACCTATACAGCCAGCACAGGAACAATTCACCAAAACAAAAACAATAAAAAAGGATACAAAAATAATGAAGTTGTCTGGTTGTTTGTCTCTCTCAGACTTGGTTAGGTCCAGGCCTTTTCTTAATCCTTGCACATCAGCCGCTAGCGTCTGCATGGAGACTGGAAAAATAGTTACTGGTATCAATGTAAGAAATGGCTGCTTGCAATCCGCTTGAGTTGAGCATCATTTCCCTTGTCCCATCGGGGGCCTGCGAGTTACTCACAGCTGGAGCCAGAGAGCTTGCTAGTAAATAAACTCGTATTCTGTTGTAAGGGAACGAACCCACATATGGCCTGAGAATTGAACTAGGAAAATCAAGCCTCCTTTTTTTCGTGACAGAAACTTGTGCTCGGGGCCCTCGGATACCTGGACGAGTAGCCAGCTTACACTTTAACTATCGTAAGTCCACTAATCCTAGCACGAAATTGGACCTGGTTGGTATGGGATTCAGAGCAACAGTGTAAAGCCAGCAAGACTAGAGGCTCTTAGTCCACTCGAACATGCCAAATGCACCATTAATTTGGAAACAAATAGAATGCCCACCTGTAGTTGCTCCATCAAGGTACAATTCTTCCGCGAAGTCCTGGAGGTCAGGGAACTTCTTATGCACAATATCCACAATGTAACCGAGAAAAGTCTGTTTTCTGTCTGTCGTTCGCGTGTCTTCCAACTGGCAATAACAAATGATCAGAGTCAATGTGATTCAACAGGGCTAAGACAATCTTCCAAAAACCCTGCTTCAACAACAATCTTGTATCTTGTAACTCACAGAGATATCCATGAAGTCGAGTTCGAACCTTACCTTGCTGAGGGATTCCAGTTTAAATCCATAGGCGAGTCCTCTTCTACTGCTATTCATGTAGTTTCCATATATCAGTATAATCTGAAAAATGAGAATGGGATTAGCGTATAATAAAGGTTGCATTTTCCTCCTGTCTCAGTGTGTCTTCGTTTGTCAATACAGGTGCCTATTCGAAGGTAATTTGTTGGGTGAAACAAGAAACAATGAAACAAGAGTTACCTTGAACAATTTTTTGAGTTTCGCACTGTTTACAATGGACGTCGCTGCTCTCAGCACAGCATCCACTTGCTAAAAACAAAGAACGAAAAGAAAAGAATACCCAGTCACTAAAACAGTTACGAAGGATAGTGCAATCATCACCGAGACCCAACGCTCACGAAACGTACCGGCATGACAGTTCTCATGAGTTCATCAAACACACCAATGAAGGTCATCACACTTAGTTTAGTCTCGTACCGCTCTACCTTAGCAATCTGTAAAGGAAAAAATACTTACTATTAACACAGAAAACACGATAAAATCGCGCTGGCTAAAGCTAGCATAAATAGACGAACACGAAACTTTATGTCGGTACCTCAAAGAGAAACTGTTCAGCTTCAGCAAGCTTTGAGAACTCCTTCGCATGTCGAGCCAGACCCGCTAGCTGCATTGAAAACACAAAGAATAAGAGCGAGAAAAAAAAAAAGAAAAGAAACGACCAAAGAAACACAAAGAAAGCTGACGTAAAAAACCATAGCAAACACAAACAAAAACGGTACTTATGCCCTGAGGCTGCAGAAGAAATTCAACTAGTTACGTACAAACAAAAAAGCAAACAAATAGACAGACAGACAAAATAATAAAAAGGGGGGGAGGGTTAGTTTGTAAAGAAACTGTGGGGGAGTGGTACACAAAAACATGGTTTCATCAACTGAGTTGATGACGTAAATTGGCCACAGCAGGGTTCACAAAGCTGACGTTTCGAGGGTTTTTAGCCAATCGACAGAGCAATAACATAAGCCAAAAATAAAAAGAAACAAACAAACGAAAGGAAATCAAGACAAGCAATTAAGACGGCGATGTTTTGCTGGACAATGTAGTGGATAACATTCTGTGGTGAGAGTGACAATGTAGCAAAGCAGAAATGTACTATAGCTGGTTAATTAGTCGCAGTAATCAAGGTGTAAACCACTTATGACGTGAAATAAATGTTAAATGTACAAAAGCGCGTAACAACCTCTCACCTCTTCCTTGGTTGGTACAAACTTGAGCAGTAACTCTGCATGCTCAGGTGGCAGCTCCACCAAGTCACACTGATCAATCAGGGCACCAATTGTTTCTGTTGAGTGTTGGATTCGGCGGCGGGCGATCACTGCCAAGAAAAGCAACCAGAACGAAAGTTCTCACTTCGTTTGTGGTTAAACCACCTTTTTAGGTTTGGGAAAGCAGCCGAATCATCGAAATCGAAGGAAATTCAAAATAAGTGATGTAATAAATGTAATATGCACAAGCAGCACAAAATAATAAAAACAAACCAAAACATAAAGCAGTTATCGAGATGCTATCGACTGGTGAACTGATAAATAATTATTATAGTGTGTGGAGGACTTTATACGCAGGGAAAACTGCAAGTTAAACGGGAGATATTTAAGGTAAAGCATGCGAACTAGAGGAATTGCATCTTTATTCTATCCTATACCTCTAAACACATTTCTTAAACAACATTTCACTCAGTAGGTATACCTTGGAAAAGTCCGAATATTTTCGACTCAGAAGATTCTTTAGAAATTTACAGACCTCTAAACAGGTACAGCTATGTACTAAATTGAAAAGTGCTTGAGACGTTCAACGTTTCTCCAAGAGAGATTCAAAGATGACTTGGGTCATTATTTCAAATCATTTTGAAGTCTATTCCACCAGTCAATTTACCATAGCTGGCTTTTTATATCGCGATGTATGATAAGAAGTTACCGCTGTACTTCGACCCGGAAACGAAAAATATTAAACGGCTCTCCAGCTTTCTCATTCTGATTGAATATTTCCGAGGCACTGGAAATATATATATAATATATATGAGTGTACAAAGAGTAAAATGTAAAATTGTTTAAAATAATTTTCATCAATGCTCGTAGCTCAGCTATAGTAAAAGAAGACCTGTAAGAGACAGCCCAAGACAAGTTAGAAATGAGGGTAATCAAGACTCAACTCCTCACCAAGATTCCTTGCCCTCTTTGGTTCAATAACTGTGATTTGCTCTGCTGCTCTCTTCAAAGCTGTTAAGTAGGTAAACATAGCATGGTTAACAAAACAGACGAGAGCAGCTGATTCACCACTTGGTAGGTGGAGTAAAGACGACAAGCATTTTTATTGTGTGACCATTATTTTGAACTAAATATTCAAACAACCGTACAAACACCCCGCGACAAGTGTCCGATTGCTGTCAATGTCTCGTACTGCATTTTTTCGTACATAGAAAATAACTGTTCCTTTAATCGCTCTTTGAAATTCAAAACAGCATCACTATAGGAGGACGAATTAGCAGAGTTCGCGATTATAACAAACAAATGTTAAACGAAAGAAACGCTTTGATTTTCTAATAATGCCTGCTTGTTCTTGCCTTGTTCTTTCTTTGCAACAAGATCCTCTGAAGCTTCATTGGCTTTTAACTCAAACTTTTTGTCAAAATCAGCGAAGTCTAGTGCCTCCATGACTTCTTCATCTCTGATTTCCTGTTACATTTAAACAACAATTAGTAAATGACAAGACAGCGCTTAAACAGGATTATTTGATGAGATCATACGAAAGATACCCTGGCCCCAGAGGCCCGTTGAGAAAAGAACTATCTGTGAAAACCAAAACAGAAGGCGGGAGACGGGCCTCTGGCACCCAGGGTATACAAAAGAAATGCGAATGTGCTCAGCTGCAAGGTATGTTAATTTGGGTATGGACAAATTAAATCATTTCTTTTCCTATTCACACAAAATGAACATAAAGTCTTCAGAAGCAAGCAAAATGTTGTTTATCTTTACAACTCAAAAGAAAAAAGACATATTTCTGGCTATTGTGATTTTGTGTAATAACTGGTATTGACAAGATTGTATTTGATGTGTTAGTTTTGACCATTACAAAGGCCGTACTGAGATTACCTTGAAGAATGAGCTGGCGTCTGACGGTGACGCTATAGGAGTCCAGTTCAGCATAGGAAGGCGAACTTTGTTTGCAGCTACCCTCCTTCTCACAGATAGAGTTCCGTCTTAAAACACAAACATATAACCTATGAGCAAGTGATTTAGTTCAAACTATATCTGACAAACCAAACAATGACTACATGGCAGACCAAGCAATAAGGAACATTTTAAATAGGTTTGACTCCCAAGTGCGCGTGTGACAAACTTGTTATCGACTTCATTTACAACACCATAAGCTTACAAAAGCCCACTAACATGTGATGCGTTTAAACCAATCGCGTGCGAGCAAAAATATTTGATGGACTACAAATTAACAACAGAAGCATAAACCTTCTGTTATATAACTGACATTTTTCTCGCTACGGCGCGCCCATTCATTGGCTAGTTCATGGTCATGACATCTAACATTTAAACTGTTTACCGCCAAATGCCATCAGCGGGCAACATTGCGAAAACTATGACGTCAAACGGGAAACAGTTCACTGTTAGTGAATGATGCATATGAAAGAAATCATATGTGAATTGCGGATATGAAATCAAATCACTGTTACTCGCGAAATGTTGACCGCTGTTGCACGTGATCAGAGCGTGCAGTTTAAGATGGCCTGATGTTGTCGCTGGAATCTCAGCGCGCTTTTCAAAATTTTGTTTTTGTTTTTGTTTTCCACCAGTTTGATCCATTTGCTTTGCTACATGACAAATAACTTAATGACTGGTCCCGAGGGGAACAGTGAATTTTGTTTCCCTCGAATCTCAATGTTTCCATCGACTCCGATTCGGGAAACATTGAGATTCTTGGGAAACAACAATTAACAATACTATTCTACGAGGGCGCGCTGCATAAGAAATGATAAATAACCATGCAACGAGGCGCGCAGCGCGAGTTGGTTATGATCATTTGATATCCAGCAAGGCCAAGTAGAATAATTGTTTTATTAAAAACAATGCGACCACGAATTGAGAATCTGAACCAAAAGCGAATGAAAGAAAGAAACGCAGAGAAAAAACTGTGAAAGGGAAACATTTATCACCTGACTAAACGAAAAGGGCACAAAAACCTTAGATTTGTTGCAGCGTTTCTGCGAAAGTTTAATGAATTTAACGAAAGTATCCGAGAAGAACGCAGGAGCTTCTATTTTATTGGCTCAGGACCCTTGTAAATGGTCAATTTCAATCATTGCTTGTGAAGCACATAACAGGGAGCTTAAGCAGCAACAACGACGACAGCAACGAGAACGCCACAAAACAATGGAATTAATGAGGTAAAACAACACTCTGCACGTGCGTCTTACATTTTGGTACATTTCTTTGCCGTCCTCCGCAAAACAGCAACGTGAAATGACCAAATTTTTGGCATTTTTCAAGTTAAGCGAATTGGAATAATCGCGAAAGAGTTACAAAAACGAGAAGTTATATTTTGAAATGACTATTTCGTTGCCGCCGTCGTCGTCGTCGTCGTTGCTTTAGCTCCCTGGGCTTTCACATGGATGTACGTGCCGAAGAAAGCGTGTTTGTAGTCCACTCAAACAACGGCGCCATGTGCGAATTTGATTAAACTGAAGACATAATTTCCGAGTTCATCAAACTAGAGCATCGATCGTCTCACCGAAACTGGTCGGAAACAAGAAACCTGAAGGATGAATGCTGAGGACTCCTACATTGATGTCCCTGAAATTATCCTAAAAATGAAATCCTTCTCTATCCAGATCTCAACATAGATAGTCTAATAAGTATACAGTTCAGGCTAAGTATGGTTACTTAACCACCTTATAATAGCATAAATACTTTTATTTACGCCTTATGTGTAATCATTCATTAACTGAAACTTAACTGTAACTTACTTCTTATTTTGTAATCACTACTAAGTAACTATTACTTCAATCGCCAAGCATGCCGGCCTAGATTAGCTTTTGCTACCTGCCGGTTTGCTTAAATGTGTATGTAAATTGTTTTTCTTTTTGTTTGTAAAAAATTTGTAACATATTGACTGAACGACATGAATAAAATAAAATATATGTAAATATCATAAAAATTTCACGCTCCCGAGCCAGTTAGCATAATCACGTTGAGTGTTTGCCCGTGTCTTCCAACAGTGGTGGTGGCCAGGAAGGTGGGTTTGGCCGCCTCGAGAGACCATCGCTTTATTTTCCGATTTCTAGCACCTAACGTACACGGAAACTCCTCTATAAAGTCAAACAAATGTTTTTTGAAGCTTATATTTGTATTTCATTTGCAAATATTTGATGTTTCTTTGGCTTTACAGCGAAAATCACGCTTCACATTGAAGGGTAGTCTCCTTCGCAGCCGTTATTAGGGTCTTCACGCAACGCTCCTTCCCACTAACGGCTGCTCACTCGAGCTCTGCATTCCTTTCGCTTTGTTACTGAGAACCAATAACCTGCATGTTCCTGTTAGCAGCTGCACCAATCATATTTCTCGTCACATTTCCCGCCAAAAACACAACAAGGTCCAAGTTTCCAGGAAATGAAAGCCTGCTCCTTATTGGTCAGTTTGAGGAAAGGAATGCAGAGCTCGAGTGAGCAGTCATTAGTGGGGAGGAGCGTTATGTGACGAGCCTAATAACGGCTGCGAAGGAGACTAATTGGAGGGGTGAGTGGAGAGGAAAGATGGCAAGCGAAGCCTGCAGCGAAGGAGAGAAAAACAAAAGAAATGGGTAAATTTCCTGAGATTCACATTATTCCGAGCGACGTCTGCGTCTTGTAAACTTTAAAACTTTAGATTGCAAGTACTTGATTGTACAAAATGCTATTTTGTTCTTCCGATTTGTCTCTAAAACTTCGGAATATTTTAATAAGGTTTTGTTTTCTCTCTTCTAGCTCGATCATGTAATGGACAGAAGCTCACGATTTGATCCCTCGTATGGAAAGTCGAGAGGGTCGCGTTTCCTGACTCTAAACTCTGCTAAACACTCTGAATCGTCCATCTCGTCCAGGTCAAATCAGCCGGAGTCTTCGTAAGGAAAGTCGAGTTTTATCGAATTGTGTAAATCCCACAACAGAAATTCATCCTTGCAATAGCCAGAAGGTCTCGAGTTTCTCGAAAAGTTCATATTATGCTCGTAAAGTTTACGAACAAACTCAACTCTAAAAACGACGAGAGCAGCGATTCCTCTCGTCTTTACTAAACGTGACACTTGCAAAAGTTTAATGTTTGAAGCTGTTGATTAGTACACGGTATTGAGTGCAGGTAAAAGACCATTTTTACTGTGTTGATTTTTAGTTTCCTTCGAAGGATTTCTTGTACGGCGGCCACTTTTTGTTCAACGTTTATCTTTCGCACTACAAATGAATCTGAATAAAAAGCAATTGTTTCCAAAGGTAGCTTGATTCCTTGTCTTTCGTTCTGCCAAGTTTTGAGTTTACAGCTACTGATTTGCGCTTCTAGAGCTGTACCGATTTGGCGCCAAAAATGCGGTCGCAAAGGACCTGGCGACGAATTAGCATTTTGTATAAATAGGCGTAACGTATTTTTAATTAGACTCGCCTTGCAATCAACCGGACACATCCGTTGAAAAATAATGTAAAGAGCCGTGTTAAGATTGTGTGTGTGGATTACCCTACAGAATTGTAAGTAGCATTTCGCTTCGAATATTTCAGCCTTTAAGTGCAATTTCATACCTAAAACGCAAATCTTTCATTTCCTTTGCAGTTTGACTGTTGCCGATTATGTTACCGTTGACAACCAGTGCGAAAATAAAGTGGTTATCCGTACATCGTTGTAGCCTTCAAATTAGGGAGTTTTAGCAACTAGGACGGGAACGGCAACGAGAACGACACAAAACAATAGGGTTAATGAGCAAAAACAATCGCTTTGCACGTGCGTTTTACAGTTTTGTACATTTCTTTGCCGTACTCTGCAAAACAACAACGTGAAATGACCAAATTTTATGTTTTCTTGAGTACGTGAGTACGTGGCGGCAAAGTTTCCTTTCTTTTTCCTTGATTTAACACCGTTCATAGTAATTTAGTTCTTTGACAGTTCGTCAGCATTTTCCAAGTTAAACAAATTTCAATAATTGCGAAAGCGTCACAGAAACGAGAAGTTATATTTTGAAATGACGTTTTCGTTGCCGTCGCCATCGTAGTTGCTAAAACTCCTTATTAAGTAACGCTTCGCTACGTAAGCGCGAACTAGCTACTATATACTGTGAGCACGTCGAGGTGGCGCGAAGGTAGGTGAATTTGGTTTCCCCAAGACGTGTTTGTTTACAGCTACTCGAATTACATGGTTTAATTCAAGTTTATATTTTATCTGTATAGAAGGCCCCATACTGTAGTGAATACTGCTGTGAACTTTTCTCGGAGCTGCAGGGAAATTTTTTAAGAAAAAAAACAAGATCTGGTCTTTCGTCGTTCTAAAACACTCAATTTCGTCTGTATGCCGGTTCCAGTGTTGCAATTTCTACTTGTTAATTCTGCTGCGAAATGATTTTGTTGGTGGCTGCCGGTTTCGGTGGAAAATTTTACTCAGCTTTCTTGATTTGCTGACGCGTTCATTGACCATATTTGTCGCACTCGGTATATCTTTAACAATTATTCTACGAGGGCGCGCTGGATATTTAAAAATTATTCACTGACACTGAGGTGGGTAATTGTTTTCGTATATACCACACAAGCTGAATAACTATCGTGTATTCAAATAATTTCCTCTTCGGAAACCGAAACGGAAACCCAGTTTGTTTCTCTTCGCCTGCTCGGAGGTGAATAGTACTTTGCTAATCACCTCCGAGTTAACCAATCAGAACGCACGAAAAGCACTGTTCACTTGTGTGGTATATACTAATAGACCTTTTTACCGATACGGCGGCCATCTTGAATTCTATTGTTTTGACTGAGAAATTATGGGCTGCCGAGGGGGCAATCGCTGGAAAATTTATGGTATACACAGCTTTCAGGATAAATTTTTACTGCTTGTCTCTCATATTCCAAAACAAATATTACAAGCGTTACATCTTTCTGTCACGGTATTTGGCAGTGGTTTCTATAGTTAGCGAAAAATTATTGTTAAAAGTTATCACGCCACAGTATTCTTTATAATTATTTCTCATCTGCCCCCTGGGTATCCCATAATTTCCTCGGAATTCAAGATGGCCGCCGTATCGGTAAAAAGGTCTATTTAACAATTAGACCCGTAGCCCTTGAGGGCGAAGTATCACCTAACTAGTCGGACAGAAAAGGCAATAATAAAGTTGGCAAATGCAAGTTGAAGAAATATTTATTTCGGAAAAAACGAAAGAAAGCGTCACGCTCGATTGCTACTCGCGGAATGTTACTAATAGTCCTCTAGTAGCGTAGCCAATCAAAATCCACTAGTCAAGTGATACTAACACCGGATATTCCTCAGTTTTAGCTGGGGCATGTTCAGTCACGTGTTGCGTTTCGACCAATCTCGTGGAATCGAAACTATTTGATGGATTATAATAAAGAACAATAACATGTTTCAGTGCTTGACACAGTTGCTCCACTTTTACTCATTAGTATACACTCACTCACCTATTTCTGGGGGAGGAGGTGGAGGAGGGACCAAAACAGCTGCAAGAAAAATCCATCTTAAATCAAATGCAACTGTACTAGCTTATTCACGAGAAATTTCCTGACAATTTAGCGATCAATTATGCTTGAGAGCTGAAATATTTTTCTTGAACAAGGTTGTCTCTATGGTTAACTCTCTTCAACTGCCATTCAACATTACTAACTTGCGATAAGATAATGGCATCTTCTGAAAGTTTATAGTTTGTCACAGCAATGACAAAAAGATAATCGTCATTGGTCTTTAATTGTTTACTTCGAAGATTGAAAAACCCTAAATGATATCTTCTTGGGAACAACTGAAAGAAACGCGATGAGTGTCCAAATTGTTTCTTACCATCTGGTGCCGGTGGGGGAGGTGGTGGCGGCGGCGGTGGGGGTGGGGATACAACTACTGCTGCTGCTGCCTCTGTAACACTTGTGATGAGGTCACCTGGTAATTCTACTTGGTCTGCTTCATGCTTGACTTGTTTCTAAAACAAAACCAACAAACTACTCAGGAGGAGACTAAATGGTCTGGAAACAGAACAACGTGTTACTACCAAACAAAGGGAGTTCATCTTCTTGTGTATTTCTCCATATCTTTATTGGCTTAATATGGAAACAGACTGGTTTGTTTACCACGACGTTCTCCAAAGTAGTTTGTAACTCTGTTGCTCGTAGTCTGTACTCTTCGGATCGCTGGTCAAGCTGAATAGAAAAATCAAGAGGTTATTAACGCAACACACGAAGGTGACAACATTAACAAAAATTCAAAAGCTGTACCTGTATATTTCGGGATAATTGTTTGTTTTTACCTCTGCGTTTGTTTGCTTGAGCTCATGATTTTCCTTTTGCAATTCCTGTTTGAAACAATGATACAACACCTCAGTGACTTGAATGAAACTGAGTTTGGCAAGGACGTCAAATCTGCTTTGGCTATTTCAAGGTATTTTATAATTTGGAATTCTAATCAGTTAAAAGTATAAACAGATCGGCAACAACTTGTGAAGTCACTGAAAAATAGCTTGTTATTAAGAAACATCCACACACACTAACAAGTGCAATGGAACAGACAGTCACTTACTTCAAGTTTTGTTTGTAAAAGATCGACCTGGAAAAAATATAATTATGCTATTAGCCTCGGTTAGTTTACATGCTCCAACAACAACAGTTACAGGAAAGAGACCTAACTGGAATCTAGCTTCTTTAGCTTTTCAGCTGAATTTTTTTTCAAGGTAACTTTTCTATTTCTGGACTTCCCTAATTAAAAACGACTTCCGTTAAACGCACCAGTCCGTCATTTCCAAGGAATGCCTGCCGGATTTTGCACTAAGAGAAAGCAGTCTGGTGAGGACTTGGGGGAATGAGTTGTGGTTTTGGCAAGATCATGTAGTGGCTACCAAGTCAAAACTGTAATCCCCACCCCCCACCCCCCTAAAAAAAAGATGGGAATTCCGAATGGTAGGAGGGTTAACCATTATGGAATTCTAAGGGCAAGGGGGGGTAAAATATGGAAGCCATCCGTGTTTGGGTATGGATGTTTTCTGGAATTGCCCATTAATTTTGTGCGCTTGACTTGTCAGGAGTTTGTACTTAAGTTGAAAGAGAATAAGGATTTCTTACTTCATCTCTAAGATACTTGGTTCTTTCTCTGAGGTTCACAAATTCATCCATAACAGCTTGCACATGGATGTAGTTATCCTGCCAGGTTTTTAAGCATTCCCTAACCGATGCAGCTTCCATACCTTCCAAAGTCTGAAGAATAAAAAAAAACCTTGGAATTAAGTATTTGTAGTAGCATGGGGCGCCAAGTTAAATTGAGGATTGCTTGCATGTAAAAGGACAAACTCAGAAGAAGATGTAGAGGTTGTTGTGCTCAAAATGAAGAAATGCACATGCAGTGCATTCAGCCAATTTAAGGAACGGGAGGGAGTAATTTTGCCCTCTTCAGTTCGAAGCAAAATTAAGAGAAAAATGCCCTCCTTTTTGACCAATCAGCATTCAGTAACATTATGTTGCCCTCTACGTTATAAGCTATAAAATACTAACAAATCATGCTATCAGTATGTTAGTATTTCATAGCTTAAATAATTATATTAACCTTCTGGGCAAAACTACTTTAATTTGTATTTAAGTTTACTACAAATTAACGAGTAATGTATGTATGTGTAACATACAATAAAAATATTGTATATTGAAGGGGTACCTGAAAGAAAGCCCTAATTGACGTCTGATCAATTGCCAGATTCTCCTTTCAAATTTCCTGGTATGCACTTGTGAATGACAAGGAGAATTTTCAAGACATTACACCAAAAGTCACTCAGGGCCTTATTTCACTCACCCCTTCAATAATAATTCATGGAGATTGAAGGTCAACGATAACAGAATTCAAGTGAAGGATGATCCTCGCAGTTGTGAATGTAATTTCTGCAATTGTGTAAAGAAGGCGGAAAAAAATTCGGGACTTCAATGGGGTTTTAACCCATGACCTCACGATACCAGTGCAATACTCCAGTATGCTCCAGTACATTAGAATTATCAAAATGTTCAGAATTCTTTGTCATTTTTACCCTTTCCAGACGTTCCACATCAAATCCTGCATCTTCGATCTCTTGTTGATGGAACACTTTCCTGTTAAATGTTGGTGTGATGCTAATCAGGGAGTTGAATAAAATTAAACAGAGTGTCTGAAAAAAAAGGGCATGGAATAGTTAAAATAAATTAGCTGATGTATGGAGAAACAACTGGCAAATGAGTGAATGACACATCAGAAAAATAACAAATTAAATAGATTGATATTGGGGTGAGGCGGAAGGGGTGAATTTGTTTGTTTGAGTTTATTTTTGTTCAGGAGGTAAATGAGGCTACAAGTCAAGGAATGGGGTCCATTTATTTTTTTTATGTCACAAATTTCCAGCCCACTTGACTTGAGTGATCTGACATGTACAATCTGAAGATTCGTGGTAGTGCTGAGTAGAGGTAGTGCCTGCCCGTATCCTGGCTGCGTAGTTCTGCGCACAAATAAAAAACAATCCTTGAGGATTAGGCATGGGATTTCTTTGAGTATTCATATTTGGTAAAAGTTTTTCCCGGGGTTTTGAATCTTGCCTCCATTCGATGATCCCAGTCTAACTTGAAGTCCAGAGTACCCGCTGGGGTGCAATGCACCCAATGTAACAAAGACAGACCTTTCTTTAGGGCTAAAGGTGGCAACCATTATTTTTCGAGGATAAAATGCAGGCCCAATTAAGTTATGGCTAATTTTAGCCTCTTGTTTTATAATTACCTGGATCTGAGGTGATATTGGTCTTTGATATATTAAGTTGACCAGTGTTTCAAATGGTCGCATTTCTCTTGTTGTTCTTGAGTAAAATCTCACAGCATCAACAACTTTTTCATAATATTCTGACTGTATGCAGGCTTGGGCTAGCATCTTGACCAATGAGGAAAAGCAAACAACAGCATATTATAAGTTTATTAAGACTGAGAAAAAAATAATAAGTGCACCAGTGTCACAACATACTTGAACATATAAACAGAAAGTCCAATCTCTGATTTAACTACTATCATAATCTCTAGATAAAGAAAGGTGTCTTGAGTTGATCTCAGTGGTGAACTAAAGTTTCGAGTAGACAGATAGAAATACACATAACAATGGGGTGTCTTTAAATATTTAAAAGCTATTTTTTTCTTGCCTGTAAAAATCAATAGCCCAAGTGGTTGCAATATTCTCACACTTTTGATCACTTCCGATAAAATAAAGGACTTTGACGTTTGCTGATTCTCTGTTTCTCGACAGCTTCAACAGGAAAACCGCACCAATGGTTAGGCATGGTTTGCACAAGTAGCTGAGTGCTTAAAAAGTCTGCGATGATTTCGATAATGATGTTCCCCTTCTAGTAGACATGGATATCAGGTTTTTCTGCAAGCCGCAAGAATTTCTGGTGATTGACGTAGCATAACATAAGATAAAATCACTGTTGACAGAGAGGCATTGTTTTTTTGTTTTAGTTGTTTATCTCTTAACCATGATGGACAATAACAACACTCTTAATTTATGCTTAAGACCTATGGGTTATGAACTTTTTATCTATTTACGATTCCAATCTGACATTGATATTGGTATATAGTTAAAATGTACTTTTGTTAACTTGTTCTTGATTTCATGGTCAACACAGAGAAATGATGCGTCAAAATGAGGGTGTCGCTGTTTGACACACTGGGGATCAACGTGATAATATGCATTGCGTTCTCTGTATGACTTTTTTGTCTGCCCTGGATTGTCTTTGTACCCGTATCTCTCTGGATGCCTTAACACTAAGCTCTGATACTTTTGCAAACCATGCTTAATTGTTGGTGCAGTTCCCCTGTTGAAGCTGTCGAGAAACAGAAGCGATCAAATGTGTGAGAATGAACGTCCTGCCTGCTGTGCTCATCGGTGGAAAAAAAAGAATTCTTCCTCGTTAGTTGTCAGGTACTTTTTTAAAAAAAAAAATCACGTAAGACTAAGAACTGATTCAGTTCTCCAATGTGTGTTCTTGAGATTTTCAACTTGTTTCTTCCGTGTATACTCTAGGGGACTCTTTTTTTTTATTAATGTTTTACAATAGGGGACTTGCAGCAACAACTCAGTGGGGCAATCTGTACTCTCGTAATGTATGCTAAAACAGACCAATCACAATCTTTGTTAGAATGGTTAAAAGTATTTTATTTTATTGACCAAATCTGTCAAAATGTCAAACCATCAAAATGCATTCCAAAGTAGTTTTTTCTTAACTAAAAGCAAAGTCCGGCTGAAGTTTGGCTCATGCCTTCTCTAACAAAAAACGTTAAGATTAAGAGCTAAGTTTTAATAGACACTCAGGAAGATGAATTTTTGAGTGATAAAAGGAAGAGCAAAATATTTTTCTCATGAATAGCTTAAAACTTAAATTGACTCCCATGGCACCTGGGGTAGCGGGATTGTGTGGTTGAAAAACAAAATGAGTCAGATTGTCCAGGGCTTTCACTTTACCACAGCATGTTGCAGCTCAACAAAGGATCACAGAACAGTTTACCATTAATGGATCACAACAAGTAGCTCAAACTCGGTGGAAGAGCTAGAAGTTCTTTGTTTGAACAAACTGTTTGCTATGTTTACAGATGCATGTTTAGTGAACATGTATTTTCAAGTGGTGGAAACCTCAACAAAACAGGTGAATTCAGTAAATAAATTGAAGCTTTGAACATTTGGTTTAATTGTTGTTACTTTTGTCCAGGAATGAAACTCGTATTTATCTCTCAACTGAATGTCAATCATATTCATCTGCACTTGTTCTGGACAGTCAAATAAAAAAGTATTTGAATTGTTTGTTTGTTTGGCTTGTGAGCATAGGAATGTTTTTTTTCCTTCGCTTGGCTGACTGTTTTTTGATGTGCCTCAGCAGTGTTAAAAAGAATTTTTCCCTGATGTTATTCACTGGTAATCAGAATGAGTCCTCGTAAAATTAAGTATTAATATCACTTGTGTGTTTAGAAATTGCTGAATTTTGCCCTCATCGCTGAGTGACTCGGACAATTTCAGCAACTTCTGAAAACACGTGATAGAAATCCCTAATTTTTCACGCTGTTATTTGTGCTAGCTGTTACCCACAAAAGCATCTTCCAAATCCATTGAGGCTAACAGCTCATTTTCAAACTTGTTTTCTAGGTTGTACAAGACGGGTGAGTCAAAATAAAAACCAAGGGAATTGAAACATTGGGGAATTCATTTGGGTCGATGGTGTGACAACCATAGCTGCGTACATCTCCGGGTACTTTTGCAAAGCACGCTGTTTTAACCAATCAGAGTGTGCATTATATCAAAACTTTATAAAAATCAAGTTAAAGAGGCTAAAAACTTGCTGTTCACTCTGGCAGTTGCCAAAAATGGCTTCGTGTTTTGAAATTGCACAGACATAAGGGACAATTTGGAAATTTCATGTGAATTGAACTGTTTGTAATATATGCACAAGTGAACCCACTATGTAGCTGTCAGTCTTCAATAGCTGCAAAAGGGGTGCAGTCAATAATGTACATTAATTTATTTAATTTATTTTGAACTGATCCTTGATCCCTGATCCCTGATCCAGTTTTTCCAGGAAACTGCCAGTCTTCTCACTATGTAAGAGTTTAAACTGAAGAAAGCAAAGTTTTGATACTTTTGTAAGCAGCCTTCCAGTCAGCAGGTTCTTTTTCCTCTATCATGCAGTGCATAGACCATTTTGTTTGGCTGATAACAGGCTGCTTTGGTTTCTTTTCCATAGGTTTTCTGTATGCTATAATCCTATTTGGATTTTTTGCCTTTAAAACTTTATCGAGAAAACTTTCATAGTTGGTGTTTTCTTGGGAGGCATCTTCATTAAAAATTATAATCAAATGTTTTTTTTCCAATAACTGAGTGAATTTTTGCCTGCTGATTGGCTAATTTTTATCATAAATAAGAGTACAGACACATGACTGATGCAAGATTCGTGCGAGGATCTTGAAAACTCCGCCAAACTATTACAGTTCAGCACTGTTTAGTTCTCAAAAGTAAGCAACAAAAAGTATCCAAACAAGACTACTTGAAGATAAAATCATCTAAAATTATCGAAAGGTGAATTTTTATTCAGATTAGATTCAACTGTAAAGGGAAAAACATCAGAGTACAACAAGCAGACTGAACTTGGTAATAATTCAGCGAGTTTTAAAGAATTTGTGAATGGAATAAAGGTTAGTTATAGACATTTTGGCTCTCCATTCTGTTTTTGAGTTATTTTATGTAGTTGGAAATTATGCGCAGTGAGGATGCGCAATGCAATTCAAAGGAATTACCTTAAACAGACTTTAAGAAAGTCTATGTTTTATTGTTCTGGCTCTTTGTTATTGTAAAAAACAAATTGACGTCAGTATTTTATGCGTCTGTCTTCTCATTGATAATAAATTGCATCATAACATTGTAATGAGCAATTCCAGAAAATATCCATACCCAACCACGGACGGCTTCCATGTTTCAACCCCCCCTCGCCTTCGGAAATTCCAGAATGCGTTACCCCCCATGCCCTCAGAATTCCATAATCAATCAATGCTTGTCTTCTGCTTCCGCGATCATACGTTCGTGGTTTATTTACGAACTGCAAAAGTCGACAACAATAGCGTTTTCAAGGAACTCACTCTACTCTTTCTACTCTAGAAATCCCACCTGTGAAACCCCCCCATGCCTTCGGATTTCCAATTGTTAATACCCCGCCATTCCTTCAGAATTCCAGTTCAAAGAACCCCCCCCTCCCCTTGGGAAATCCTAAAAGCCGTCTGTGGTATAGGTATGGATATTTTCTGGAATCGCCCAATGACGCAATTTATCATCAATAAGAGGACAGACGCATAAAAAACTGATGTCAACTTGTTAAATAGCTGATATTACTCCACAAAGACAGAAAATTTGTCTTGATGTTATACATTCTTTGTATTCCGATCTAAGGATAGAAATCTAGTCTCATTTTCCATCTGAAATACTGATATTTGGCCATTATTGATAACGGTTAATTACTGACACAAATGAGAGAGTTTAGAGAAGAAACTTACCTTAACAACCAGTGCTTGTGTCTTTAAACTCTCAATCTTTAAACACAGAATTATGGATTTGAGGCTGTCTTCAACACCCATGACTGACTGGAAACCATACTACCAGGTAAAAAGAATGATAATACAATATTACATGCAGCCTGATGGTAACTTGGGGACATTGTGTTTCTGAAGTTGGAAGTGAGGGTGACTACGAAAGTAGTTAACATTAGAGCTAAAACTTGGTGTCAGCTGTAAAACAGTACTACAAGCAAGAATGTCTCGAAAAATAGTTTTATATACTACTTTATAAAATGTTGGAAGAGTTACGCGCGCTGTGATTGGTCGAATCGAGTTCATTATATCTATAGCTAGAGCACCGTCAAAATCGGCAAGACAGACATTTATGTAAATTTAAAGTACAACTAGTGGAAATCCATGGCAATATGCTTTTGTCCTGAGTGACTAAGAAATCAATGAAACTGACCCGGCTGGCCACCAATCACTGGAGTTAATTTTAGACATCTAGTATACCGGCAGTAATCATAATTTTACACTATGCTATACAGAAAGTATAGCAAACCAGAATGCCGGAAATTAAAGCCGTTGTATATTCATTAATATTCCACCTGAAACCTTCCCATTGTGCACCACAATGACTGCATGTGTAGGGAAAAACATTTTCTATGACATGGTATAATTAAAGATAGTTTATAACACAAAGCTTTCTCATGATATACACAAAGCAAATTTGCATCTAGTTTAACTAGCATATATTTTAAATTAAGCAGATAAGTCTGGCAAATTTCAGACATGCACATAAATGATAGGATTATTTTATCTCTGATCAAGGATTTCCTTTAAGACCCATTGTCACTTCCATCATGCCCTTCAAATTGTTTTTTTTGTTTGAATCCAGAAAAATAACCACCAGCAGTCTGCAAATTGATAATAAAAATGATAAAGTACAACCTGATAAACTAATAAATGCCAAGGGTACATATATATGTAATTATATGTTATATAAATAATTATATTATTATTATATAATTAATTATAATTATTTTCCACCACTTGTAATAAATGCCAAGAACTTCCACTGAGAGCACCAATGACTTGTAATGGTGATAAACTGAAACTGACTGCATTGTTTCTTCAAACTTGTTTCAAAACAGCAGCTGCCAACTGTTGAAGATAATCTATTAATTACTGTGTTGCAAAAATCCAGCAAATTCATTGTTGGTGTTATCGCTTAACCTTCGATAAGCTGAAAACTGAATCTCGTGGGCACACCTTCACTAAATTATCCCTCCTTCAAGGCTGTCCTTGAGCTTTCTGAGAGGCATTGCTCGACCAAAAAGTTGCAATGCAACGGAAATTAGTTTCCATCACACTACAAAGCGAAGTATCTCCCAAAATAATTACACTGTATACATTATACTAAGGTGGACTAAATTTAAAGTAAGCAATTGAAGGGCTGTAATTTGATTGTAAAACATTGTCCAGTACAAACTCAGCCAAACTCAAAAAGTACTGGACAACGTTTTACAATCAAATTACAGTTCATATGCAACAATATGGACAAATCCAAGCAAAATTGAAAATGACCTAAAATTCAACATACAGGTGTACAGCCCTTCAATTTGTAATTGAGTCTTATGCATAGACATTTTTAAATATACTTTTCAGCTTTTTTTTAAAAGAGCATAAGAAGAGTTGATGACTTCTGTCAAGTGAATTAAAGAAATTTGGTCCTTGAAAAAAAAAATGTTAATGTTAGTTAGACAATCGCTCTGTTGTACACAGTTTCTAGTGTTGTAGGAATGGATTTGATTATGTTGATGTAAACAGCAGATAGATAGATAGTTGCATATAATGGATACACATCATGAAATATTAAAATACCAACTATCCATATTTTTTACACAGGTGACCAAAATTGAATGCAAATTTCGCAGTAGAGATCTTTCTTTCCATTGCAGTGGCTGAAGATTTTTGTGGTCCACAAAATTCTAGCCAGGACTGCAGTGCATTATGGAAAGTGACAATGGGTCTTCAACATACTAGTTCTATTAATATTCAGTATGCTAGACATCAACCACTGCATAAGGCATAAGTGCATGTTTACAAAATAACCAATACACTATTAATTACCTTGTTTCTCATTAACACCCTCAAACACATAAGACACAAATGCTCATCAACCTAAAGAGAACAGTCAAAGACAGAAAACCTGCATATTTCATGGTTACCCAATGACTTTGTTTGGTTATGAGACATGCAATTCCATACTGATTAATTTAATACTTTTAATTTAATCAGTAAATGAGCTGTTGAGGAAAAGGTTTGTACAATGTACATGTAATCATTTGCAGAGTTACCTGACCCCAACCTCATGGGCCTACTGCCTTCTCAGAATTGCTAGGATTACCTGATGACATGATCTGCTGGTATTACAACCACTTAATATATTTAAATTCTATTGCTACAATGCACTTACAAAGTCCCTGGCCAGAACATCAGGTTT
The DNA here is from genome assembly GCA_948470475.1 of Galaxea fascicularis. Lineage (NCBI taxonomy): Eukaryota > Metazoa > Cnidaria > Anthozoa > Scleractinia > Euphylliidae > Galaxea > Galaxea fascicularis. The sequence continues at coordinate 20,675,177 of OX419340.1, read as the reverse complement.
TCCTTTTCTCTTTGGAACATCAGAGTCTTCTGCAGATGGTGGGTTTAAGTGAAGGTATTGCAGAAATTCCACTAGAGCTACATGTCCTCTGAATGGATCATCAATAAATTCACGTAACCATCTGAAAATAAAACTCAAGAGTTAGCTGCTTCAAAGTTTGCAGTGCAAAACGTTTTGGTAAAAACACACAAGTTATCTAATCTCTCAGTTTTCATGGCATACACCTGACTTACGTGGTATTTGGATGTGTGCGTAGGTCTACCTCAAGGGATCTCAGTATCATCTCAACAGGCTCTAAACCTTTGAGCAGTTTCTTTTGGTTTGCTCCAGCAGTCTTATTCATAGCAATCTCTCTGTGAGTCTTTAACTGATCAATATAGAAGCCTGATGAATACTTGGGTTGCATTAGTTCCTGCAAAAAAGGCATGGTAACTGATAACTTCTTTGCTAAAGGTTTAGTCTTGACCTAATTGGCAATGACCAAAGTCCTCATTACTTAAAGTGTATATGACACCAAAATTTTCATTAGCTTGATCGAAAGAGCTTTCAAAATGATGAAGAACAACGTTTATTTTATAATTGTAATGGCATTCTTAGTTGCCGAGTTATTCAAGATTTTGATTTATGCAAATTAGGCAACTTGTGACGTCATAAGGTTGACACAAAATAAAGTAAAATCACAAAAAATGGCATATATCTGAAGACTTTTGCTGTATAGAACTGAAACTTTTCACAATTGTTAAACTCATCACAAAGTTCCAGGATAAGCTCTACTTTGACATTTCCATGGCAACACAATGGGCTCCAGGCCCTCTCCGTCCAAAGGATATAATCAGAGTTTCTCCCCTCAAAAAGAGCTGTTTGCTCTGTATGTTCAGTCAGTGGGTGTGAGCGAATATGGACTTAACACAGCACAAGTATAAGAAAGTCTGTTAGACTCTGGAGCAACAAATAAGGCATTTTTCATTTTGGAATGTAGAGGTCTGGTAACAAGTAACTTGCCATGGTGACCACTATCACCATGTGCAGTTCTGGCAGCACATCAACCCTGCAAAATTGTAACCCTGTAGACTTAGTATTTGCAGAGATATTCCATATTTTGTGATTATACTTCATTTTGTGTCAACTTTATGACGTCACAAGTTGCCTAATTTGCATAAATCAAAATCTTGAATAACTCGGCAACCAAGAGTGCTATCACAATAAAATAAAAGCCGTTCTTCATCATTTTGAAAGCTCTTTCGAACTAGGTTATGAAAAATTTGGTGTCATATACACTTTAAAGACTGTTACCAGGACTTTTGGCACTTGGGTCACCACACTTAACCCTTACACTCCCAGACGTGATTAGCATGTAACTTCTCCTTATAATATCAATACATTGTTCAGCAGAGGGTGTTGACTTGATATAACCCTAAATTCTCTTAAATAATGTATAAGGAACTGTATAGCAGCTAGTAAAGGGAATTAATAATCAGATCTTGGGAGTTAAAGAGTTAATACAGAGAGGAAACTGGAGGAGAATCAAGGTAGAGGTGTTTTATCGATATTCCACAGAATATGTACTAATATTGACTGAGTGGGAGGGCCGGACGGGAAAATATTTGGCTAGAGGTCATGGCCAGTACGCAGCATGACTGAGAGCCAAATATTTTCCCTTCCGGCCTGACCTAACTCAGTCAATAAGCATTTTATCATATGGCCTCCTCAGACTCTTCATGAATGCTAAAAGATGAGGTTTTTACAAAAAAGCGACTAATTTGCACATAAAATTGATCTAATGTGTGGTTTGTATTTGCTTTCTGGTGTAAGAAACCCTCTAAAATCATATCGCGCGGGGTCGTACGTGTTCCTAATAGGGCCGTACGGCTTTTTCCGGCCCTGCTCGCGCTAATGCGTACGACCCTCATACAGGGATTTTCTCAATAGTTTTAGGATAAAAGCGCGCGCGGGGCTGTACGGGTCATAATGATAAATTCCCGTATTTGGTGGAGTCATGAAAGTGTATAAAGCCATTTGATTTGATTTGATGTGAGAATTGTAAAGATTTGTACTGTACCAGTAAATTTGATTTAAAGGAATTTAGAAGATTGTAAGATGCATTTGAAAACTTATGTTGAATTTGTGCAGAATAAATATTATTATTGTTATTATTAAATTTGAATTTTATAGCTCTCATAATTGTCATGCATTGCCAAGCTATTACTTCCTTCTGGCAAGCAAACTGTCAGCTCTCTTAACCTAGTGACCCTTACTGCCTGTCAACTCATGTGTGATGGTTCCAAACAGAAATGAAGTATTGAAAGCCTAACCAAGGCTGTTCAGCATTATATTGTATTAACAACCAAAATGTGCCCACTAATTCTACAACCTGAAAACAGCGAAAACCGCTAATTCAAGACTGGTGGTCACAGTTCATGTCAAAGAAGTTAGAAGTGTTTTTTGGTGTTTTTTTAAAGAATTTTCCCCCTTGTATAAAAAAATTGGCTACTACTTTCATGAGTCATGGATTTTCGCAGATTAACAAATTACTTGCTGGGCTGGAAATTTTGACACAAGATTTTTTTTGGAGGGAGTGAAGAGGTGAATTGCACTTTGATATAGGTGTTTGGAAGTTACACAAAACAACTGGAAGACAAAAAGCACAAATTGTTGAGGAGACTTTGAAAAATTACAGAATTCCGAAGGCATGGTGGGTAGAGCGGTTTGGAATTCCAAGGGCAAGGGGAGGTTGAGCATTTTGGAATTTCCAATAGCAAGGGGAGGGTCTATATGAAGATGTCTTCGGTTGTAGGGTATGGATATTTTCTGGAATTACCCTAGAGCATCTTAGTTGCTAGAAGTCTAAAGAATCCCCATTTCAAACTGACATAAAAGTTTTTGTGCACTACACATGTTCCCTACCTTCATCAGCATTAGAGCTTTGCAAACACTGCTGCAGTTCTATATTACAGTTAAGAAATTCCTAGATATATTTTTTTCAAATCTCCTGTGGATCATAGCCACTTTGATTTATGAACAGAGTTAAGATCAAATCACAAATTAAATTGCAGTGAGGAACTGGAAATGGGAAGCGCAGTAGGTAAATAAAAAAATTCATAAGAGAAAGTTCTCCCTTGAGATTACAAAATCTGATTCATCCAAGATCTTATTCTCAATAATTAAGAAGAAAAATGCAAATAATATGTTTGTGAGATCACCTTTTTGACTTTTGGTTTGGAATATGTCTAATGCTAAAAAACAATTCAACATGTTGTGAATATCTTGGAGGTAATACCACTGCCAATGTCAGGTGGAACACGTACGTGTCACATGCAAAAGGAGAATTTTAGTGAGAGACTACGTTAAGCACATCAACATAAATAAATTATTATAGCTGTCGCAGAAAATTGAAGCATACTCTTATAAACCTAAGCTTGCTCTTAGGTCTTTATTGTTAGAAAAAAATGCAAGCTCAGCATATGTTGGTACTAACATCATCTTCTGTCTTATCTGATTCAGACGTGGTTGTTTCTGATGCAGCTGATTCTTCTTTTTCGGAATCCATGTATGTCAGAATTATGAACCAAAACAAAGTTTTTGAGCCCTGCTCAGTGGGCAAAAACAATAATTTGAAGATCTTCTGGCCTGAAACCTCAAGTGACTTGTTTAAATCTATAACAACCTATCTTAGAAGAGGAACTTCATAGAACTGTCAAAAATCAGTCCCTTGTACAGAGTGTTTTGTGCCGCTATGACAACTTATTTTATTCTAAAGAAAAACTTCTTGGTAGGTTTCATTCTCGTAATGAAGTCTGACGTAAACACCACCTGCAAGGCTGGTAATTACTCTTTGTGTCAAGACTACAGGAAGCGGACACAATAATTATTAATATACGGCCCGCTGAACATTTTTCGTTTGCCAAAAGTAAAAAAAAAAAATACTTAAAGCACAAACATAAAGTTTGAATTCATTCATGATCTAGGCCGTAGAAAAATGGTTGGTTATCCAATCCGCTGGGTCGACTACAATATAGGGTTATCCAATAAGGTGACGACGGATCAATAAAAATTTCATGTAACGCACACAGTCCACAGCGGAGAGATTCTAGAATACCCTGTACGCATTGATGTAGACACAAAAGCATTTTAGGATTACGTGGGAAACAAAAAGTATTGAATTCAGCAAAGTTTTTCGACAGCACTTAAACATGCAGTTTCAGACCAAATTGAACCCAAATCCTTATAACTTGAAAATGAATTGTTGTGGTCAACTCTCCCAACTGTCAAAAAACTAACTTCAAACAACTGTCAATACATGTTAATTCCGAATAATTACGCCATAAAGATTCACGAAAGAATTACAATTTACCTTCGCTTTTATCATTTTCCATTTGTTAGCTTTCGGACTCTTAGCAAGTTCTGCAGCTCTATCTGGAGGTAATGCCATCTTTTCCTGTGAGCAAACCGAAAACAGTGGAGGTTGGCATTGTAATTTAGCGTCTGTTTACCTGCCACTCGGCGCGTTAAGCTGTACTACGTTTTCAATGAAGTCAGCTTTAGATTTATTACCAGTAGAGTAGCAAATCTTCGCTCGATTTCCTCGTCGTCGGGTAATTCGTCATCGACATCAAACTCTGCAATATTATAACATAGTTTAAAGTTTGAAAAAGCCAGTGAAAGAGTCCCAAATAGCTACAACCTTGGGCTTATATAGTTACGATCATTTAATATATCAGCTTCTATGAAAACGTTGTGATAGTGCGTGCCAAGCTTGAAATCTGGAACAGTCTTTAGAATTTAACACCCCCCTTTCCTATCTTCTATAAATTAAAGGGGAACTCATAAACTTGAACAAACCCACTCTGAAAAACAGTGTAACCGCACCTGCATCGTCTCCTCCTTCACCTGAAGAACTCTGCGAGAAAATAGCGCTCGAGGAAGACCGTACGGAATCGAACATACTGAACCGGGATGTTTGAGTTGGAACAGAACTTTTCTTCCTCTGTTTATTGCTGCGACTTTTTTGTTTTGAGTTCCCCACTCGATCATGCACCATGCTGCTTGCTGTTTGGGTCAAACCAGCTGCGCTGACCTGCTGTGTGCTTCAGAGGCTTGTTTCGGATTTTCTCGAGTGGGGTTTCCTTAGCTGACCTGTTGTTTGTGAATAACAACGACTCGCGGGCTCAGAAAACCTGGTTCTGTTCCAGGGTTCCTTGGTTATTGTCATTTAAGGTTTTTCGTTGTTTGTTTATTTCCTGTTGAAACATCGATAATCAAAAGGCGAAACTTTGTGTGGAATAATTGAAACGTTGATCGTTTTAGAATAATAGACCTTTTCGCGGTAAAATCCGCCATTTTGAAAATGGGGCAAACAGCGCGCATAATGAAGTGTTTGTATGGGGATTGCGATGTGAAATAACTTTGTACTATTGAGTATCTGTAGAAACTTTGAATTGTGAAGGCAATTTAGAGGGCTAAACATTGCTCCTCATAAAGCTGAGGGATACAGCTAAACTAGAAAGCGAAGAAACGGGTTTTTAATTTTCCATACATTTGCCTGTAAAATTTTCCCGCCTGTCTTCGCGGAGATTACAATGTTTAGCCCTCTAAATTGCCTTCACCATTCAAAGTCTCTACAGATACTCAATATTACAAAGTTATTTGACATCGCAATCCCCATACAAACACTTCATTATGCGCGGTGTTTGCCCATTTTCAAAATGGCGGATTTTGCCGCGAAAAGGTCTATTTTCTCCTCGGGGTGATGTACTGCATGTTAGATCGCATATTTGATCAAGCTGACTGAGTAGTTCAATTAACAACCTTTATTGAGCGCTGGGTAAGGTGACGTACTTAACTTCAAACCCTTATTGATCTCGAAAACCTGGCTCGAAAACGCAGACTAAAACATCGTATTCTGTTAATCAAATAACTTGCTACGAATGTTGTGATGCCTTTACGCACGCCTTGCGTGCCTGTTTGAATGTTCTAGGCATCATGGGATTGTAGGACGTGTGCTGTACAGCCCCCGAAATGATCCCGACCCCGAAATGATCCCCAACCCTGAAATGATCCCCAAATCGACCCCGAAATGATCCCCAAGGAATCAGAGAATGGTGATTAAACATGGGACTGTGGATTGCTTTTTTGTTCTTTGTTGAAAAGTTTCAAACAAAAGGAAACTACTGTAGTTGTCCGGTCACTGTCTCGTTCCAGTCGACCTTTGACCTATTTAGTTTGATGCAATGTCTCGAACCGCGTGGTTTTAGTTCCTCTTCTGTGCTATGTTTTACAAAGCGTTATTTCGGGAAATGATGATAAGCCTACAAATTCAGGATTATCGGAGAATGCAGAGGTGAGTTTCAATCTACACTGAAACACAACGTAGGAGCCTCTACAGTGCAAGCTCGCGCATAGCGCACATGCTGTATGTTACTTGTGTACATAAAAAAGGTTGCAAAACTTCTGCATGACTATGTGACGTGTCGGAGATACGTGGGAAAGGCGTTCAAACCACCGCCACCACCCCCTTGCCTGATTTTAGGGTGACCACAGCATCAGCCTTTGCGTGTACCGGGTTGGATTATGCAGGTCCATTGTATGTCAAGGAAGCTAAGAGGAAAACCGAGAAGAAGGCCTTGATTTGTCTCAGCACGTGCTGTGTGACGGAGCGCTTCACCTTGACATAGTATCAGACTTGACCTCGGAAGCATTTCTTAGAAGTTTCCACAGAGTCTCAGCAAGACGAGGCTAACCTTCCACGATTGTTTCAGACAATGGGACGGCGTTTAAATCTGAATCTAAACATATAGCAGAGTTGATATGCTAGTCGCTTGGCAACGGGCGAAAGGACTACTGAAACGAAATCAGAGTCCCAGGCAGGAAAGATAGCAGAGTTGATGAGAAATCCAGGAGTAAAACGGTACCTTGCAGGGAAAAGAGTCAAGTGGATCTTTAATCTTGAGAGAGCCCCTTGGTGGGGAGCCCTGTTTGAGCGAATGGTAAGATCTGTGAAACGGTACCTGAAAAAAACCATTGGAGGTGCAAAGTTCACATGAAGAATTGATAACTGTCATTGCTGAGGTGGAAATGATTCTCAATTCAAGGCCGCTTTGTTATGTGTCCTCCCCCGAAGTAGATGAGTCACTCACACCCTCACACCTGCTTCATGGACGAAAGTTACTCAGCCTGCCTGATCATAGGATTACTGGAGACTTATCAGATCCTAATGTTGAACTTTCACCCACTGCCCTAAGCAAGAGAGCGAACCATCTTAGCAATGTGATGAATCATTTCTGGCATCGGTGGAAGAATGAATATTTGATAGAGCTTCTTGGTTCACGTTGACATCTTGGCAAGACTTCTAACTCGACGTCAGTAGCAGTTGGAAATATTGTTGTTGTGCATGATGAAGAGCGACCTCGTGGATTCTGGAGACTGGCCAGAGTTGCTAGTTGAAGCTCTGATACCTGGAGTAGATGGTCTTGTAAGATGCCCAACCATTAGATTGAAGTCCAGAACCCTCAGATCCACTACCTTTAGACGTCCGATTCAATTGTTGTACCCGTTGGAAATAAGAAGTGAAGAGGAATCTGTTGCCTCGGACGATCATGGAAATCCTGCAGTGAACCATGCTGGCAAGGATTTTCAACAGCCAATTCAACCAAAGAGAAACCCCTGGATATCAGCCGCAGTGGAGTCAGAGAGAAGAAGAAGAGCGTGGATTGAATAACTTGTTTGATTTTGTTTCATCAAGTGAACACAGAACAATTTTCTAACTCATGTTTTCCACGTTACTCGAACTTTGCATGTTAGGGATTTGTGTTGACAAGTTTTAATCACAGGTTTTAGTAGTCTTCTTTACTGGTCAACAGGGGGGAGGATGTTAGGAATGTGGTGATACCTTTTCGCACGCCTTGCGTGCCTGTTTGAATGTTCTAGGCATCATAGGATTGTAAGACGTGCTTGCGGAATGTAGTTTTCGCTACACAGAAGTGGATTAAATGTTGAGTTTTTGATCAAATTTTGAGCCTGAAGTTCTCCTTACAGTGACCTAAAAACCATTAAACCTTTTCTAACATAACTAAACAAAAATAAACACAATCACTGAACCTACCTTAATTAATGAATCAATGTTATAAGTTTTTGTTTCGTCATTGTTGTTATTGTTGTTTATGAAACCTTTTACTCTTAAAACCCGGTTAATTGCACATTTTGGAGTATTCTGTCACTGTAGCGTGACATTGTTATGGCGAAAGTATCAAAGGTCATCAAGAAACGTACCCCTCTCAGCTTCGGCTTCAAAGCGAAGCGTTCGTCTTTTTTTCGAAAGAGTTTAAGTGGCAAGTGTGTAAAATGGCACATTAGTGTGCCACGTGACATGTAAGCAAAAAAGGCAGATTATTATAGGCTGCATATGACTCTGAAGTCTCCGAGGCGGTTTGAGATTCTGTTACACTATCCTCGAAAGGATTTTGAGTAAACCATGTTAAAGGTTGAGTTTACTAAAAGTTTCCCACAAACCCAATAGTGAACCTATGTTTTATGGGATTGAACCTAGGTCACCAACCACCACACGAACCATTTCTGGCTAGTAATTTCCACTCTCAGTTCCGAGTAATTGATGTTCTCAAATTTCTTCCTTGCGATGTTTGGTCTCCTGGTATGGTTATATCAACAATAATGAGGCATTTGTCAACAACAATTACATCCAGTCTGCAGTCTTCATTGATCTAGTCAGTTTGGATGTTATAATCCCATAAGATGTTAACCACATTGTTCTCTACCACCTTCTCCGACTTATGGTGGTACCACTTGCTATCTACATGAAGCCCATACTCCTTGCTGGGACGCCAGTGAAGATGAGAGCATACTATATTGGATGCCGCTTGTAATTAATCTTTTTGTGTTAGCATCTCGCAGGATATAAAATATGATTTGTGGGTTACATTCTCTACTGCATCGCCACACAATTCAACCGATTCTTCTTCTTCTTCTTTTATTATTATTATTATTATTATTATTATTATTATTATTATTATCATTATTATTATTATCATCATTATCATTATTATTATTATTATTATTATTATTATTATTATTAGTAGTAGTAGTAGTAGTAGTAGTAGTAGTAGTATGACAAATTATAATTGTTGGTTTTCACATGACGACACTAAATTTCAAACTTCAGAACTATTGATCCTCCTGAGATTTTACTTTCATTATGTATAAGAGCAGCTAAAAACTAATATTCATATAAATTTTGACTCCGAATGGGTTCATGGTTTAGTGATAGACTACGCTTGAATTTCAAAGCTTTTGCGTGACGTGGCATTTACATGACGGGCGAGAGAGCTGTGATGTTGATTTAAAAGGTGACTTATTTCGGGGAATTCAGATATCTGAACAGTTCTTGTATTAGAATAAAGTATTATTGTTACGTTTTTGAGTTCTTCGAGAGATAAAATCACGCTTTTGTAGCAAAACTCAGTGACAGATGTTTCTGCTGGTTTCCGGCCGCCATGTTGGGCCCATCTAGGTGGGCACCAGCATGGCGTCTCCATACAAATCTCTATAAATTTGGGGAAAACGTTTCTCCGCATATCTTCCATAAGAAAAATTGCTGTGACCTGAATCTTGGCGAGAGTCGTTGCATATCTACCTTCTTTCTATTTCCAGTTTCTGGACTTAATCTATTGAACGGTTTTGATTTTTGAATGGCGTGACACTGAAAACCCCCAACACTTATCATATCAAAGACCATTGAGGCATCAATGACTCTTTCAAAAACTATAAGTTCAGGGTTGATCATACCAAGTGAACAAAAGACACAATTTCGGATTTTTGCGCTTTGTTATATTCTCATTAATTTTGTTTGTTCCTTTGCACCTTATCTTACACTTTACGATTTTCTTTGTTCCGTTATGTAATGTTTGTTACAGGCGTGCAATTTTCACCGTTCTAGTAGTACATATATAAATAGCTTTCTGTGTTACGTTTTGGGGGTTCGTTCGGCTTCCATTGCGGATTTATCGTTAAAAGTAAGCAACAAATAATAAGAAAGAGGCTCTAGGCAAGTTGTAATATATCGTTCGTTTGTTATCGGAATTCTTGGCATTTCGTTCGGCCACCAAGACTTTCCAGGGCCTGCAGTCTGCCATAACAAAATTCTACGACTTTTCAGGTTTTCCAGTATCCATACAAACACGGTATAAAGTTCTGAGACTCAAAAAAGTGCCTTGTTCCGTATAGCCTCCCACGCAATCGTTTTTACGGGAGTCGTATTTCACTTCCTCCCTTCAAACACCTGTTAATCCGAAAGCAACATTCCTTTCCCATGACGAATGAGTCAAATGTAGCCCACCAATACCTAGTCTGAAAAAAACATTGATGGAAATGTATAAAGAACCACCCTATATCTCATGTAGAAGTGGGGAATCTTTGAAAGGCACATCGCCTAAGGTTTAAAAGCGTAAAATCCAAATACAACTGGAAAGGCTGCTTTCTCTATCTTTTCCGTGTGTCCATTCTTTAAATCGCTAACTAAAGACTAACAGAAGATACCCCGATGCTGTGTAAATATCTCAATTGATCCTTCATCTAATTAAGGTGATTCCTCTGTTTTGCACTGCGCACCACTACTGCGCACAACATTGCGACATCCAAAATGACCAAAATGGCAGCAGATTTTATTGCCAGCCAGGGAACTAAAGGTAAACAAGGTCGTTTTGCAATTGTGTCCGCATATAGAAGTTTGAATTTAGATTATACTGAGAAAGAGAATGATTTTAGTGACATTTTCACTGCCGGGTGGACGAGTTGTGGAATGTTTGCGAAGTCCCTTGATGAAGGTCCAGTAAAATGCCTCTATGGGCTTTCTTACTGAACAGATGAGACAATCGCTGGCTTGGGATTCTACCTGTACATAAACTCGACCCAGTCTTCTCTCAGCCGTAAAGCTTTTTACGACAGGATTTTCGCGCGTTAAGGATCACTAGTATGGCAATTCAGAATTCAGTAGATAAAATGTGATTGGCTAAGCTGCGGGAAATGAATGTAATAAGCTTTCGGCATGTTCGGGTAAGCAGGTGTTTGTGGGGAGGAGGTGAAATACGACTCCCCTAAAAATGACTGCATGGGAGGCTAGGATCCGTACAGCCCCCAAAATGATCCCGACCCTGAAGTGATCCCCAGCCCTAGTCTCTCTAGTGGAGTGTCTGGATTTTGAACTAGATATCCAATAATATCACACACATTCGACAAATTCAGAGAGAAAGAGATCCTCAAGGCCTCCTCCAATAACGTCTCAGACCTTGCTGTCCTCAGAGGGACAAAAAGTTACATGCACCTTCTGGAGGAAAGGTCATCGCTCAGTTGACTGTGATGTAGTTATCGATGTAAACGAGAGAAAGGAAATTATCAAAAAACAGGGACGTTGCTTTGTTTGTCTCAAGCGTTCTCATATCGCAAAGGAGTGCGATCCTAAAAGGTCTTGTTACAAGTGTTATCGACGGCATCACTCAAGCTTGTGTACAAATTATGACACCACTGCATTACGTAACCAAGTAGCAAGTGAAGTTCAGCCTTCTATACAAGGAAATGAACAAACCAACTCAACCGTTAGCATGTATGTCGACAGCAAAACTACAATTCTGTTGCAAACCTGCATTGCCTTGGCCTCAACTCCTGAAACAGAGAGGTTCCACAACCAGCAGCATGTGAGATTTATTTTGGATAGTGGGAGCCAGAAAACGTACGTCACACAGAGAGTTAAGGAAACACTGGGTATTAAGTCAGTTGCTAAAGAGAAGTTGGGTCAGATTGCAGTAATGTTAAGACAGTTCAAATTGTGAACGTATGCTTGAAGAATGTTAGTAGTGGTGAAACACTGATTGACACAGCCCATGTGGTACCGATAATCTGTTCTCCATTTAGCCAGCAGGCAGTTCAATTTGCAAAGCAAGGGTACCCTCACTTGGAAGGCATTGTGCCGTCGGAAAATGACTCGGGTGCAGGGACCGCGGAGCCGGGGGAGCTGGGGGGTGCTTCAGCCCCCCCCAATAATTGTGGACAAAATTTTTTTTCAATTGAAAAATTACTGTTTTATTGCTTTCATAGATTAGTTCAAATTTGGTGTTTATTAGCCTGATAAATAATAAAAGAATTCACTGTGTCTGCTATATTGGTATGTATTTTTAGCCATTCTAGAAGCATTTATTTTAAAAATGTTACGGGGGAGCATGCCCCCGGACCCCCCTAGGACACTTGCGCCTGCGGTGCGCGCTAAAAATGCCTTCGGCATTTTATTTAGCCCCCCCAATCGCAAAAATGCTGCGCGGTCCCTGGGGTGACAACTTGGAAGTGGATATTCTCATTGGGACGGATCAGTTCTGGAATGTTGCAAATGGAGAAATCAGACGTGGAAATGGTGGTCCTGTTGCACTAAACACAAGATTTGGATGGACATTGTCAGGTCCTGTTGGTGTTCGGATGCCCACCCAGTCAATTTGGCAGTCACTCATGTCCTTCGTGTTGACACTCACAGGAGTCAAGCTGATAAGGAACTCAGCAATAAGCTGAACACTTTCTGGGAAATGGAATCTCTTGGAATAAATCCAGAAGAGAACTCTGTGTTAAAAACATTAATTGAGAACATAAATTTCAGGAATCACATGTGTGAAGTACGACTTCCTTGGAAGGAGGATCACGACTTGTTGCCTGACAACTACATGCTCAGTCTACGCAGATGACAGTCACTATAAAGACGACTCAGATTTAAACCTGAACAACTGAAGGAGTATGATTACGTGATCAAGGATCAGCTGGCCAGAGGAATTATCGAGAGAGTTGACTCATCAAGGCAAGCCCCAGAAGGCAAGATTCACTACTTCCCTCATCATTGTGTGGTAAGAGAGGACAAGGCCACAAAAAGGCTTCGCATCGTGTATGGTGCATCAGCGAGAGAAGGCGGCCAGCACTAAATGATTGCCTCCATACTGGTCCAGCTCTTACCCCAGACATTCTAGACGTACTTATTAGATTTCACCTCCATCCTGTTGTAGTTGTTGAAGACATTGAAAAGGTATCTCTGATTATATCTGTGGACGAGAAAGATAGGGATGCCCTGCGCTTTGTCTGGGTAGATGATGTGGAAGCAGCAGAGCCCAAGGTTGAAGGATGATCTCAGTCTTAGTTTGAAGGAAGTGGATGGAGCATATCAGCTCTACCTTAAATCAAGAGAGAGAATGAATCAAGGAGGATTTAATCTACGCAAGTGGCTATCCAACTCTAAGGTCCTCATGGAGAAAATCACAGTGATGGAATCTCACAATAAATGCACCCCGAAAAAGGACAGAGACAAGCCTGGCATGGAAGAGAATGAAACCTTCAATCGGATTACAGTTGGTGGTCTTGCGGAAAGAGATATCAGTACTGTGCATAAGGTACTTGGCCCAAATTGCAATTATGTTGATGATGAATTCTCGTTCAAGTTTGACACACATGTGAAATCTGCTCGTGCATTGAGTGCCAAAAAGCGAAATGTCTTGCGTATGATAGCAGGATTTTATGACCCAGTGGGCCTCATATCTCCAGTCATTATCCAGTTGAAGATTTTGTTACAAGACATCTGCAAGGCGAATTACCATTGGGGTGCAGAGTTTGATTCTCGGTTGAAAGGAAAGTGGTTCAAACTGATCATGGAACTAGAGACAGTGAAAAGCATTCGTATCCCAAGGTGTATCACATCAGAAATGGGAGATGGGAGCCAAACCTTTGAGCTTGAAGGATTTGGCGATGCCTCAATTTGCACCTATCTAGCAGTGGTTTACCTCGTTGCTTAATCTCAAAGTGGAGTACAAGTTCACCTGACTGCCTCAAAGAACCGTGTCGCCCCATTAAAGACACAAACTACTCCCAGGTTGGAAGTAATGGCTGCCTTAATCCTGGCCAGATTAATCTCGCTAGTCAAGAGGACGCTGGAACCATGCCTTGCCATTAGCCACACCCGTTGTTGGACAGATTCAAAGAATGTACTCTACTGGATAAGAGGAAGGGATAAAGAGTAGAAACAGTTTACCAACAACAGAGAAGAGGAGATCTGGAAGTTATAATTAGTACCAGGAGATAGCTGGCTGGAACCATGTACCCGGAGTGGAAAACCCAGCTTCGCCCATCAGCATTGATGTCCAGTACTCTTTGGTGGAAACGGTCCACCATGGCTTCTCCATGTTCAAGAAACAAGTAGCACAATAGATGTACCTGAGTCTGCCGACCCGCCACCGGATTGCTTGAAAGAGATGAAGGTTCAAGCAGTACCTCAAATGAGAGAAACGACCTCACTCGTTGTGAAGAATTCATTTCGAGTACGAATATCTCAAGTCATGAAATGTGAGGACTGCAGTGATGTCTTCAAACTTCATCGGGTTACGGCCTATGTCCTGCGTTTTGTGAGAAACCTTAAGACGAAATCTACGAAACCCGGCAATGATGACCAGCCCCTTGAACAAGGACGAGTTAATTCTCAGCGAACTCATATGGGTGAGAGAGATGCAAGGTTCTCTGAAATCAAACGTGAAGTTCACACAGCAGTGTATTCAGTCGGGAGTGGTCACAGATGAGAATAATGTTATGAGGTGCACGGGAAGACTCGGAAAGTCCACTCTTCAGCCATATGCTAAGAACCCAATTTGGCCTCCAGCTGAACACCACATTACCAGGCTCATCATTAATGACTGTCACCGCATAGTGATGCACAACGGTGTTAGGGAAACCCTAATGGAGTTACGGTCTCGTTACTGGATAATTAGGAGCAGACAGGTTGTCAGGAAAGATATTTACAGTTGTTCTGTTTGCAGACGTCATGGGGGACAAGCATACAAGGCAGACCCGTTGTCAGATATGCCCGAATTCAGATACAAGGAAGAACAGCCATTCGCAAGGACACGAGTGGACTTTGCAGGACTTCTATTCGTGAAGTCTTTTGATGGAAGAGGCTCGCAAGTTAGCAAAGTATACATATGTCTGTTCACTTGTGGAGGCACCAGAGCAGTTCACGTTAAGCTCACACCCAATCTCACCACAGCCGCCGTCATCAGGCGCCTTAGGAGCTTTGTAGCACGCTGTGTAATTCCAGAGCGTCTCATTTCTGATAATGCAAAGACCTTCAAGGCAGCAGCAGCACAGTTGGCCAAGATTTTAAGTGACCCAGACACCATATCATTTATGTTACGACAGAAGATAGAGTGGAGGTTCAATCTAGAAAAGGCTCCATGGTGGTGGGGGAAATCTTTGAACGCATGATCAAGAGAGGGCGCGCCTGACATACGAGGAACTTTTGACAGTTTTAGTGGAAGTGGAATGCATCCTGAACTCCAGCCCTTTAACCTACATGTACCCGGATGAGATAGGGAACTGTTTGATCAGTGGTAGACGGGTGCTTTCGTTACTTGACACAACCAAAGGGGAGGTTGACAATCCTAGTAGTTCACAGGAGACAGTGTCAAGGAGGGCAAGCTACTTACAGACCTTGATGGATCATTTCTGGAAATTTTGGAGGCGCAAGTATGTGCCAGCTCTCAGAGAATCTTACCGATTGAAGGAAGTCCGACCTGGGCCAGTCGTACGAAAAGCGGATGTGGTCAGCATACATGAACAGTCTCTTCCTCGCACTCTTTGCAGAACTGGAGTTGTTCACGAATTAATTAAGGGGATAGACACCAAGACCTGAGGTGCTGTTGTTCGAGTTGGAAACAAAGGAAAGATATCATTCCTACGGCGTTCAGTACAGCGGTTATTCCCGTTAGAAAATGATCTCAAAACGAAGTGTGAGAGCCGCACTGAAGATTCAACAAGTACAGTCGACGATCAGAATGTAAAGGAAACTGTGAAGAAACCAATCCAAGCAGCTCAAGGTGAAAGTCAGTCACGCCCAAGGACGTTTGCAGCGCAAGAGGGAGAACAAAGACGAAGACTATTAACCATTGCTTGCGTTGTCATTGGTTAAGGTAGGGGTGTACAGAAACCCCTCGGACCCAAACCCCGTGACAAGAAATCGCGGACTGATCACTTGAACTCTAGTGAAAACACATGTTATCGTTGCATTTTCTTTTTGGACTGATTCGGTTGTCGAAGAAACTCTGAACTCAGACGGTATTGAGAATCGAACGATTGTGTTTTCGTAAGGTTTTGGAGCTTTGAAACTCTCAAGGAAAGTAATTAGAGTCATTGTTGGTGTTACCATTCTCCACACCAGATCTTGGTATTGCCTGGGACTGGAAAAATTTAGACACCCTTCCAGTGAAAAACCTGATGGATATGCCACAGGCTGTAGTCTATTAAAGACCCTGAGTTTTGGTCCGGCCGTGGCTTTGACCTCCTGCACGGTAGTCCGGCACTCTACCAGCTGAGCCAACCGATCCGTTGGTTTCGACTTGGTGACTGAACTAAGCAAATTGTGTTTGATCAATTTTTTTACCACTCAAAATCAAATTTTGTCATTGGTTCAGTTTAGGGTTGGTCAGTCATCCCTAAACATGGCAGCCACGCAGACATTTAAATATGTTAACAAATTAAAGATTTTAATAATAACTGTGAAACGTTTAGTTCGGTTGAAATCTATTTTCATGCATCAGCTTTAACCTACTTTCAGTGTCATAAACACAAATGATTACCATCACACTTTTCAACTCTATAATTTTATTGTTAACTAAACAAAATCAAACTCTGACTGAAAGAAGAGATTATTGAGCTTCTTCATACATTTAAGGTTTTAAACCAAAAAAAGTCTGACTTCCAAAGAATTATCGAATAAAATAGGCCATATCCGAGTTACCTCAGGCCTCTTTTTTAAAGCGAGTGTTGCTGCTCATCATTTCATATGCAAATCAATTTTCATTCACATGAAAATGAGTTTAATTTGTGTGTGAATAAAAATTGATCTGTATATGCAAAGACTCGCTTTGAAAAAGAGGCCTGAGGTAATTCGGAATGGACCACTGATATAAAACACTGAAGATGCAGGAGATGGGACCTACGATCTATCGTCCCTATCGGAAAGACGAGAAGAATGTTTAAAGCTGTTTTTAGATGAAATTCACAAATCTTACTCACGGAAAAAAATTGCTTCAATCGATTTCATTCATTTATGTATCAGTCAAATCCAAGACCTTTTTTCTCCTCGCCTTGATCGTAGGAGTTTACATGTATTTCTCTTGTTCCTCACAGCATTTCACATGCAGTTAACCGTCATTCGCATGCATGAGCATCATGAGCCTTACTCCCAGGCCCTCTCTCCTGCGTGGTTTGTTTGTGAGCGAAGCTACAAAATATTAAGAGATAGTCCATGGAATAATAGGGCGCCTTATCCTTCTTAAAAGCACACTTCGATTCCAAGCAGGAGACTCAGGCTCCAGGCTCACTTCTTGAACGCTCAATCTTACTAAACACTGCGCGCAGAGCACCATTGATAAGAAAATATGGTAACCCATCGATCCGAGGAAATTTGGTCATGACGTCACCGTACGTCCGTCCGTACGTACGTACGACCGTCCACCCCCTCGATGTAAGCCAAAGTCAAATGTGACACTCCAGTTAACCCTTTCGTGTGCAAGCTCGCATATAAGCTCGCTTCCATATGGAGTGTTTTTGGACAGATCATTTGTCCATACACGTAGTCCTCAACTCGCGTTTTTGTGACGAGAAATTGCATGGCCAAATTTTGAAGACAGTTTTAAAACAAAGTCAGATTTGTCTATTCGTTGGCGGAGTATCAGTGACAAAAAAAGTGAGGAAAAGACCAAGAAAGGGCACGAGTAAACAGGCAGAGTATCAGTGACAAACAGCGGGAGAAAGAGCAAGAGCAAACCGGCTGAATTGTAATGTCGAGCAACGGGAGAAAGAACAAGAAAGGGCTCGAGTAAACAGGCTGAATTGTACTGACGAGCAACAGGAAAAAGAACAACAAAAAGCTCAAGAAAAGAGACGAAATTATAGTGAGGAACAGCGAAAAAGAGAGCGTCTCTTGTCAAGCTGTAAAAACATTACCAAGTGTCAAGGAGTTTCAGCTTTTCCTCATGTTTGCCTGCAGAAGTTTGCATGAAGAGAAAAGATCGTGTGGTCTGGCAAGGTTTCAGTAATTATGCGCTGTCTTCGGACCTTGCTGTGTGAACTGGACGGTTTTGCCGCTTAAATCCTTAATTGAAGAAGCTTCCTTGATAGGCATATGAAGTAATAAGACTTACTTTTGTGTGAAACGACGCTTCTGCTTAAGCTCTGCGTTCGGAGTGATTGTTGACTGACTTAAACTGTGCGCAGGTTAGTACTCCTGTTTTGTCTTTTATATGGACATTTATGCCAAGAAAATTGAATAGCGATTTTTCTCAGTTTGTTACTTGTGGTATTTTTCCCGATTTCTACGAGAAACGTCGAAGAGACATTCGCATCGGTTTCTTCTTTCTTACGTTTTGTTTTTTTCACGCTTTCATCTCAAATTGGTTTGGACTCTTGTTTTTTTTTAAATGTTTTCTATCCAATATTTCATTTTGGATCCTAAAACGTTTCTTTTTTTCCTGCTGTCGCTCATTTTAGGGCACAAAATTTGTTGAAGAAAAGCCAAGCGAAGTCCGGACGGTTTATAACCTCGGCCCCGCTTGATAAGTTTGACATTTGGAAAACTCTCGCAAAGAACAACTCCTTGCCAAAAGTAAACAAGATTTTTAACAGTTGCAGCATTCGAAATGCCAGCAATATGTTGTTCCTCACAGCAATTCTCGTTGTTAGTTAAAAAATCGCAGACTGAAAAGGTTAATTGCAGTAAAAACTTCGTCTTTGATTCAATTTTTATTGACAAATGTTCTTCTGATGAAACCGATTTGTTTGTCTGTTGTTATCATTAACAATGTTGTAAAAATAATACCGCTCACGACTTGTAGTCAAGGTTTGTAGTTTGCAATATTTGTAATTGATTGAAGTCAAGAATAAAACCATTCTCAACCATTTGCAGTTGATCACCTGAGTTGAGTTCATGGCTTATCGTGTCGCAGTCACTTTTCACAACGAAAAGTTAAAGTCATTTTCGCTCAATGTTTTTCGGTGTTACCGACGGCAGTCTTTTATCGTCTTTACCCTTATAGCTCACAAAAATGACGCCATAAAATAGCCAAAACAAGGCGAACAAAGTACTGTTCTTCTTTTTCGGGTGACGTCGAAGAGTACCCACTTTGGGGTTTTAACGTTTTGTTTTGTTGTGGAATATTTCGGTTTGTTGAGGTTAAAATGTCAACGATACATGTTAGAAAATTGTGACTCAGCCAAAGCACATAACCGGTTGTGATGTTGGATTTAAAAGTGAGACACTGGGACTGTTAATCTATAGTTTAGAGATTTACACCATTTGTACTGAAATGTAATCGAACTGCGATGAAGCAAAATCGTTTATGCTCATAGTCATGTAGTCCCTTGATCCAACGTGGCAAAGGCCGATGATAAATCTAAAATGTACTTTAGCACATGTTTGAATGGTGGCTGTGGCTCTGCAGCAAAACAGTAAAAACTATAATCACAAAACAGAAGTCCTTACTAGAGTCCTGGCTCGAGTCTTGGCATAGATTTTATTTTATCGGTAAATGCCATACAATAAGGAAAGAACTGTGGAGCTCCGCTTTTAGGCTTGCCTAAATATATTTATATTAATCGTTTCAGTGTGATTAGAGTATAAACACACCAGCACTGTGAACACTTTAAGGTCTGTTCAGAATGAGGGGACATTTTCGAGTCTCAGAAAAAAAGTCCCCATAACTTAACTAGGCGATTTTTTGCACGTAGACCTTACCAATGGGGGCTTTTCTGAGGTCCACTGTAGTGGGCCTGTAGTGCAATTCCGAGTCCAGACAAGTAGGGGAACATTTGGTTGGTAGGAAACCAAAGACCCCGAAAACTAAGACCCATACTGACCTAAGACCCCCGCCCAGTAGCAATAGAAAAAAAAAAGAAGTAGATGCAATATAATAATAATAATAATAATAATAATAATAATAATAATAATAATAACTGAATAATAATAATAATAGTAATAATAATAATAATAATAATAATAATAATAATAATAATAATATCACTTATAGAGCACTGTGCCACTAATTGCTCAAAGCGCTGTACAACAATGGCAAAACTATAAAATATAAAACTGATAACTATTACAATGAAATTAACTAAACTACTAATAACTAAACATCATAAGCCAATTTAAATAAGTATGTCTTCAACTGCATGTTGAACTGAGTTCAAGAGGCAATTGATTTCTTAGCCTAGGAGCAACTACAGCAGTCAAGATCAGTGACACAGCTTTCAACACGACGCTTGGCCAGTGAGAGATCATAGGTACAGTCAGTTTTAAAAGATATATACAGCTGGGTATCATTAGCCTGCAAACAGGCTCTCCGTATGGGTTATTCCGAGATTTGCTTTCTAATGGCGCGCGGTCAAAAGCTAGGGGATTGGGGAGGGCGAGAGAGAGGAGAGCCTGCAATAGCCTTTGTAAGATTTGAGTATTTACGTTCAGATTCTGAACGTAAATTGCTGATTGGCCGATTCGAGGGTCACACATGTCAAACTAGTGATCAGAGACTTCAACTTTGAATTGAAGATCCTTAAAGCAAATTGATCTGAAGAAAGAGCAAGACCTGGCATTGAGAGTCTCCTTAATGGAAAGGATGTACTAACCGTGTTGACTACAAGCATTCGAAAAAGCTTTGTGTTTCAAGTTTTCGCTGTGGTGAAATCGCTGGACTCCTCGAGAACACCACTGCAGATCAGATGCAAGAAGCGAATTCTCTGAGGATTGAAAACAGTTCAGTGGAACTCGAAAGCTCAGACGTGTTTGGAAACCTCCCTCGGTTGCATGATTTTTTACTTGCCCTGGCCGAAGCGGTGTGCCCTTGACCCACGCATACAGGCGTTCCATAGCGGCAAATACACTTCATTTTTCTTCACAACCAGTTTGTTCGAGAACGCTGCGAGCTCGTCAACGTTTCTACATTTCAAAATACATGTAGTGTCAAACTCTTTGTTTACAGTCTTAACTGGTGCGATAAGCGCGTATAGCTTCGTGTACAATAAAAGCATTTGCGGCTGCTTTTCCTCTCTTAAGCGCCAGATTATTTACTAGGCATATTCTAGCTTTATCTTCAGGTGTTCTAATCGTCACATCCCCATTCGCCGACAAAACTAAGCCTTTCACGCTTGCGGTGTTGTCCGGAAGGTCGTCGATATTGAGATGTGCTAGGAAATTCGAATCGGATAATTGTTCTCCACTCTGACAAGGTTGATCGTTTTCCTTGCCAAGGAAGATGCAAAGACTACATTTTAAAATCCCTCTCTGGTACAAAGTTTGAAAACGTTCACAAAAGTCCCTAGAGAGCCTTATTTTGTCCTCAACAAACACTTGCAAATTCTGCAAAATTTGTCAACTGATTTGACGCTTTGTGGTTTCCTTCCAGTTTTGCGTCGATATGTTTCTTTAAAGTTCATAACATAACAACTTACGCTGAGACAAGCTCACGTGTCACAGAATAGCCTTGACCCAAAACGTCATTTCCGGTTCGTTCTGATTGGTTCATTTCACTTTGATAATTTGAAAGATCAGTCAAGCGGAAAAGGGGGCAGAACTCAAATTTTACAAAGACCATTGCAGGCTCTCCCTTCTCTTGCCCGCCCAACTCCCCGAGCTTTGACGGCGCGCCATTCAAGAGCAAGTCGACGCGACCATCTCTCGGAATACCCAAATGGAGAGCCTGTTTGCAGGCTAGTGTATCATCAGCGTAGAGATGATATCCTAACTTGTTGAGGTTAATAATATTGGCAATAGGTGAACGTTCCCACTTGTGTCACCCAGGATCGCTGGATCTGCTTGCATCTCTCCCTCACCACTGCAGCACCACGCTAATCCGCTTAAACCCTGAAAATTTTAATACATACGATCCCTTTGCTGTCACATCTATAATAGATGACCTGTCCATATCCTTATCCCTACCCCAACCTAAGCATGAATCCAACAAAGGTCCAATAATCGCTTTATCTAGGCCTAATTTCATCGACCAGACTAATCGACCAGTCAGCGACCTAGTCCAGGCCTAAAGGTTACTAGTGGTAAATATTAGACCGAGGAACGAGGACTAAATATTCTAGTTTTAAGGCATAAACGTAAATAAATCAATGAAATACAACAAGTACGTACGTAGTATATCGCAATTCGTGTACAGGCTTGTTTTGCGCTTTTAATTTTCGAGCTCAAAATGCGCCCGCACCCCCATTTCCCTATACTACTATAACACAGTCGGCATGTACAGCAGTTTGATTGTTTTCGTCAAATGAAACAGTACAGATTCACCATATATCATGAAGTGTGGAGTTGTACGAAAATTAACCCTTTGGCGTAAAACTGTGAAGTCAAGGCGAGGTTAAATGGAAAGACTGCAATGTTTATTTATCTATTAAGGGTTATGTTTTTGCTGTTGACGAATTTGATGAATGTAAAACTCGCAAAAGATAAACACTCAGTAGTTAAGAGGTAAAATACTGGGAAAAACGTCATGAACTGCGATCACAGCAAGTTCAAGATAAATTCAGTGCAGTGACTGCCTCGACATTCTCACCCTTTCATAATTTACACGAATGTCAATTACCACTTTATTACACCCATTTTGAAATCACACAGGTTTTTGTCAATATTAATGTTTACTTAATATCCACTTCAGGAAGTCCTTTTTGGAAGTTTAATGGGCCAAAAAAGGATGCATTTTAGAGCATCAAAATAGTGCAATTTGGGAATAAATTGCACTGTTGAGAGCCAATGAGATTGCAGGAATAACCAGTGATTTCATGAGTGGGTAAAAAAGGCATGATACCCAGATGAAAACAGAGTGACTCAGAACTTCAGCCGATATGTTTACAACCAATGTGTTGCCAGTCAGTCCTCCCTGTAATGCGCATGTTTGTTCTTCTTCAAAAGATTTAAGTAGGAAGGTCAATTTTCTTTTTCAATTATGCAAAAAATTACACATGCCACGACCATCCAACAATAAAACTCAAATGCAGCCAACGAGGCTTACAATCAAGAGACGCCTAGGAACACCCTTAAGTCCTGAACACATTTATTGACAAGTGTTTAACAGATATAATTTAAGGCCAAATTTCAGTAACCTCGCACGCCAGACAGTCCTTCCTTCCACTTGAGGGTGGCCGACAGAGGTGAATGAGTGAGTGAGTGTGACTAAAACCTGACTCATTAGACTTAATGCTCACAGGCTTTGATGGTTTATGACCATCACTTGAATAATAACAAAATCTGTCTATTACAAATCCTAGTATTTCTCTACACTATTTTGGATTACTTTAAAACCTGTCATTTTACTGCAATATTGGCCACACCCACATTTACAATTAAATTGATCTGATTTCAGACCCCTTTGCCATACCTCTTAATAACCGAGTTTGAGGTCCATATTATATCCCTGATGTTAATCGGGCGGGCGGGCGGGAAAGGAAACTTTCAAATTTAGCGGGCCGTACCGTAAAATACGGCCCGCAAAATTAACTAATCATAGCGCGCGTACTAACTGAGAGATAAAATAATAATGATTCTTCCTATGGAAGGGGCTGTCATATATCTTCAGTAAACCGTATTACAACAAAGCGGAATCAAGTCAAAACCAAAGCAATGGTTCCGAGTTTTTTCAGTCAATGCACAAGTACCTTTAGCTGACTTGCGATGGACAGAACGAAAATTGACTGCAACTTGAACATTATATTGCTTTCAAAAGCCTCACTAGTTTACAAATGAGTTTCAACAAAGTAAAAATCTTCATGACAAAACCCCTATAAACAAAATCTGCATGAACTCTTCTGTTGATCTAAATAACAGAAGGGTATAACCAAGGGTTTATGGTGCCCAGTGAGAAGTCATCAACATCTGGATTTTACGGAAATTAATAATCAATTCCATTAGATTGACCGGGCATTATTAAACGTTCTTCTTGTCGGCACTGTAAGGTGGTGGCGCATATGGTGGTGGAGGCTGCAAGAAAGAAATGAAAAAGAAAGAATTTATAGACGTTATTGACCTCTGTCCTAAATATATACGTGATTTGTTCCCTAGGAATACGACAGCACATAACCTAAGGCTTAAAGATTTGCAAATTCCAAGATTCAATACAGTCCATAGGACATTTGCATGATGAATCCAGAATCCTTCAGGTTTTGCTTTTCTCGTGCTAATTAGAGCTATTGTTATTTTTACCCTGTTGGGATTACAAAATTTGAATTAGAAAGGAAAAACAAACTGAATTCTGGTAGTTGTAGTCAAATGGCGTCATCGTGCAAATGTCCTATTTTGGTAAACACTCTCTTAGATATCAGGGGCCTCTACTGTCCTCTAAGGTATCGTCTAGTGTAAGAACAGCATCCTCAGTGGTGATATTTAAAAGAGCAATTAGGAAATTAGACTTATACCTCGTTCACACCAAAGCTTAAATATGTATAAAACTTGTTTTGATAAACAGATTTAATAAGACTGGCCGCTCACACTGTGGGCGTGTTTAACAAAACACGTCTAAAACCGTCTTTAACAAAACTACCTCGCGAGGTGGTTTAACAATCGTGTTTAATAAAACACATTCAAAATGGCGGCAGAAACCGCGGAAGAGTTTGGGAGCACAAAGAAACCTTCCTGTTACTTGAAAAGTGGGGAGACGACAATATCCAGCTCCAGCTCAAATCATGCACAAGAAAAAAGCCTATATGGCTAGAAATTGCAGCATATCTTCGAGCTGCAGGCTATGAAGACAGAGACGACGGCAGCTGCAAGACACGAAGAAGGCTGAGGCTGCGTCCCCCATATCCATGGTTTTGGGGGACGCTGTTACAAAATTAGAGACATTTGTACGGATTTTGAGCTATGCTTCAAGGTCCATAACTTGGTCTCTTCAACCTAAAAGAATCAAACTTGGTCAAACAACCAATCTCAATGTTATCTTTCTTGAGATGGTGTCAATTTATCGATTACTTCAAAATTTGAAATTCGCCCCAGTTCCCTTTTGAATTTCGGAACGGCCAATATCGTATTTAAGAGTTTTTGATATGCGTACAAACAGATACAAGACAGGTGTATCCGTATTACAGTGTAACATTGAGATAACTATACCATGAGTCTTAAGTATTTTTTATTTCTCTCTAGGCTATAATGTTTATGCAACCGACTAAAGTTCTGGCGGTGGCCATGTTGTTCCTTCAGGTGCAACGGGAGCCGATGAAACAAAGAAGCTGGTACCCCGTACGTCGGCCGTGTTAAAAGCAAAAACAAAAAGAGGAAAACTGCTTCTGATGTATTTGAAAAGTTTGATAAAGTGTTTGAGTCCTTTAGGGAGTATCAGCAAGCGGCTGACAAGAGCTTCCTCGAAGCTGAAGCGGCAAGAGAGAGGCGAGAGGAGGAAAGAGCGGAGAAGCGAAAGAAGGAGGATCAAGAATTTCTTCTGAAACTGGCGCAGGTTCTTCACAAGTGGATCCAAGTAAGCACCTGTGTCAGTTTCCAGTTCGAGCTGTAAAAAAAAATTAGAGTAGCTTGTGAGCGATTGTGAAACTTTCATTCCTTGAAATTATATTTCTTATGTTTAATTTCACGGCATCTGAATTATATCCTTAATCAATTTTCTGTTATTTATTGCTCAAAATGTTTTGGCTCATATATTTAAATGCCTTTGTCGATACTATTCAAATATTAAGCTTGGGTCTCCTATGCCTGTTTTTCATGTTGGACAGATATTTTTAGTATCGAGTCTGTGCTCATTTGAAGTGTATCTCCTCGGTTGAAGAATGATGCATATGGCTTTTCACTGTTACTGCTACATATATATCCGTAAATAAATCTGTTAAAATGCACTGGTCAGACCAGTCACGTTGAAACGCAGACC
>OX419340.1:20621734-20646734 GCA_948470475.1 Galaxea fascicularis | reverse complement strand
ATAATTATTTGTGTCACGTGTGTTATCTGTGAGCTGATCAATTGAATAACTACACTCTCAGTCAAATGAAAGAGTCTGTTCAAGTTGTTTTCTGGTGATAGGTTGGAAACGGCACCTCACTACAGATATATTCTTTTTATTTCACTGATAACACATCTGTTAAATTGTTGAAGCAAATGCTCTGTACAAGATAATGTACTTTGCAAGACGTTTTATGTCCAATTTTATGTTTCAATTCTCTTAGCCAAGATAACCCAAAATCTAAATAGCACTGCAAGACTGAAAAGATCAACATCAGAGGTTTTTGAAGCCATTCAATAAATTCGCAGTTTGTGCTTTATGAAGTCTCAAACACTCCTGCTCATTTATTAAACATTACTTCAACGACTTCAACATTTAGTTTTTATTTTGAATAAATCACTCCTTCTACAGTTTACTAAACACAATTTGCCTGACCCTCACCTTTTGCCTATCTATTATGTAATGACCTTTATGTAAAATTTGTGGGAAAAAAGGAACATAGAAAATTGCAACATTTGCAGGTTTCGGCTACCTAATTCCCTGTATAATGGACAGCTTAAAATGTCCTCTAAAAAAATCAGGAAAAGGTAATCTTATTAGCTTAACAAATGGTTTCCTTGATAGTGCTAATACATGTGGACATTCGACGAGTTATTCCACTGAACTTTTCAAATCAATTGCCTGATTTCGATATATTATAATTTATTCTAACTTGGCTCTGAGGCATATCTCTGATCCTGAATATGTGTTATAAACCAGCCGAGTTGGAATTTCAATATACCAATATTCTACTGGGCTTCTTCAATTAAGCATACACCTTTAAACTGGTCAAAAGAGGGAGATACAGTGAAACATGTATTACCGGTACTTCAATAGGGTTAACTTCAATTGTACTTTTTCCTTGTGCCAGGAGAGACTTCAGTCTCACGTAAATTAGTAACAGGGAGACTGGAGTAATGCCAACTTTTGAAACCCCATAAAACTCCTGTTATACTAAAACAAGACCCCAAAGAGTCATACTGCCCAGAACCTAACCTAAATTACATTTTTCTAGGAGGACGAGTATGATTTTTTGCAGCCCCTCAAAAAGTTTTTACTACGTGAATTTGAAAACCATGAACACTAGAATTATTTCTGGAATGTTAGAGTGTGACAAGGAAAAAACCCATAAATCAGATCTCAATACATAGATGAAAACTGCCAGCAGTAATGGTAATTAACTGTGTAGTTTGCTTCCTTTTTCTGGTTTTATCTCGCATCTGATTGGTAAATACACAATTCAAACGTCAAAGTAAAAAATTCTCGAAGTATTCATGGTTTTTGGATTTGCATAGTAATAGCTAAAATTTTCTTTAATTAAACTTGCAAGACCATAGAATTTCCAGCTACAACAATTTTAGAAGCGAAATTTAAAACAGGTCTGTACAGTAGTTTGTGTTAGTCAATAAAGTTGTTGTTTTGTTTTGCCTTTTAGTCTCTCAGGCAGACGTTTGACTCACAATCTCTTTTTGGGGAGGTCAGGAGAGATTGCCTGATGAGCCAAAAGAATGTCTGCATGGGAGGCTATTGGCACAGTAATTACAATAAAGATGTCTTGATGGCTTCTCTGATGACTACAGCATTCCTGTTTTGTCCTTGGTTTGGGTCAACTTGGTTTGGAAAAACACCAAGATGGAGCTGCACACCTTGCAGCCACTCCTCATTAAAGTCCTCACCCATGACTTCACAGAAGTTGTGCAACACACATCAAACAGCAATGACAAGACAAGCAGTCTCAACATTAAGGTCTACCCTCTTTGCAATGCTTCTGAACCTACCCTTTAGCCTTCCATAGGCATTCTCAACCACCACTCTTGTCATGCTGAGGATCTTGTTGATTTTTACTTGTTCTCTTGTTTCCATTGTCAGTATACAGCTTCATTAGCCAGTCACTGAGCGCATTTGCAGAGTCTCCAACTATCAAGGGCGGAACTCTCACAACTGATATGTCTTGAGATAATTGAAACGGTAGGAAAGTCCTCGCACAGCAGTGGGAAAACAGCGTTGAATTTTTAAATACGAGCGCATCGTGAACTTTCGCCGGCCATCCAACAAAAATGCCAACAAAAATGCCAACAAAACGATAGTTGCTGTCAACCAATCCCTGCAGTGTTACTGCGTTGGAGAGGTGCAATGACAGGTACATGGCATCCGTCAAGAGTGGACACTACTTGGGGAAACCCCGCACAATCTCTAAAACCATTAATCTGATCTTGTACTTCTTGCTGATTTTGTGGAAAGAAAATATACTGAGGAAGAATACCTGCGAGTACCTCGCATACCTGTTTCATGATGGTACACACGGAGGATTTTCCAACACCAAATAAGTTTCCAATAGTTCTGTAGCGAGTGGAGTCAGCAAGCCAATACAAAGTGATTGCAAGGCGATGGCGAACTGCAATGGCTTTACGAAAGTTCATGTTCCGTTTCGCAATATGGGGTGACAGTTCAGCGCACAGATATTCAAATGAATCCTTCGACATCCTAGAGTTCTCTACCCAATCATTATCGCTCCAGGTCTCCTCCCAAAAGGACTAAGACCTGCTTTTACTCCAAACTCGATGTAAACTTGGTGCGCATTGAAATAGTTGCCGCGTCAACAACAATAAAAATACAGATGACACAAGACATCTGTGGCGGAGGTATCGGTCGAGTCGTCTCCTGGCAAGCTTTGCGCAATTTTCCGGCTTTCTTCTCCCTGTGTTTTCCAAAACAAAAGCGCAATCGTTCGCTCATCCGCCATTTTGTTTACATTTTACATATTGTGGCTGTATGACGTTGTAACATTTTACGTCAATTACAATTACACGAACGCGAGGCTGGCCAGGACAATGTGGCCGCGTTGTTGTCAGCTGTTGTGGTTTGGTGTGAACAGGTTGATCAGTTAGCCATGTTTAATTAAACATGTTTTGTTGGTGTGAACAAGGTGCATTAGAAGCCTTAATCTGTTCAGTACGCAGAACATAGGCTACTGATACTGTAAATACATGTCTAAATTGTGAAATTATGTAACCTTAATGCATCTACACTTTATATTTATTTATTTTGAATTTTGGAACTATCATTTTAGTGTCCTTACTTAGTGGTTGTACTGCTATCTTTTATGACACTTAAGTCATCATCATCGTCGTCGTCATCATCATCATCATCATCATTATCATCACCACCGTCACCGTCACAATCACCATCACCATCACCATCATGATCATTATGATCATCATCATCATCACCTTCACCATCACCACCATGATCATCATCATCATTATCATCATCAAATAGTAAAATCTCTGTAGCAGATTTAAATAATCAGGCCAAATTTGACTGTGCGAATCCGAAACCGTGAACACTTTGATTTGATTTTGACATTTCCTATTGTGGAGCAACCAATCAGAAGCAACATGAAACCACAACCTAATTACCGTTTCTGTTTGTGGTTTAGTTTCATCGTGTGTGGTTGGCTTTTTACTTAAAACACAATACCATTCCATAAATATTTCTAATGTTCACGGTTTTTGGATTTTTGCAGTAACTGCCACAGACTAATTCTTAGTACAACTCAACAACTTTAATTCTCTACTAGAAAAGTGTGTTTGGTTTATATTAATTTTAAGCAATTTTCGAGCAAAAACCAAAGAAACAACAACAAACAGTCTAAGAACCAGTCACACAAACATGCTAAGATGCAACTTGGACCAGTGAGGTAGCCGAGTGGATTGTATGCCTCCAGGCAGAATTTTCCCTGTTTTACTAAGCCTCCATGGCCTTACCTGTGTTGCTGGTACATAGACATTCTGTCCTGTACTGTAAGCTTCCCTTGCCTTTGCATCTGTTATGGAATGCAACATGTAATTTTTGTTAAAATTGTTCAACTGTAGGAAGTACTTTTAACAATGGTCTGCAGACAACTGATTTGATTTCTACAAATTTACCCTTTGTTCATTTTTTGGGAAAAACGTCTGCCAATAAATTCTGTATATTCAAAAGTAAACTTCCTTTGACTGTATAATATTATTAGTATAATGCTAAAACAGTGGATACATTTTCTGCTTGCCCTGATTGGCTACTCAATCTTGTGATAGCAAGTGGTATTCACCTACGAGTAACTCGCGCGAAAATCGTATTTGTTGACAGGAATAAATAAGTTCAAAATCATCAGTTTTTAACATCTGTTATCTCACTGTTTTAGTATATACTAAAACATTCAGCTCAGTGTTGGTGGGCAGTGGTGGGTATTTACTGACCCTCGAATATACAACACTAGCCACTAACACTGTAGTAAATAATAATTGTTTTAATATTTGTTGTCATTCTAGTGTCCTGAGGAGGGATTAACAGGTTGTTTGTATCTTTCAGAAGTTGTCAGCAGTTGAGGGTTGGAAAATTTATTAGTTGGAACACAGCTCTCTTAATGCCGGTCATGTCTGTGCTGGAACACATAGAGATATTCTTCTTTCACGTCTTTTTCAAATGGCAGCAGGTGATTAGGGAATGGTTACATGTATATTGCTATCCCAAATAAACAGAAGGACCATTAAGAGAAATTGTTAACAGTATGATGGCCACTGATAATAAATACCTCAGCTGTGAAGGTTACATACCTCCATATGTGTAACTTGTATATCCGTGAGATGGTGGCGCTGGTGGTGCAGATGGAGCTGCCTGACTAGGGTAGGGTGGGGGACGTTCCTATGAACAAATACCACAGGACAAATTTAGTCAAGAAAGAATGACCACCCTAAAAAACATTGCCCCAAGCAAAAGACCATCTTGTGTTCTGAGGAACTAAAACTTTATGCATTAAAGATTGCTTCACAAAGGATAGAATTATTAATAGCAATCTGCTTTGGTTTTCCTTTCAGTTGTTACATTTCAGTAATGAAACAGATTTCCCTTAAATCTTATTGATCGGAGTGGCCTCAGATTGTATACAATGCTCAGTATACAACATTGACTTACAGTGCATGACACTTTTCACTCAGTCAGCCGGAATTAGATGTAAGTAATGACTAGTTGTTTGTACATGTGTGTGTACACTTACTTGAGGCTGGTATGGTGGAGGCTGGCCCATGACACCAACTGCAGATAACACAACAAACATTGGTTGCATACAGCAAGTGTAAAAACACCCCCATCGATGAAATTAACCCAAAACACATATTAAGACACAAACACCACTACATTCCTTAGTTATATCATCTATTATCAGTATTGTTCACCACAATGTCACAACTCACTGTCCACCTTAATATATACAGTTCTGCAACTGATAATGATGTGGATTGACAAAACCTTGGAGCAATAACTAAACACAGTAGCTTAAGGCTTCATTCAAATATTCAATTTTTGTGTCAGAATAATAGTTTTAATTCACAATCATGATTGAGTGTAAACTGTGCTACATGTCAATGGTACGCCAGGTATCAACAATTGAAAGGTCGCCAAACGACATGATATCATGTAGCATTCTAACAACCTTTCAGAAACATCTGATGTTTGGAGTTCAAGGACTATTAAAAGAATCTCTTCTGTAGTCAATGCCAATGATGAAAATTAGTTTTCACCATGATCTTATACATGTATTACTGTATCAATGGTCAAAGGATCTCTACACTTTTGCTGACCTGTTGACCAAAGGTAATTTGTGAGCTTGAGCTCTCATACATACAAGTTGTAAATTTCAAGGTACACACAGAGTGATATGTCTTTGACCGTAGAACACACAAACATAATAATAATAACAATTAATAATATAATAATTTATTACTTATAGAGCGCTATTTCCAATGACAGATCGATAGCGCTTTACAATTAATGTCTCTAAATATTAAATTAAAATCTCGACTAATTCAGATATAATGATATATTACAGTTTAAATTGGCTATATAAAATTCGTACCTTAACCACTATTAAAAAGATTGCCTAAAAAGAAAAGTGCAAGTGAAGAGTGATCATCGCTGCAATGATCACTCTTCACTTGCATCTACAACCGCAGTACAAATATGAATCATTTCATAGATACTTCACAAAAAGAAAAGTCTTAATTGACTTCTTGAAAGTCAACTAACGCCAGAGTCAACAGATGTAATACCTGGTGGTGGATAGCCAGGATATCCCCCAGGGGGTGGTGGTGGATAAAAGGCTTGTCCCGGAGCTGTATAATAACCAGCTTGAGGTGGGTATGCATTGTTGTACATAAAACCATTTCCATTCATCAGTAAAGGCTGCCCAGGTACTGGTGGTGGTGGTTGAGAGTTTGGCCTGTGAGCTGGAGAAAATAGTGATAATAACCTTATTATTATTGACTTCACAAGACAGAGTCTACAAAAACAGGTGTTTGTCTTGGAGTAATCTACTGTTAGCTGTTGCGGGTTGAATTTACTCTCAGAATTATATTGCATGTCACCTGCAATAAAGAAGGTGAGAGGAAGTGCCAATACGAATGTTCAGCTCCGGTCTGCTTCCCTGAGATAAGGTACCCTGGCATAAGATAACTTACTCACCATATAGTAAGGTACTGAGGCCCTGCTCTGAGCACTTGCAAAGGACAGTATGATAGTGAGACTGTAAGTACGACTGTATGTCACTCAAGAATGAATTTAAAGGCCAAATGTAAGCCACTTTTGTGGCAAACCTTCAATTATAGAACCAAAAATGTTTTAGCCAATCACAAGGCGAGACACTGGATATCACCATGCACAGACTGCTGCCAAATTGTATGTGATACATGAATCACACGGTTAAACCATATGGAAGGTTTTGTAGGTTGAGGGTGGCCTCTGCATTGTTATTTTGCCCCATCAGAAAAGAAACATTACTCCACAATAGGGCCATTTCCCGGGAGAAAATAAGATAGGTGTTATCTAAGATGTGAGTTAAATGGGACACAAACTGTACTGTTTATGCTTGTGTCCTACATAAGATGCTAAGATCATATATGAATAGTTCACGTCTTTAGATACAGCCTTGTTTATATGCAATGTTACCACAAGCATGTGCACTGTAGCGTTAAGGCTGGTTTTCACTAGCATGTAAGCACAAGCATAAGCATAAGGATAGGTGCAAGTGAGAACAACAGTGACATAAACATAAGAAAAACAAACCCACTTATTTGTCACATGCTGTTTTCAATAGTACAGTAAAAACCCACATACAAGAACTTAGATTTTTCCACCTTAGCCTAGATAGGTTCTTATAGGAATGGTATTTACTGCTAGTGAGATTTTAGGCTACTTAGGTTCTTAAACAGGTTCTTAATTTGATAGGTGCACTAGCAATCAGCACAGATAACTACTACAGGGCGTATGTGATTAATGGAATCCATACAGCGCTGTATCATACTCTAGAATTCATTTTAGATGATAACTATACAGTAAATTTATCTTGGAAGTTTCAATGTGGTTCAAAAACTGTGATTTTGAAAATGAGAGACACATGGATCTGTATTCTTACTACAATACTGGATTACATAATGCAATGCATTGTGCAATCCAGTATTGGCAAAGACATGATATGGTTTTCATTTTATTTCATTCTTTGAATCTGACTGACTGAAACCTAGACTAAAATTTTTTTCCTATATTTTCATGAAAGCCTTCATTTTTGTAAAAATAATAATAAGAACCTGTTGAAAATTTTAGATTAAATAGGTTCTTATGTTTAAAATCAAAACTTTAGCCTAACAGGATCTTATATCCAAATTTTTTACTGTAATACATATGCCATATGCAGAAGTATATGTGCTGGTAAAAACAAGTTTTTTAAGAAACAAAAGTGTGCAGTCAAGAAAGAAGAGACTTTTTCGGAGATGTTCTTTTTTACTCCAGGGCGTAAAATTAACTTTTTTTCCCGGTAGCCACTTGGCTCCTAAATATTTTAAAGTGGTAGCCAAATCCAAAAAGTTGGTGGTCATGACACACACACAAAACCATTTTTACCCTGTCACTGTTCTAGATAGATTAAATTGCTCATGAATCATAGTGATACAGTCAAATTCAAATGAGCTCACGTTGCAGACAAATCATGTCAAACGCGATGAAAATTCGCACGAGCTACAAAGAGGACACTAGAATGGGTCATATACAACATGAAAGGTTACCTAAATCCAAGATGGCGTTTTGTAACGATAGATTTACGTTCGAAATCGTGGAGCGTTTTGGAAACGAGCCAACAAGGAACTTTGCTACAGATTTATCTTTACAAATCTTCAACAATCACTAAATCTCTAGGTAAGGTGTGATTAGAAATTCTAGTCGCCAAATTGGCGACTAATTTTTAGGATTTGGTCGCCAAAGTGAAAAATTTAGTCGCATTGGCGCCTGTATTAGGCGCAATTTTACGCCCTGTACTCGGGCTTCCTGTGGAAGGCCCAAGTCTAAAATCTGTGTTTTTCTTTTTTTCGTTGTTTTCCACAAACCTCATTTCCGGCGTATTTGCGCAGGCGCTAACGATAAACCTGTAAAACCCAGTAAAAACCTGTTTACGTTTTGTTTACGCTTGTCTTGTCTGTTGAAAAGTAAAGTACTTTCTCGACGGATTTTCAAAGGAAAAAGTGTACATGTCTACAGCTATGGCAAACAGTGTCGTATCCAATACGCTCAAACCACTTACAAATGCACATGCCATTCGCGGTAGACCCACACTAAATGATGATGGTGAGCATACATTTCCAAATGGGTTGTTCCGCGAACTTGAAGCAAATGTGAGAAATATTATGAAATCAAATGAGCTGAATGAGCTATCAATGAGTACAAAAAGTATACAAACTTTGACTACCAATGACAAATGTTCCTTGACAAACTTGAGTGGAAACTTTGACACGAACAGTTTAAGGTACTGGCGAATACAAGATACCCATTGATGACGAGATTTGAGGTACAAAGACGAACAGCAGTAGTAACAACAGCAACAGGAAAGCGGCCACGTTGGGTTATGGAGAACCCACACATCGAAGCGAAGATGCAAGTAACGTTTTTTACTTTAATTTATGGCTATTGTCACCAGTATTTCATTTCTTTTGTATACTTTAGATTGTGGATTATCAGCTGTATCAAGTCTGTGTAGTGTGTTAGTCTTATGTGTAATCTTGTAACTTTGCGTGTTCTACATGAATGTGTTAAGTTTATCAGTTTTATCACCACAAATGTCGGATGTACTTGAAAAATGCGAGGTATTTGAGAAGGCAATGTAGTTATCTGTACATGATCAACGTGATACCTTAGTGAAAATAAAATATAGAAAGGAATTCAGATCTTGTTATGCTAAGTTTGTGTATTTTAACGACAACTGTGGATGCCATGTGCCATCAAGACGTTGTGATCGCGAACCCAGTAGGATACCAGTGAAAAAGCTAAAAAGTCTGTCACAGAAAAGCAGAAAACTAAGATTGTTTGTGTGGGAAAGAGTTCTCAAGCAAACTCCGTTGTCGTCGAAACTTCATCGTTATATCAAATCTAGGCTGAGAAGAACTCGAACTACAAAGAGGCCAACAGTAAATGGAAGGTTTGTACATGTACAAAGAGTGAGGAAGAAGACAGCTTCTGTTCGACAAAAATTATGTCAAACACCTTTGCCTTGCTTCCAAAGATATACCAGTAGACGAAAACAGGTACATTTGAAGAAATATCAAATGTTATACACGTGCAGTGGGCTCATAAGCATGTACAAGAATGGTAATCACAGAGGGTGCTGTGCTATGTTTAAACTATGTAATGACATAGAAACAAATCCTGGGCCTCCTGTACATCATGTTGATCCCACCCTAACAATGAAAGCACCATTTTGTCAAGGTGATGTGACAGTGTTTGGTGCAAATGCTGGACAGCAATGTGTTGCCATGAGCTTGTGTGCTTTGGTTTACAACCATATCAAAGAAATTAACAGTTGTAATGATCTGGTGCAAATCGTGAATAAGGGAAATGAATTATACTCTATCTCAGTCAACAGGACAATCATATTTAATGCTTACAGAACTACCCGGCATCAATGATTTCAATGCTGGAGGAAAATTATCAGCTAAAATACAGTGAAAGTTACACTGGCAATGCACAAAGTGATGCCATTATAGAGGGATATCAGTTTGCATGCCCATGGATAGAGCTTTTGAATCACTGCTGTCAGAAAATTATATGTCATTCATGTTAACAGTAGGATTTATTACTGTTGGCATTTATTGTACTGATACAGGGAAGTTTAAAATATTTGATTCACATGCTAGAGATGCATATGGTAAAAGCCATTGTCAGGGTACCTGTGTGCTATTAGAAGTACCATCCAGTCAAAACTATAGTGCAGTATTTCCAAGGAGTACATGCAAATGGTGAAGTTTATGAACTCAGGAGTGAAAGTTTTCAAACATGGCATAAATGAACCTTTAAGCAATGACAGTGAAGTGACAAATTTTTCCTGTACACAATCTTTGTAGAGACTGATTTCAGCGAGCCTCATTCCCACGGTCCTGTCGTGTTTATTTCCGCTGGCACACACTCAGGCAGCCCAATGCTTTAACGAATCGAGTTTGAGTCACAAAATACATGTATAATTTTATATAATTATTAGGCTGTGCGGAAATCATCCACAACATCCATTTGCCACTCGAAAAGCCCAAGTGAAGGCCAATACGCGTGTCCTCTAGTTTCAATTTTGAGAGGGCTTCTTTTCTTATGCAAACCATGCTGTTAACTGAAAGTTCATTAACTTGGCGTTGCATACTAAGAATACAACAGAAATCCAAGAGGAGTCAGTAAGGTGCTTCTGTGTCACACAATAGTTGAGCTGTTCTGCAATTACCATTTCCCTGCAAAGTATAAGGAATTCTTTCTCCTCTACTGAAGTCATTTTGTTAGCCATGCCAGGTGACTCATCAAAAAGATGTTATTGTTGTTATTATGCAAGTGCACTTGTAGTTCACATCTTAGGATGCAAAAGCAATTTTATGAGGAAGTTCACCTCTTATTTAAGACACAAGTCTGCATGGCAGGCGTTAAAGGGAAAAGGGGAAGGGAAATGGGCTTTCCTTTCTCCTCCCCATTCCCCTTTTAATGACTGCCATGCAGGCTATTAAGATACAGACAAAATAAGAACAGCTGAAAACCCTGTTCTAAAATAAGATGCATCTTATTAAGTCACGTATAGACACAAATGCTTATTTTGTATCAGGGCTGTCTTTAATTTTTGAAGTAGGTGGGGATATAAAAAAATAGCCAGGGATTCTAGTTGTTGTAGTGAAGTCAAGATGCTGGTTTTATATCAAAGTAGCCGGGGAGATAACTCAAAATACGAGGGAAAAATCCCTGGCTCCCAGCCTTTAATGACAGCGACCACTTCGCATCTTAATTAAGAAGCATCTTATTTTCTCCCATATAAATGGCCCTAATGTACCTCTCCATCCAGTTGTTTCATACTTTTCCTACTTCTGTACATGTAGGTCAGTGCCTTATCTGCTGTCAATTATTACAAGTATGTTAATTTGAACTTTACCTACCACTTGCTACAGCATGTTTAAAGTGCTGAGCAAATTCTATTGCTCCACCACTGTTAAATGTCACTTTGAATGTTCCTCTGCCTTGCCAGCCACCTGAAAATCAAGCAAATACTATCAAAACAAAAGCAGCATAAACCCTTCGGTGGTAGCAGCTAATGATAGCCTGAGGCTGCCTGAATATTGTTTGACCATTACGCACATTCTTATGTTCCCCTTGGTCAAGAATAACTATAAACTTGACAACAAAAACTGTAGGTTGTTAAACATTGTCCTTCACGTAAACCTAAATTTTGTGGCCAAAACAAAACAAAAGAAAGCTGTGCAACCAAAAATCAAACCAGCAACATGACTGTAACTATGAAATGGTTGTAATTATCACCTACATTCCAAGGTTGTGAACAAAATATAACAAGCACTTAATGACATTATCAATATCAACCAAGATATCAAAGATGTATTTTACATTATACTACTTAATTTGTTCATCCTGAACCACTGAAATAATAATTTCTATGTTCAACAAGCAACTTACAGTTAAAACAGAGACTTCATAAACAAATAAAACATGTACCAAGTGCATTGTTGAGTTACACTGTATAAGGATGTGGGGATTTTTAAGGTGGCTTACTTCAGTTTTTTTCTGCTATGCGAGATTATGCTAGGTTTATGCGCTTGCAGTCACATAAGCATCAGAAGCAAGTTGACAAATGAAAACGCGGTGAGCAAAAATGAAAAACATGTATGTCATGCAAAAATCCTCAATAAAGTGACAATGAAAAAATGTCACAACCTTTCACAGGGTTTAGGTGTAGTGGGTGCAGAAAACAAAGCCATATCAGAACTCAACACACAACGTTGTGGAGTGGAGAGAGTGTGTGCACTCAGAGCATTTAGGTTTTCTCTGCCTAAATACCTCAAAATGGAGAGGCAGAATTTTTTTCAAAAAAATCTGTCAGACAGACTTTTGGGAGTACTAGTAATTTGAAAATACTTAGACAAAATTCGACATTTTCACCAACTGAAAAAAATTATGTCTTACAGATTTTCATGCTGGTCTCTCTAAGTGTTTCTTTCTATCTACATTTCAAATCCTCAAATTTTCAGGTGGGGTCATATGACTACTCACTAGATTTTGAGAAAAACACACTCGAACAGTCTATTTTGTCCCCCCCCCCCCCCCATTATGTACTTATACACGTTTCTTGAACATCCCGCGTGTTTCCTTGGTTGGTTCAAGTGACTCCAGCTTGCATGTAATGCTTAATCAACTACACGTGCGTGCAAGCTGCTGGTAGCAGAATAAAACTGTAGTGAACCACCTTAAGGACTCAAGAGGTGAGTGCTTCTTACAAAATTGTGAGTGCTTATATTACTCAACAATATACAAGGTGAGGAACATGTTTTTTTAATTACTTTTACAAAATGTCTTTGAGATTTGCCACAGCTTTCATAAGGGAAGCCAGTTGATGAAATTTGATGACATTCTAACCCCAAATTTTGCTTTTATGTTCAAAATAATTTCATATATGGATTGAATCATACATTTCTTGTTTTTACATCTTTCTAAGATATCCAAAGATTTGTGCATACACACTCTAGTGACATAGCCTGCATGCACTTCCATAATGAATGTGTCTAACGTAAGGCATGTACATTATAGATCAGGTAGGTGATGCACTCCATTCCGCTGACCATTTGTTTATAAATCCTTGAATATTTCATAGCGACTGTACACTTTATGACCCAAAATAAGAAAGAAATACTTAGCAATTACCATCTGGCTCTGAAATTACATCTCCTTTCACATAATTGGCTCCAAACATTGGCTGCTTGACCTGTACATAAATAATATCATTTAGCTTAACACCTCTGCAGGGTTTATTTGAAAGCCATTCAGTCACTTGTAACTTTGGCTTATACTTTGCTTGCCTAATCAAGTACACTATACAATAATTGAACCATCACAATGGTGAGAGAAAATAGTTCAAATTAGTGGGGGTTTTATTAAACCAATTAAAAAAAAACACCACATATATGGTGGGAGGCCTTTATTACTCGGGCTTCCTGTGGAAGGCCAGAGTCTAAATCTGTCGTCCGTTTTTCTTTTTTTTTCGTTGTTTTCCACAAACCTCATTTCGGGCGTATTTGCGCAGGCGCTAACGATGAACCTGTAAAACCCGGTAAAAACCTGTTTACGTTTTGTTTACGCTTGTCTTGTCTGTTGAAAAGCAAGGCACAAAGCAACTGTGGATTCCTCGACGGATTTCCAAAGGAAAAAGTTGACATGTCTATAGCTATGGCAAACAGTGTCGTATCCAATGCGCTCAAACCACTTACAAATGCACAAACCGTTAGCCGTAGACCCACACTAAATGATGATGGTGAGCGTTCATTTCGAAACAGGTCATTCCTCAAACTCGAGGCAAATGTGAGAAATATTATGAGATCAAATGAGCTGAATTAACTATCAATGAGTACAAAAAGTGCACAAAGGCTTTGACCACCGATGACAAATGTTCCTTGACAAACTTGAGTGGAAACTTTGACACGAACAGTTTAGGTGCTGGCAAATACAAGATACCTGTTGATGATGAGATTTGAGGTACAAAGACGAACAGCAGTAGTAACAAAAGCAACAGGATTTAACGTCCATTGAAGCGAAGATGCAAGTAATGTTTTTACTTTTATGGCTATTGTCACCAGTATTTCATTATTTTCTTTTGTACACTTTAGATTGTGGATTATCAGCTGTATCAAGTCTGTGTAGTGTGTTAGTTTTATGTGTAATCTTGTGCCTTCGCGTGTTCTACATGAATGTGTTAAGTTTATCAGTTTTAACAACACAAATGTTGGATGCACTTGAAAAATGCGAGGTATTTGAGAAGGCAATGTAGTTATCTGTACATGATCAACGTGAAGCCTTAGTGAAAATAAAATATAGAAAGGAATTCAGATCTCGTTATGCTAAGTTTGTGTATTTTAACGACAATATGGCAAGCCGATTGTAGCAATATTCATTAATTTGATACATATTCAGTTCAGTATTTATATTTATGTAATATTTGTTTTATTTGTTCAATTTAATATTTATACTTATGGAATATTTTTTAAATCCATTTGATTTAAAATGTCTATATTTATTTAATTTAATGGCTCTTTATCCATTTTATTGAAGTTTTTTGCCATGATAATTGGTTCCGCCTTTTCTTAAATCCTCTCTGTGTCTTTTGTTCAATGTCATAGTTGACGTTCTTGTCCATTGTCACAACATGCTTATTTTGGTAGAAGCCAGGTTTGATGTTAAGTACTTCTAATGTTTTCCCAGTGTAGTTGTACCCAATATTTGTCTGTGCTACCCCACATGCAACCCTGAAGTCATTACTTTCGCTACCACCATAGAAACGTGCTTTGGGGTTTTTTGTACCAACGGTGCTATTTAGGCTCTCATTTCTTAGTGAATTTGCACAGGGAGTCTGAGTTTATTGACCACAATGTCAGTTGAGTATTCATCAAGTATCTGAGTTAGGGCCTTTTTGAGGGGTTCTCCATGGAGATCTTTCCCATTTGGTAAATCTTTGTTGTTGTAAGTTGCAGGGTTTTGCTTGTAGCCACACCATGAAACATCGCAATTAGCATGCTGGCCAGATGCATGAGGAATGATGCTCTTCAGGCTTTTCTTGAGACTCTTGGAATCTCCTGCATGTTGCTTTATACAATTAGCTGAAGCACTTAGTCAAATAATTTATAACTTTTTGACTCAAAATTGAGCAATTCAATCCTTTGAAACGGTCCTTTAGGTTATTAAGTCTAGAATTTGGCGATTGCTTGACATGGACAACATCAGACCTTTTTTCAATGCCATAAGGGACTTTATTTTTTAGGTCTGCTAGGGTTGTTGAGTCATCATCCCCAACATAAATAGAAAATTTGACTCCAGATTGAGGAACTCCACTCCAAAGTTCACATGCAACGTCCCTTTCCATTGACTTGGATGAGCCACAGTAATTTTTCCGACAGTTATGCTTCTTTTCTCTCCCAGTTAATTTGTTGTGGCTACATACCCTACATGACTTGCATCTAGTGGAATAACTGACAACCTTTCCAGTAGCAAGCCCCATGGCAGCCCCATGACCAGTTGAAGAATTGTGCCCCCTTCCCCTTTTCTGCCAGCCCATCATATCATATGAGACTGCAATTCCCACAAGACTATCCGCAGTTGGACCAGAAGAATTCTCGGCTATTGTTTTCTCTAAATGCAAATTAATTTGACAACTTTCTCTTGCAACTTTCTCTACAGCATTCCCAATTTCCCTTTCTCTTCGTTTAACCAGGCGATGATTCATGGTTGGTATGTTCGGTGTTGAAAGTAAGTTATTCAGATGTGTATTTCCAATACCAGCATGTAGGGATCCTAAAGCTGCCCTAGTATTCATATCACTTAGAGGAGGACCACGGCTTCCAGTCCTGTGTTCTCCTGAAGATTTTACTTTGTTTAGGTGTCCAGAGAACATACACTTAATGCTGAAGATACTGCTAAGACCAATCTTGATTTTCTTCAATGATGTTTACAAGGGACAATCGACCTGTGGGACCAATAACAAAACCAGTCATTTACAGTGTAGAGTGAACAACCTGCTTCTTGGTCCATGTGTTAGACAGAAAAGTTATTTTTAACATTGCAAATAATGTATTGTAATGAATGCCACATCAAAGTATTAATACATGTTATGCTGTCATAGGTGCAAGAGATGTTACATGTACATTATTTATCTGTGCACTATTAAATGGTTGTGTCATTGTAAACCATGTAAAATTGTTGTATACCTTTGAAAAATGCTTCAATAAAATGACTGTTTGAAGGTGTACATGTAAACCACCTCCTTGGCCCAGAGACTCACCTGCCTGATGACTTGAACAAGATTTCAGGTCATTTCTGAGAACTTGTGGGTCAATCATTCTCGTACCGCACATATCCACTTTGTGTCTAGTTTGCTGTAATTAATTGTCAAATTTTGTTCAGGTCAAAAGGGACGTGAGGTGGGTGTTATAGCCAAATGAAGTAATTAGTAGCAGCTAATGTTGTGGCAGTGTTTACTGCAAAAGTAACATACCTGGTTTGACCTTGTCCCTATTTTCCTGGGAGGTTCATTTTCGTCTTCACCTTGATTTTTGTTGATTTTCTGATGTAAATTGAATGAACTAAAGTTGATCGAGTAGACACAACAATTTCTTTTAAAACAGGACAAAAGTAACTTTGCATGAAGAAAGCTGTGCACCGCCAAATTTGTTTTGTTTTTACTGTACTTTAAATCTTGTGCATATGATATGACGCACGCGCTTGTGGCTAGACCCCCCACGCGAGGAAACTGGTACGAGCCACCTCAGTCTTCATTTGATTTCATTTCCACAGTTCATACAATTCATTTCGAATGCATCACTCACAGAGATAGATCTTTTGAGCGACATTTTGAAACCAATTGGCTTCCAAGGGGGAACAAGATGAAGTTTACTTAAGCTTGAAATGTTTTATCTTTATGGAATGTTGAAAGTGATGCTCCAGAGGTAGATTTGAAAATGTTTAGCTTCTTATATTAAAAACAAAATTGCTAAAAATAGTAAAAAGCAGTTCAGAAATGCTCATAGCATGGTAATTACTGCTAGAATCATTAGTTACAATCTCCAAAACAAATGTGTTATATATTATAGAAAAATTCACTGCCTGACGGGTGAATTCCATGTTAAATTTCACGCGAAAAACCGATATCGCACTCATGGCTTCGCGGTTAGTGCGATATCGGTTTTTCAAGTGAAATTTAACATGGAATTCACCCGTCAGGCAGTGAATTTTTCTTGAATCGCATAGCCAAAGCCAGTCCCTGAGGGAAACCAAACGTTTTGTATTTTTGTGAGCCGCGCCAGTGCGCAAACTATGGAAACCCTTTCAAAGTCAGGTGTCAAGATCTAGCAAATAGGAAACGAGATATTTTTAGAATGAAAACCACTTTTGTTTCAAACTCGTGGAGAAAGCAGTGCCTCACATTTTACAATCTTCAGCAAAAAAGATGAAAGTACAAAATAAGACAAGACGAAGATTTTATAGAAAAAATGTTTCATTCAATGAATATCTTGGATTTGCCTGCTACCATACAACTAGGCAAAATGTGGCGCCGACAATCAACAAGTTAAAAAAGGAACACGTCAAGAATCCGGTATTAAAATCTGACAAGATCTACAAAAAACCAGTATGTGCTTTACAGTTATAAAAATTGCATGCAAAATATAATGATTAAGACTGGAATTTCTCAGTAAGCTACTACGAAAATAGCTTAAAAAAGCTTAGAACCAAGACTGCAAATGACGTACGGATGTACTTGTGCTCTTTTTATAAAGCTTTACAACATCGTTGTAAAACGCAGTTAATGGAGCGTGACTCGCTATCTGTCACGTTGTATTTGTAAACGCTACGTAATGCAAATGAGACATGAATGGACCTCAGTACCC
Organism: Galaxea fascicularis; assembly: GCA_948470475.1. Classification (NCBI taxonomy): domain Eukaryota; kingdom Metazoa; phylum Cnidaria; class Anthozoa; order Scleractinia; family Euphylliidae; genus Galaxea; species Galaxea fascicularis. The sequence continues at coordinate 20,628,693 of OX419340.1, read as the reverse complement.
TAACAAATACAACAGAGATCCTCTATTCATGTGGCAATGCTGTCTGCCACATTTATATCTTTCGTTCTGTATGGCTATAAGGAACAAATAGTCCCATTCATGTCGCGTTGAGCATTGCACAAGTTACTTGTATCCGATGGTACGTAAATTACCATTGGTTTAGTTGTAGACACCTGTCTAAGTATAAAAGGTCTAGCAAAGTCCAAAGTATCACTCTCTAAGCTCTTTAGTGTACTGTAAGGAGCTCCTTTACCGTTTAAAATTGATTATGGCTCGTCCACGTGGAAGTTCTAAAGCTGCAAGCAGCCGCAAGAGCCATCCAGAAAATCTTGCCTCACTCTCGACTGAGGTTCTTCGCCTGCGCCTTCAGGCTCTCAACCTTCCCATAACTGGCAGCAAAGCCGAGCTGCTTTCCCGCTTGAAGGCAGCCGTCCAACTGCCTCGCCCATCCACACAGCCAGCGCCCAGTCGGGTGACCAAGGCCAAACGGACGGCGAGGAAATCTTCCAAGTCGGATTGCGACACTACATCGCGAGCGAACAAGGTTCCTGAAGACGCGAGTGACGATTCTTCGTCGGTCGGTTCTGTCGACGGCCTTGAGGAAGACGATATAGACCTATCCCAGTTCGAGGTGCCAGCCTCACACACCACATTCGCCAGTCAACACCCCGGCTTGTTCTCAGACGCACAAATGGCCGCCATACAGGACACAGTTCGTTTGTCCGTGGAGCAAGCCTTCAACAGTCGCTCGTTCTCGTCCGCTGAGCCTTTCGCGGGAACTGTTACACCCACCACGACAACTCCTGCACCATGTAGACAGGGGGCAGCTACTCCTCTGGGCCTCCATCGCCCCCTGGACAGGAATTTGGAGGACAAAATTTTACGTGGTGAGTACATAGATTTTACCTTGTTGCTACCCGATTCCTTAAGTCGGCCCCAGGTTCCCGAAATCCAGCTTCGCCTAGATGACTCGGTCCCAGGTTCCACCTCGCCTTTGTCAATGGTGCGTAAACGTAGGCCGGTGATCGACACGTTCCATAAATGGTTGGATGCATACACCGCCTACATGTTGGTTCTCGTTTCATCGTACCCTCGGCGGTCCCTTGAACTCCTTAAATACCAACAGATCATAAGCAGAGCGGCCACTAAATTCAAGGGGTTGGCTTTCCTTTCATACGATGAACAGTTTCGCCGCAGGGCCGCTTACGACCTCACTGTAAGCTGGGACCAGGTTGACCTAGAACTCTGGACCGTTACCTTCTCTGGCCTTGCTAAACCGCACTGTCTTGTCTGCTCCAGCCCCTACCACAGCCAGACCGACTGTCCCAGCGCAGAACCTTCAAGACCACAGCCCCGCAACGGACCTGTCTGCTTCCGTTTCAACCGGACCTCTGGGTGTACCGCAAGTGCCTGCCCGTTCCCACACGTTTGTCGCCGCTGTCGGTCCGCCACCCACTCCATCATCAACTGCCCTAACAGCGTCGCAAAGAACACTCAACGGCACCATACCTCCACCAGTTCCAGGGACCGCAGCAAGAGATAAAGTTCAGCTTCTTGCTATGAACTGTTCCCCTAATGTAACTACCCCTATTAATGTAAACGTTTTAGAGAGGGAACTTTCGGCACACCCCAATCGTAATTTCGTGAACACTCTCATTAATTGTCTTAGGTATGGTACACATGTCGGCTATACTGGTCCTCACAAACCCAGGGTATCTCGTAATCTGATCTCCGCTAACCAGCACCCTGACGTAGTGACGTCAAATCTTTGCAAGGAAATTAGTTTAGGGCGTGTCGCGGGGCCCTTTCTCTCCTCTCCTCTCCCCAATCTCCAATGCCACCCTTTGGGCGTGGTCCCTAAGAAATACTCCTCCGACTGGCGTACAATTTATCATCTTTCCTACCCTGAGGGGGATAGTATTAACGATCACATCCCGAAGGACCCCTACGCCCTCCAGTATGTTCGGGTGGATGATGCTATCCGCATTCTAAAGTCCCTAGGTCCGGGCTCATTTATGGCAAAGACTGATCTCAAATCCGCCTTTCGCCTTATCACGATCCACCCAGATGACTGGCACCTCCTAGGTATCTACTGGCAAAACCAATACTTCGTGGACATGTACCTCCCTTTCGGGCTCCGTTCCGCCCCCTTCCTTTTTAATCAACTCTCCGATGCCTTGGAATGGGTTTTGAAGCACAATTACGGGTTACAGCGTGTTCTCCATATCCTTGACGATTTTTTCATAGCCGAACCGTCTCGCCTCCAATGCCTGACTAGTTTTAGTACGCTACTCCGTTTTTTCATGTCTGTCCATGCCCTGAACTCTAACCTGAACTCTACGGCCGCTACATTGACGATTGCATTGGCGCTATTTCATCCAGCACAGAAGAACTCGATCAATTTATAACCTCTGTTAATTCCTTTCATCCGGCTCTTAAATATACCTGGGAAATTTTGGAAACTTCATTGGCTTTCCTAGATATCAAAGTTTCTATCAGTGGCAAAAGTTTATGTACCAGTGTGCACTACAAACCTACAGATTCTCACAGTTATTTGTTGTATTCATCGTCACATCCATCACATGTCAAGAACTCCATTCCTTATTCTCAATTTCTTAGACTTTGACGTCTATGTAGTGATGACTCTGATTTTTCCAGCAAATCAGAGGAGATGTGCCAGTTCTTCGAAAAACACGGCTACCCTGCCTCTGTGGTCAAAGCGGGGCATCATCGCGCCCAACAATTTGATCGACAGTCAGCACTACAAACGTCACAAAAGGATAAGAACGACAGAATTCCATTCACCCTCACTTTCCATCCTCATATACAGACTGATTTATAAATAACGAAAAAATGTCATGAATTTAGTCTACATGTAAATAATAAAATATTTACAAATGGTGCCCCATATTCATCTACCGCCAATCGTAATGTAAAGTCAAGTTTGTTGACTTGAATTCATCATAAAGTAAAGTAAATTCTTCATTTGAAAGGCATTAATTTAATCATTATACTGCACAAACCACAAATACTCTGATCTCTTTGAATGAACACATTGATTTTGACATTAAATTTTGACATGAGAACTCTGGAAGACACGAACATTGATCTGTTTGCTTAATGTAAACAAATTTCGAGCCACTCATACATACTTGTCCCATTCTTTGCCAGTCAGAACAACTGTACTTTTGACCCTCTGTAGCAGTTGCTTTAAGGTCCCAAGGGACCACTTACTATGGTAAAATCAAGCACTTAGCACTGAAAAGTATAGGCGCTATATAAATATTTTTATTATTATTTTATTATTTATTATAATGTATATATTAAAATCGAGTGAACAAGAACAAAGAGGAAGAGAAGATGAGGTTGTTTTTCATTTCTTTAATTGATAAAGCCAAAAATGGGTCAAATTAACATTAGAAAAAAATGATATAATTTTCTGAGAAATTTAGAAGATTTTTTAAGAAATTTAGACTAAATTCAGAAGACATTTAGGAATTTTATGAGAATTTCTAGAAAGAAATTTAGAACATTTTTTTAGACATTTGTATCTAGGCCTAGCCAGAGGCTTTTGAAGAACATGGCATACTGCAATGCACACTGTTGTTATTCAACGGCATGTAATTGATATATGCACACTAGAGTTCTGTAATAATGCAACAATGAATGCCACATCTACATGAAAATTTTGCCAAGGAATATTGTAATGTTGATTTTAGTATAAGCATGACTTTAAGACGCACAGTAAGCTTTAATAAGCTTAAGCTTATTTCATAGACACCAAGACATGTGATGCCATGATAAATCAAAACTAACGTACATCTTGGCTTACCTCCACATTTCGAATGCTGTGAAAATTCATCGAAAATGAACCGTAATTGCATGCTGTAGTTGGTGCAAATATCACCTGGTGGCAAAACAATATGTTATTCATATTGCATTTGACAAGGATTTTCAACAATATCGACGTACAGATGTGAAATTTTTAAAATTAAGGTCAGATTTAAATGTCATAACAAGGACTTACTTTTTGAGTGGTAATAAAAATGTTTCCTTTCTTTGAACCTTTTAGGAAGCCTGGGATCTCGTCTCCCTCCAGAGCAAACTCGACGCCATCTTGATGGTACACAACACTACAACAGCATCATAACAGCATTGTTACAACCCAAAATAACACAGTATGTTCAAGTGGTTAAAGCTTATTTACTTACTAGTCACCATGAAGAGTCAGCCGTCCACCATTACACTGAATTTTGTTCATGGACATGATGAAGATTTTGCTTTCAGATGGTTTCCGTGTGCCTACACTTCGTCACGGTTGCTAAATTTTGAGTTGACGTCATTAACTACCACAGCTTGGTAACCAAGCGTTTGTTGATTATCCTGCACACAAATGTCTTTCTTAACTTTTAGTCAACTGGGTTGCCTTTGGCTTTGTTTCTGAATTTCGTGTGGATTGTTCGCAGAGAGTATTTACTATTCCCTTTACACGGCACATAGTCTTCCTCGCAGCCGTTTTTAGTCTCGTCACGCAACGCTGGAGGAGCGTTACGTGACGAGAAAAACGGCTGCGAGACTACACGGCACAACAACAGTGAGGAGAAACAAAGACGCGCCCGCGATTTACACTTTCACAAGCGTTTGGTCGGCGGTAAGCACCATCGCACACAGCTGTCTCCGACTGACTGTCTCCACTATTATGCAATTCTCCGTTCCAGCCGGCAAAGATCACACATAATCGTTTTATTTTTGGCTTTTGAAACGGTCATTTAGAATGACAGTGTTCTCCAAAACAGCAAGCTTCAACGACCTGGTGCCTCTTTTACCAGCGCTGGAGCTGCCAGAAACGCTTAAAATGTTGTTTTCTTATCGAAACTTTGTTCATGCTTTGGCCGGCGCTGTGGTAAGTACGCGTATTACATCACTCTATGGCTGGTCACATGGCCAATACATTGCTATTTTGTTTTGATTCCTTGACTAAACATATCCGTGTTACCGCACCGCTAACTTAAACCAAAAATAATATAAAATAATCAGAGATATGGAAGCTGAGGACATGGCAAAGGAACACGAAGTTGGTGATCATCAGCATCACGAGTAAAGCATGAGTACAAGTCAAGCTCGTGGAGTTCGTGGAGCACGATCAAATAGTTTTTGTTTGCAAGGTTTTATCCGACTCCAGAAATTCCGTTTGACTTGAACTCACCTTAAATGAACTCCACACACAATGTTTTTGCAGAGGATAGGAACTGTGAAACGTACAATGAACGCTGCCTTGAAGTCCCTATTACTGTTCAGTGCGTGACTTCCTCCTCTCACAGGACATCTTAAGGCCCGTTTACACAGGCGATTTTTGTCGCGGCAACTCGATGCAATTTTTGTCGCGCTGAAGTTGCATCAAGTTTCGAACATGTTCGAAACCTCTGCGATATCGCGGCGACAAATCGCACGGAAAATCGCAATTTACACGTGCGATTTTGAAGTTGCAACTTTAGCGCGACAAAAATCGCCTGTGTAAACGGGCCTTCATAATGACTGAAACAACTTGTATATAAATGTACTAGCAAATGCTGTACTAAGGGATCCTAATGATTTCAAAGACAGTGATCACTATAATACAGGAAAGAAAGTGCGTTAGTAATTTAGCATTAATGTGAATATTGCTATGTTTTATTTTACTGTACTGCATCCATCCTAAATGTTATGGCGGTACTTTTCTGACCTTTGAACATTGATGCATGTAAAGAATCCCTAAAGCAGGGTACCTTACTAATACTGTCGTAGCATTGCTTAATTCAAGAGAATATTTTTAGTTGAGATAAGTGACTGTAGTGCACACAGGGAGCTCGATCAAATGCTCCCAGCATTTATTTAAAATTTGCAGTTTGGACCTGGCCCATTATCTGATTAGGGTCTGGTGTTTAACTGAGAAAGTATAGTATGCATTCACTTTTGCCTGCATGCTGTTTGTACACAACTCAGGGGCACCCAACGAGAATATAGTTCAAAACCACTTAAACATAGCATTGTTAAACTTATTTTAGTATTTAAACAGTAGATATAGGCATATATTTATCCCCTAAAAATTTTTCATCTGTTCGGATTTCCTAGCTGAAAGTCTAGTGATCCGAAAATTATAGGGATCAAAACTCACCTTTTCAAAAATTTCAGCCAGAAAAAAGGCTCCCGAAAATTCTAGGTGACGTTTTAACGGTAAAAATCAGTTAAAAATGGGCAATTCTAGTAGTTTTTAGATGTTCGAAAATCTTAGGAGAGGCAGGCAAGCAAGAAATTTTACAACAAATGTTCTGAAAATTCTAGATGTCAAATCGTCTTCCGAACAGATATTTTCCGAAAATTGTCGTTGGGTGCCCCCGACAACTTGGCTTTCTTTAAGATGAGAATAAAAACACTGCCTTTTAAAAGACTGTCAAGTCAGTCTTCATAGAGGATGAGTGCCATATTGTTCTTGTCGTAGTTACCCAATTCAATGTGGAAATCATTTTCTCTGCAGTCAAAAATGGAATACATACATGCCAACTCTCCCAGATACACAATGAATCTCCCGGTCTCCCGGATAAATACCACTTTGAGCCTTTTTAAGACTTTGCTCCACTGTAGACTGAAATCGTATCCCTGAACTGATAAAAGACATTTGGTCATGATGTTATTGAGTACATTCAATCATAAATGGTTTGAACCCAGGAGTCATATCATAAGGAAGTGTAGTATGATTGTCTGGGTGAGTGTAGTCCTGAGAAGGACTGTTTGTGGTGACATTGACTGACGTTTCGACAACCTGAGCGGAAGTCATCATCAGAGTCAAGTGATTTGTGTAACGTCAGTAGATGGTAATATATATATTTAGGCAAACCTAAAAGCGGAGCTCCACAGTTCTTTTTTTATTGTATGGCATTTACCGATAAAATAAAATCAATGCCAGGACTCGAGCCAGGACT
>OX419340.1:20606734-20611734 GCA_948470475.1 Galaxea fascicularis | reverse complement strand
ACAACACCACTGTGGGTTGTGAACACTCGATTGAAGTTGCAAGGAGCTACATTTAGGACTAAAGGTCTTGAAAATGATAAAACAAAGAAATACAAAGGCATCGTTGGTGAGTGTATGTTGGAAGGTTGAAAGTTTGTTGATTCAGTCTAGTTTTTGACGTGTGACGCATTTTTCTTGCCTATTTTACAGACGGACTGCAAAGAATCAGTCAGGAAGAAGGTATGGCTTCACTGTGGAGTGGGACAGGCCCATCACTTGTTCTTGCTGGAAATCCTGCCATTCAATTTATGGTCTATGAAGCAATTAAAAAGTTCTTAATGGATGATTCTAAGAAGGTACTATTTAACTATGCCATTCGTAATAGGGGAAGTTTAGTTGTGATATAGGACTGTGCTCCATGTATCCTTATCCTTTCTTCTGTCCTAGTTGTTTATCTTCAAATAACTGGTACATTTAACAATAATCCCACTGAAAAGGTTGTTATGCTTCTTTAGTTCTGTGAAATGTTTGTTAGGTAGAATGACTAAACTTTCAGAAAAAGTCTATTAAAAGGTGTGTTGATCAAACGCCTAGCTGTTACTATGTTTCATCAGTAGCGTTGTGACCTGGTTGCTCCACCGCTCCATGTGATTCAATATGTCATTCACTTAATGACTTGATAAAAGCACTCAAGAATTTCACTCTGGTTGTTAATCTACCAAATATTAGTAATTAATATTTGGTAGATTGATCACCACAATTATTGTGATGATAAACCACTTCATCTGATCAGCCTGTAAACAAACGACATTTTTCACTGATGATTGGTTTTTAAAATTGTTTATACTATATGATGATCAACTGAATGGTTTGCAGGTTCTCCGGGGAAGACAGTATTTTGTATTAGGTGCTATTGCCAAAGCTGTCTCTACAGTTGCAACGTATCCGCTACAAGTGGCCCAGTGCAGACAGCGGGTGAGTGCGTGACCAAACATGGGGGGGAAGGGGTGGGGACTCTATTCTTTCTTTCAATCAGAGCGCGAAAAAACAGGAAATTTGCTTGAAATCAGGTGTACTCTAAATTTGCATCTGAGACCGAAACAAAAAACTATTGAAATTTTATTTTCAACTTACACTGGCCGCGAAAACTTAAATACTTAGGTATATTAGTGAGGGGAGGGCCGCAGTGCAAGTAATGCTGCCAGAGTTTTTTTTAGGCCGTTGTAATTTCCATGAACTGTTTCCATCGTGACAATACTTAGCTCCGTCAACAGCTTGCCAAAACGGCTGCGGTCACAGAATATTGTAAGTGAGTTTTGCTTCGGCCTTCATTCTTCATAAGCTTTATAAACTTGGATCATATGTACTAATGATACCGACAGACTTTCCAATTTTCGTTGACACTCCATCGAGTGGCGATCGATACTAGCGATGACCACACGTTCGATGTCGGTTTGCGTGTCGATCGATACCTTATGGTCGGCTGTCGGTAGCATGTCGGTCGTCTGTCAGTGATATATCGGTGGTATGTCGGTGATGTATTCTTCGTAGTATCCCTCCTCAAACGGCGGTATTCTGCCAAATATGCCGTCAGCTAGTGTTTTCTGGTGATTTTTTGCGCGAGCAAAATGAAGTTACTTTGAAAACAGTCGTTTATCAGAGCGATGCCCCAGGGTTCTATTTTTGATATGTTGATGATTTCCGAGCTGTCGAAAGGAAGGGCAATTTCACTAGTTCGCTACGTTCCTGTAATACTAGACTTTCTAAAAGTCGTTCGCTTCTCGTGCTTGACTTGTAGGCAAGTGTACTGTTATACATGTTGTTAATCAGCTGACTAGTTCATCTACATGGAGTTTTCATTTTCTAACAGGGTGCAATTAGCACAGACATGACGAAGATAATATATATAGTGCACAGACTACAATTGTCCGTAAAGCGAGGTTAACTTTGTATGAAAGCGTGTCACTCGGGTAACAGAAAAGTGTGCGTTGTCCGTATTATGCAGGCTAATTTAAGAGAAAACATGAGCTTTTCAACTGCGTGGCGACCGCCATGTCGATGGATGGAGATCGATGTATGGTATCGATCGACACTCGACCGTGGGTGTCAGCAGAGCGTCGATAGAGTATCAGCCTATCGACCGACTAGCAGGAGACTATCGTCCGACACATGAGTCGGTCGACACTCGACCGACTATCGCCCTTTGTTGGTCGAGTGTCGATCATGTATCGGTCGACATGTCGATTGCGTGTCGATCGCTAGTATCGATCGACACTCGACCGCGAGTGTCATTAGTACACAATTAATATCTATAAACTTTTGGCAGACGTCTACACTGCTTTTTAAGTCGGAAGCGTTGCAATTTTGTTCACAGAAACTGGAGGGAGAAACGTGTTGCCTTTTTAAGACCTTTAATACTCTTCTATGTGAAGAATCTGCGAAACGCGGTTGATCCGTGGCCCTGGTCCAAGGACTTCGTTGATTAGAAATTAGTATGTAACCGGAAACGGAATATCACGAGTAACTTGACCTCTTGTCCCTCCAAAAAAAGCACCCTTCACGTAAAGGAAGTGGTCTTGGCAACGACAAGTTTTTGACAGTTATTGTATTTCGTGAAATGAAGAACTGAAGAAATGAAGAATTTACGCTTTTGTTCCACCCCTAAAAAGGTTCCTTTGAAAATCGTTTTTCTTCCAAACTTCTCAGAACCAGAGAAGGGAGGTTCTTGTCGTGACTGTTTTTTTTTTAAACCAAGAGAAAATAATAGGCTCTACAGTTTAATGAGATAGAAATCAGAATGAATCAATCCTTTTCCTGAAAGAAAATCGTTTTTATTAACCCCTGAAAGCTCCCAAAGGGCGTTGGATCCGTGCCATGAACAGATCGCTTTCCGGTTAAAGGCTTTTGTGTTTAAAGCAGCGTACAAATGTACTCGATTTGTCCACTGTACAAGCTCTCAACATGTTGAGCTCAACAAGTTGAGCGCATTTGAACACCCTGTTGAGAGGTGTTGAGCGGTGTTGAGTCTTGTTAAGTCAAATTTGAAATTGGTCAAACTTTTCGCTCAACACGGCTCAACATTTCCTTTGTTTTGCGGTCTTCCATCTGTGGCTCAACAAAGTCGAGTGCATTTGCACAGCAACGCTCAACATGTTGAGCCCACGCATATGCAGTGCCCAGCGTATCCATTGGGAGTTTAAACATATCGAACATTTTACAAGATGGCATCGCAGGAGTTAGAAGTTCTACAAGAAAGTTCAAATGACAAAAATTTTAAAAGAAGAAAGACAAGAAAATGGACGAAGGAAGAAACGGACAAAGCTTATTGATTTGTTGGAGAAAATTATGCGTAAGCAACAAACGTCGTTTTTTTGCCTTTTTGTCCTCATCAATGAGTTCGCTTACTAGAAGTGCAGCCAAGCATTTTCGTGTTCTTAGGAGATGAATATATCTAAGATTCTCAGCCATGATTCAACATGAGCCTTTGTGAAATCTTCGGAATGCTCAACATGTTGAGTCATTGTTGAGGTCATTTGAACACCCCGCTCAACAACACCTCCACAAACACTCAACATGTTGAGAGCTTGTACAGTGGACAAACTCAGTGCATTTGCACGCTGCTTAATACGTTGGAAATTCAGGTATATAGTCCCTGTAGGGGCACTAAAACCCTGTGGATGAGAACAAAACCATGAGAGAAACTGATGGTGAACCCATGACAAAAAATAATATTGAAATACGTCCAGGGCAAAACAAACAAAAATCTCTCCCCCCTCCCCTCCCCAAATCCCCAAATTATTCGGCGCGAATTAATTTCAAACCGCAGAAGAACTTACCAATCCCGAGCCGAACCTACATGTCCAAGATTCTCCACTTCCAGCAGGCTGTAAATTTTTACACGATTTACTTTTTATTTGTTATTACTTCTCAGTCCGGATACAAAACACCAAATGGCAAGGCCGACATTTTCTCCCTCATGGCAAGGCTCGTCAGGTACATGATTTAATAGTAATTTAATAGCCTCCAGTTTAATACCCCTCTGACACTGAGGACGCATTAGGCTCATTAGATGGGATCACCACTAAGGAATGGTGCCCATCACCAAAAGCGGCAAGTGAGGTAACACCTGGAGACGTACTTTGTGTGTAGTGTGCTTGGATACGTAAGAGCTCAAATTCTCTAGAAAGCCATGTAGCCAAGTGTGCACACTTATCAGCTAAGTGCTGGACCTCAAAAGAAGGCACAAAATTCGGACCGTGTTAATTCGGATCGCTGGTCAAGAGGTCCGGATTAACTTACTTAGTAACAAATGAAGTTAAGAAGCGTGTTATTAATTTACAGGTTAAATTCACAGGTTAATTTGCAGTTTAAAATTCAACTTAAAAATTGCTCTGCATCGTCATCAGCGTCATTGTGATAAGCCGTCATTTTGTTTTTTCTGTTTGTTGGCGGATCAGTATGTGAACATAACAGAGGCCGGGTTTGTGTTGCGTTCATATCTCCTTGAACATATTGTGTCTAAACGGGCCGTAAATTGGTTTTAGTAGGAGTGAAATCCAGTCCTTGTTTTCTTGAAGGGTAGTGGCTCTTTCAACGTAATATATATATTTAGGCAAACCTAAAAGCGGAGCTCCACAGTTCTTTTTTTATTTATGGCATTTACCGATAAAATAAAATCAATGGCAGGACTTCTGCATTGTGATTATAGTTTTTACTGTTTTGCTGCAGAGCCACAGCCACCATTCAAACATGTGCTAACGTACATCTTCGATTTATCATCGGCTTTGCCACGTTGGATCAAGGGACTACATAACCAGAGCATAAACGATTTTACTTCATCACAGTTTAATTACATCCGATTACATTTCAATACAAATGGTGTAAATCTCTAAACTATAGGTTAACAGTCCCAGTGTCTCACTTTTAAATCCAACATCACAACCGGTTATGTGCTTTGGCTAAGTCACAAATTTTCTAACATGTATCGTTGACATTTTAACCTCAACAAACCGAAATATTCC
>OX419340.1:20586734-20601734 GCA_948470475.1 Galaxea fascicularis | reverse complement strand
CAGCTCTACTCACGCATACTTTCCATTAAATTTGTTTACTGCTGATGTTTTTCACATTAAGAGATGTGCCACTAGTAGTGTACTAGACCTTTGCCCCTTAAAAAAGTAATTTGGCATTTCCTCAAACAAGTGTTGTAACCAGTGAGAGAACAATTACAACCCGCAGCCCGCAACCCAACCTTTCTTTCAGTAGTTTCGGAGCTGTTTCTAGTCCGTTTACTTCAAACCTATAACGCCACAGTCATTGCGTACATAAAACGTTTTTCTATAAATGTTGGACAAAATCCCGGGATAAACGGCATCAGTTTTAGACTGTTTGTGTTTACGTTCGGCAACATTCAGCTAAAGGTCAGTCTGTTCGTGCCACTCGTCATGTGGTTGAAGTTTAACATCCTGTGATGGTTATCCAAGCTATCATTTTTTTTTTCAATTTTCTCCATGCCTAACGTGACAAAAAAGCTAAGGTAATATGCAGAATATAATTAAAAATAGTGATTGGATTTTTAACCCGGTGTGAAAAAAAGATGAATTCTTTGATATAAATTTTGGTTATGCATGCTTTTGTGTTGTGCAACACAACACTAATCATTTTGTTGTGACCTTTTGACCGCAAAGGAAATGCTCTTCATTGAGGCACCTCCTGTGGACCATTGACTTGCACAGTACGTCATTTACGTCAGTAAGAGCGAACAGTGTTGTGATTTCAGGATAGTAAATTTATGCACACCCTCGTCAAGAGAGGTGAACAATGGATTTGTGACAAGCAATCAAGTATGTTAGATACCTTCTCCTGTCATGTGTGACTAATACAACATCACATGTCGATAATCTCTTGAGCATTATATATGCTTGTAAATAAAGTTGATTGTGCATTTGATGAGAACAGCACAACACAAGTAAGGTCTCCGTACAGCGCTTGGCTTCAACATGAACAAGTGGATTACATCTCGTTGCAGGGTTCGTTTTAAGACTCGTGAGTCCAATGTTCGCCTCAGTTTATATCACGTTTTAACTTGGTTTCTCCAAGTTTATTTAGATGCCTTGCTTTTCCTTGGATCAGTTTTGCTATCGATTCAAGTTATGTGGAGAACAATTTTTCCCATATCACAGCAAGAAGTCACGAACGGAACGACGAATTTAACGCCTTCAAAGGGCTGTGGCTCTCGCTCCTTTACCGTCAGAGAGTTGAGACAGTACGATGGGGTACAACACAGCAAAATTTATTTTGCGCTCAATGGCAAAGTTTTTGACGCAACAAACACAAAGGGCATTCAGTTTCTTGACGGACCTTTCAGTGGCCTCGCAGGCCGGGATGCAAGCCGCGCGTTAGCAACGTATTCTTTGAACGAACATCTTCATAATGAGTATGAAATGGACGATCTGTCAGATCTGAATCCTCTCCAGATGGATTCTCTCTTTCACTGGGAAATGCAGTATGCAGAGATGTATTCATGTGTAGGCAGACTTGTTAACCATCATCAGCCACGTGCACTTAAAGAAGTGTGCATGAGAACAATTCGTGGTTCTTTAGATAAACTTAATTCGGTAAATGAACTACCCCTACCCAAAATATTGAGAAACAAAATACTTTCTTATCAGTGAGATTATTGTAAAGTGTAGTTCGGTGTAGCCAGCTGGCTGGCTGCTCAACTGTCATACTCACGCCGATCAGAGCCGGCAACTTGAGTATTTATCGTAACAAATATTGTACATAGTCGTCTTATTTCAGATCATTATCAATGGAAAGAAGAGCAGTATACAAAGTTTAATTTTATAAAATCGTATCGATTTTATTCAGTTGAAAATGAAATGGCCACCCAGTTGTAAGTATTCATAAAATTGTTACGATGCGGGCTCTGCGAGTCAATACATAGTAAGTTGTTCAAGTGGTCACTGGGAGTCATGACATTTCCTTTCATTGTTTACATGGAATAATAGTGGCAGCTATCCAAGATTGAGTAAATTTTGACTTAAACAACACAAAAGACTGAACTGGATGTTGCAAAAACAATAAAGCGAGGAATGGTCTAACTTGTTATAATTTAAGCCGGTAATCGACCGGCCAGCCTTTGCAGCTAAACAATGCCGCAGTATTTTTAGATCTTATTTTAAAAATAGTAAAGAAAGAATGGGCACTTTCTTGATTATTCTAGTGGGGAGCTGTGAACAAAAGCTCTCAGTGGCGACTGGAGCCTAAAACAGAACTGTTATTTTAATATAAAATTATATGGTCAGTGGGTGAACTGGGATTATATATTTATTCGGTGTCAAATGGTCGATGGAAGGGCGGTGTGGTTCAAAATACAGGATGCATTTGGAAAGCGATCCTATTCCCCATTATTGAAGCTCTGTGCATTGTCCCAGAAAACTTGCGTGGTTTGTTAAATGTGCTAACAGAGTAGAGAAAGATGCTGAAGTTGCAAAACGCACTTCCGGACCCGTCCAAACGAAAGATCAAGACGAATTAATGCACAAACAAAGTGGGAGGAAGTTGGGTAAAGAAAAATAAAGTTGCGAAAGCCTGTAGTAACGAGAAGACGTGCATATAGTTGGCCTAGGTTAATTTAAATAATTTTTATTTCCTGGTGTCACGTTTTTCCTGAACTGTCTTTGGGGGTTCAGTTGGGTTTTGGGTAGGAATCAATAGGAAAATTTCACGTGAGCATACTTTTCATCGCTGGAATTTCCTGTCTGCCTACGCTATGTTTGTTTACACGTTAACGTTGATTAAAGTGTGGTATATTTTTACGTCGTATCTCGGAATCTGTGTCTTCCGTGGTTTTTCAAGTGGATACGCGAACGTACACACAGTTGCAAAACACTTGTTCCGCTAGTAGCTTTTGTGTGGCTCGGAAAAGCTGACATCATAAAGTGAGTTTAGACTTCCCCCACTAACGTCAGCAAATTTTTAAAGTCTTCTAGCGAGGTGGAACAAAGGCGAAAAATGCATCCTGTTTCATCCTTACGTACTGCCGTACTCAGACTTGATCAGGACAAGGATACGAGTACCAATAGCCGCTAAATAACCACCACGCAAAACTAGGGCACGTCCAGTCATCTACAGAAGAGATTCATGTCGACGATGTCTAGCTCATTGCTGTTATTTTGCTATATCTTTTTTCTTAACGCCTGAGGGGCTTGTAAATTTCCTTCCTCGACATCGAAACTACGCAGTAGGCACAATACGAAGTTTGAAGACGAAAATGTATCTTTAAACCAATAAAATGGGAATATAATTTAAGAAAACCATCTGAGAACACCTCTTTCCACATCATCAACCAAGAACCGCGTTTGCGATGCAAGAGGGGATATATAATAAGCGAGAGTTGGGTGGGAGGAGGGGTTACGAAATGACGTGGGTGCACTGACGAGGGATGAATAACGACATTTGTCAGTTTGCGGTATGAACACCAAAACGTGACTTTTTCTGTCGTGTTTGATTGGCAAAGAAAGTAAGGCTCATTCCGAAGCTCTTTTCTAGAATACCACAGACAATGAAGTTGACGGAAGGATGATTTGCAGGTAGGAGTGGGGGGGTAGCTGTGTAGCTATTGTAGTTTCTGAAGTGGATAAGTCCCATAATCATAGGAAGTGATTTCCCGACTCAATCATACATATTTCTTCCGCTCCTCGGTGACTCGCAAGTGGGCCGCCAAGTTGGATTTATTTTTCTAATATTTTCGGTAGACACTCACAGGAGTGTTTGAATTGAAATTGGCGTCACCAACAATCAACTGTAACCGGAGAAAATTTCCTATCTTCTCGATGCACTGAGTAATTGTACAGCTAGTTTTCGATCCACTCGTAGATAAATGTGCTCCCAAAGAGTTGGCACTGTTTCGTCCAGCAGCGCTAGCCCCGCTTGCAGTCTTGTTCCGATTATAACTATAAATCAATCAATGTCGCTTTGTGTTGAGTACGGTGCACGATCAAATTTCAGCCATTTCAGGCTGACAGCAGGTGATTCTAAACAGCCGAGCTAAAAATACATCGCACCTGTAGGCAATATACAATAAAGTCTTTTTAAAGTACATCACTGGCTGGGTGTAAAATCTAATTAGAAAACCGTCCCCTTTGTTTCTTGGAGTGGATCTTGACCTAACTAGACTCGTTGACTTGAATTCAGAGACGTAGCGGTTTTTATAGAAGATCTGTCCTGAGCTACAACAGAACCCACTGACCGTGGACTGCTGAATGTAAGTTTGAGATGACTGAAATCAGCTAACCACAGTCGTGAAGGGTCAACATTACGGCTGCTGGTCTGCCCTTTTCTGTCGTTTTTGAAATTCGGAAAAGCGAGCTGTCTAAACATTATCCGATTTCACAATCAAAGCTGATTACATAACTCTGAAATCAGCGGAGAATTTTGCCGGCGGCTGTAACCTGTACAAATGAAGGAAACAAATACAGCCGATCCTCCCTTCTTCACCACCGCTCGAACGCGTTCACGTCTCCAAAATACCGAATTTTTCCCAGTTGAAGCAACGTTGGAACTTCTTGTGATCGATCACGTTTCGCTTGTTTCATCACGACACTTAAGAGACAAAGGATACCTACCTGCCTGTACCATTTGTCAGTACGGAATTTACCGCCATAGCGAACTAATTGTCAGTTTGGTGACCATGCAACCCCGCAATTTTGAAAACCCACCAAAAGGCCTTATGGGTTTAGAGCTGAACGAAGTAAAATCCCAGTGTGCAATTATCGAAACCTAAAAATCAACATGTTCACCCCTTGTGATATGACGTCTCGTAAGCGACCACTCTCCCGTGACCACCAAGGTTTTATATTTTGGCAAACCAGACCGAAACCAGCAGCTTCGAAGTTTAATAACACGAATCCAATTTCCCTTGAGCCTACATATCTATAGATAGATCTTTGGAGACAGACTGCACTACACTCATTACGCCCACCGGTTAGCTCAGTTGGTGGAGCACCGGACTACCGTGCGGGAGGTCGCGGGTTCAAATCCCTGCCGGACCAACTCTCAGGGTCTTTAAAATTACTGAGGAGAAAGTGCTGCCTTTGTAATGACATCTACAATCGGTTTGACTTTCTTAAAGAACTCACACTAAAGAACTCGCAAAAAGTAGGGGACGTAGTCCCCAGTGTGGTGATCTATCTCCTGCATGGGTAGGATGGGGTGGGTGAGATCAATACATATCGACTGATAGCGGTAGCCAGCGGCGCCATTGTAAGCTGACGTCCGTCATTACACACAGAAGAATTGTAAAGTGATAGTTTGTTGTCACTATGCTGAGACCTTTACCTTTATTTTTCTTGGTCAAACGTTAATGTATTTTGGGAATTTTTTGCATATATTATGCTAATTTTTATTTATATTTTTTTTACATTGTGAGCTCCTTTTAACTGAAATATCGAATAAAATTGGAATTTGCTTAAAATATGCCTGTTTTTCACGTGACAAGAATAAGTTAACCAGTGCTGATAAAAGCCAAGTTTAGAGCTCTCAGTGCTATGAACTCCCATAACTGGACCACCTACAGCAAGCAACAAAGTGGCCTTACCTTTTGGGTGGTCTCTCTAACGGGAAGTTCAACTAACAACTTTAATTACTTGATTTTTTAAAACAAGAAGGACTCGGGTACTTAGCTGTTTCTTCTGTCAGTGAGGTCAATTATTTCACTGAATTCTAAAACTTTAACTAACTGTTAGTTAGAGTTTAAAATTCAGTGAAATAATTGACCTCATTGACAGCTTTACGTTGCTGTTAGTAACAGCAACGTTAAGCTCCTCCTTTACTATCTACTGACACCAATCTTTTTAAAAAGACAATATTTCATGCCGATACATTAAATGCTTGCACATTTTGCACTCTATAAAATCTTTGGCAACGCCAACAAATATTCTCGAAATGTAACTTTTCTTTAAACATAATTTTAACTCGCCTTTGTCTCAAAATGTTGTTCATGCATGCAAACTAATTATTTCGTTATGTTGAAAATCAAGTTATGTTTTCATCGTTTATTTGTTGTTTTGGCCGCGTCATGATTTTTTTGTTTGCTTGTGAACCCGTTTAGAGTAAATCTCTCATCTGACAAACAATGACACCAGACATTTCGACAAATCAGCGGTCAGGGACAAGACAAAATGATGAAGTTAGAAAGTTAGATCAGAAATGCTTTAATACATCGTAATATACACACACCCAACTTGAACTAATTAGAAATTACAATAACACCTTTGAGGAACAGATGAGTCAGTATCATGGGTGTGGAACAGGCCCTAAAATATCCGCCATCAACACCATTGCGTCTTTCTTCACAAGCCTCTTAGTTTGGTAAACACTGCAAAAAAAAAGCAAACGAGACGATTAAAAAAGAACAAACTGAAACTGAACGTGCAAGTAAAAACTACTTCGCGTGTAATAATACAGCCACGTGTTCAGTAACGTACTGGGCCAAGAACTTCCCCAGCCGAGCCGGTAAACTTTACCTCAGACAAGCCGTTTTTGAATGCATGCTCATTTTAACTGAAAACTTCCAAAGCACCTGTGGAATCTTTCGTGTACGTTTTATAGGGTTACGTTGATAGCCGTGAACAGAAAGCCAACACAAAATTGAGCAGTGAAACGAAGCCAGAAGACCCCTTCATATCTGCGACATGAACTAATATTTACTTTGTTTTCGTTTTTCGATCAATCTTCACAATAATACAAAATTTACACCCACGCAATGGACCCCATCTATTGAAACTTTGTAAAAAGCCTTCAAGATGTAAACCTTGAGAAAAGTCTCTGGACTGAACCCAGCGTATCTAATCGAACAAAATCGAACCAAAAACCAATCGAACGATCGGTGTTCGGCTGCTTTGGGTAATCGAACAGAATCGAACAGAATCGAACATCTTTTTTGCTGTGAGTTCGATTTCAAACAAAATCGATACTAATCCAATTCGATTTTGTTCGGATTGCAGCTCTTGTCGCCTGAAACGTAATTAACACGTAGGAGTCATCATAATGAACATTAACCTTTATTAAACGGAACTGAACATAGTTGTGTTATGTTTATAGAAGCAGTGGCAGAACAAGACAGCAATTAAATACTCAGAAATGGATTTGAAATGATCAGTTCGATGCTATTTAGGCCGTAATTTTTCATAACCTCGTTTTATCTACATTTACATTCAAACAATCGAATAGGAATTCGGTAATCAAGCGTCCGATTGAGCTCGATTACCGGCTGACCGTTCGGTAGTCGAACGTTAGATTGTGTTGTGAGTTAGATTATGTCCGATTACCGCACCCAATCGAACAATCGGTTTTCGATTGCCGAACGATCGATTAGATACACTGGAACTGAAACAGAAAACAAAGCTGCGATAAAAGTGTGTTCCCAGGATAAGTTTTGTTTCCTGTACACGAGGCTTGGAATTTACGTTCAGTGAGAAGACCATTTTTGTGGACAATATTAGTTCAACCTTGCTATATTCTGAAAATTATCATATAATCTACGTCAGCGAAAGCAGCACAGTATTTAGGGCCGAAGAACACTTTGTCTATTTATGAAGCAAATTCATCGAAAGCGAAAACCTGATGATTTTGCGAAAAACAACTACATAGGTACATGTGTAAACAGGAAGCGCAGTGACTGAATAAATAATTATTCTGAGAGCCGGAAAAATAAGGAATGATGATAACACTTAGAACAGTTTGTTTGTACAAATGTAGCCATGCAGATCTGTCTGCATCTTAATGATGTATGAAGAAAACGTGCAGCAGTTTGAATGGAAGGCAAAGTTAGACCGATTATCAAAACAAGTGAATTACCACCTAACAAAACGTAACACTCTAAAGCTCCTTTTTTAAAGTGTGACGGACGGATGCTGTATGACAACCAATATCAGCTGTTTTACTATCATAAATAAATATATAAATTCAAAGAGCCTGCCTACAGTTTTTACCATGATTTACCACGTTACTGCTAATGATCTTCCAAAGCCTTTACTATAAAAGCCACAGCATCACTCGTTGTGAAGACTTTTTCAGCTTCTTCATCAGAAATTTCGATTGCTGCAAACAAATACAGTTAGCATCACCAATGAACATAGCCTTTCAATACTGAGGTCCTGCAATATTGAACCTTTAGAAGCAGATATTGAATCAAAAAAAAATGTTACGCCCTTAGCCTCGCCCAAAACCAAGTGTAATTGAGCACTTAAACAATGATTACTTGGTATGCCAAGGTGAATACAGAGCTACAGTTGTTCCCAATCAACAATATACCATAAGTCTTACAAGGCTTCAAGGCTTCCACACACCCGGCCTGTAGCAGGGGGCTCATATTTTACCAAAAAATACAAAGAGATACCGCGACAGTGACAGTAGAGGAAACCTCATCTGTAAAGTAAATTTGCATTCTTTCAAACTTCATCGCGATTCTTCTAACTCGCCGGTAATTCTCCTGTAGTCAAATTCTAAGGACCAGTTTCACATTTCAAAAGAAAAAATGTAGTCGGGTGTTATTACTCCATAAAACTTGAATTATGAAGAAATGCACCTAAACGTGTGATGAATGTGCACAGTTGATGTTTTCAGTTAGTAAACCTATTTCTTAAATGCATGACGATGTTTTTTGGTTTTTGCGTTCAACAAAGTGGAACACAAGCCTAATTTTGGCCTGTGGCTTTCAGGAGTTGGTATGCCTGTGTAAGGTTATATTCTGGAAAATCCACATTCCTGTAAGGACACCAAAATGGCCGCCCCGCTTGATTTTTGCAGGGGTATGTCATGGCCAGTAAACTGGTAACGCAATAGGCCATTTCCGAGTTCATGTCTGCCTCCTCTTCAAAGCAAGTCTAAGTGCATCGTTTTTGTGATGGTAATTAGTTCTACTTTACATATGAATGAAAACTAATTTTCATAACAAAAACTTTGCACTTAGACTCGCTTTGAAGAGGAGGCAGACATGAACTCAGAAATGGTCTATTAAGATATGTGAGACATGTGATGTGACAAACATGTGCTCATGAGACATGTGATGTGAGATGTGACAAACATGCGAACATGTGAGCAGGCTATGTGAACTTCAGACTTTCTTTCCATGTGCTCTCGATACCTCAGCAGCGTTGGATTTAGTCAAGGATTTACTGTATGCTTTGCCGTGGAACTTTTGAGGCTGGGTAAGTATTATATTGACTAGTCCTGTTGAGTATGATGCTGTTTAAACGTTCGTTCGAATTTTCTTTGATTCCTGCAGACGTTGTAGCTGAGCGCGTTTAACATCCAGTGCTGGACTGACAACACAGAACACGTTGGAGTGGTAAACAATTCCGTCAGATTTCGATAAATGTTAACCTCAAAGTAGCCTGCGAACAAGCTCCTGGTGAGCCCGAACGAACGTTTAAATAACATCATACTCGAAAGGACTATTCAATATAATACTTACCCAGCCTCAAAGTTCCACGGCAAAGCATACAGTAAGTCCCTCTAACATTGAACGCACTCTATAATCTGTGATTACTGCTAGTTTTTAAAATTGATTTTATTAGGCTTAATTACCATGAATTACAAATATACAGTAAAACAAAATAAACAACTGCAAACAAAAAAACAAAAACAAATGAACAAAAGAACATTGGTAATGCTGCCCAAAATGGTCGGTACGAACGGGAGACCCATGCGAGGTACTGCCCAAAGGTGTGTGTGTGTGTGTGTGTGTGTGTGGGGGGGGGGGGGGGTGAGGGAGGGAGGGGTGTAGGGGGAAGGGCTTAGCTTTGCTCGGCCAATTTCTGAACCCCACCCCCAGTTATGGCAACCTTGCTACAGGCTTGCACACTGAAAATTCCACTTTTTATTTTTATTATGTGATGGAACCACCAGTTCTGGTTTGCTAGTGTGATTTCTTCTTAAACATTCCCTTGGAACATTCTACAGAAATACAATTTGTACCAGGTAATGCAGCTTTACTGTAAAAATTGAAGAGCTTGGTGCAAAGGGAACTATTTAGCCTTAAAATCACATTTCCCTCAAATGCACTCTGCTTTGGCATACATACTGGTTATCAGCAACATGAAACTCAAACAAAGGAAATCAGTCATGCATCAGATCCTTTTGTTTCTGTTGTTTGAGTTTTTAGAAAAAGTCACATGGTAATTTAAAAATAAATATGAAACTATGTTTCTGACTGTACGCCAAAGGAGAGGGAATTGTAGGGCTATTAAAATATGGATAGTAATCACTGATGTCATTGTTAAACGATTGAGTAGTCGTTCAGCATGTTTGGTAATTAGGTATATTGAATGTTTGATGATCCCTTTTTACTTTGTTTTGAAATTAATGACTTAAATAAATTTCTTTGCCATGCGTATAATACAGTGTTATTGTAACAAAATTAATTACATATTAGCGAAGTGCATCTATACAGCCTCGAAAACACTCACCAAATTCATCTTCTAATGCCATAACAATCTCAACAACATCCAAGCTGTCCAATCCAAGATCATTAACAAAATGACAATTACCGGAACTGGGGATCTGAGGAAAGATTGACTCAGCGTTAGTTAAATGTATCATATATAAACTTCTGTAGACATCAAAAAGCAATGTGATCAACATCTACTGTTAAACAACCAACACCTAACAACTTGTCCATGGATGCACCCTCAAGCCAGTATGCATTAATAAAAATAATCATACCATACAATAGTTGTTGCAGCAGAGTTTTTCAACTCTCCAAAACAACCCTGAACTGAAACAAAAAGTGCATGAAACATCCAAAACTCAGTCAGGTTAGTAACTAAAACAGGTGCCAGTATCAGTGTTCACACTGGGTTCCAGACCCCTCAGCTTCAAAATTTTAGGAATTCAGGCCCTGTGTTGGTGTGTCCCACCAAACTTTTATGTGCATATATGCACAATGTCTGTGTAAATATGGACACTGACTAGTATTGTGTCCAGGTTACCACTGTTGATGATGAGCACCAGAGCAACAGGCTTGGGATCATTTGATACATCTAAGCTTTGTTTCCCACAGAAAATATAACTTGATTAAATATTTATGCCTTTTATGTGATAATCTAAGTTACATAAGTTCTCAGACCGGAGAATTCTCCGTAATTCAAGGGGTTATCGTCTAATATATTTACTAAACACTGCCTTTATATGTATATGTCAAAATGAAATTCAGGCCAAAAATGACTTCGTCCTAGTTTAACCTGCCAATTAAGTGCACAGCACAAGATAAGGGTTTGAAAAAACTGGGGCAAGAAAATGAGTTGACGTGAACTTCCGGTCGACATGATGAACCTGAGCTACTGTGGTCACACTTGACTCTCCTGCCTCTGTTTTTTTAGCATCTTCTGAATAGAGACCAATCAGAATCCACCTACATGTACTACACAAGACTTTGAGAGGTCCTACAAAAAAAAGGTGTTGTCACTTGCTCACAGCCTTCTTGTTTGCTTACCATCTCTCCCAATAAAAAAATGCCCTTTGAAATATGAAAATGAAGAAATGTTACAGTGGACACTTGGCTGCCTCTTATGGAGGCCCTTTCTGGACAAAATTCTGATAATAAAATTGCTCCACAAGTCAGTTTCTTCGGTCACTATTGTACCTTTTAGTGGCCTGTTGTGTATTTTCGTCGGTAACCCAAAAAACAGCATTTTTCAGTGTGTTCCTTATTATTTGAAATCTGAAAGGAGTTATTAGTCTGTGAGCAAGTGATGAGGTTTTCTGGACCAATGGTTTAATAGGGGAACAACTATAACCCTTATTGAGCATGAAATATCTGCCCAAGAGAACAATCCCCTTCCTAGGCATTTGTGACATGTGAAGAGCTATGTGAATCTCTTCAAAGACTTCCTGCCTCCTGTGAAACTGTTGCATCAAGCACAGAAACATGGCCTTTAAAATTGTTAATGACAAGAACAAGTTCTAAGGAACACTAAGCAGTGGAAATTACTTAGTTCATAGGCACGGACTTTGACCTCTTCAAGGACAGATTGTGCTTCTGTCGAAGTGAAGAGACATGTGCCGCATTCCAAATAAAAGAGCATCTCGGGGCAAAAACCTTACAATGTCAACTTCATGACGAAACAAATTTCTACAAAATTGATAATGGTTTGGTGGGTGCATTGGGAATTTGAATTTGAATTTAGAAAAAAATATTTCCTTTTTTTTCCAGTGGAATTTTGTAACCACCGTGTTGGTAGTGTGGGCTCAAAATTACTGAGACTAACCCGTGTGCTGGAAATTTTTGACACAGAGATACATGTAAATAAAAATAAAACTGAAAAAAAGGACGATTCCTAGAGTTGTGGCCTATAGCCTGAGTAACAATAATTATTCTAGTACATGTGTATCAGTAGTGAATTAGGTTTTATGATCAATCAACCCTTGAACCAACATTGATTTCCCTTGGATTTGCTCCTTACATTTACTGTAATTTTACCCTCGATAACTCAAACCTCTTGCTGGCTTAAGGTCCATGCAAACAGACGCAATGCTGCCATGCAACAACTGCTAAACATTGTTGGGTGTTACATGTTGTTGCGTGTTGTTGCACGAAGTTTGAAACTGGTCAAACTTTTGAGTTAACAACTCCCAAGATTTCTTTTATTCT
The DNA here is from genome assembly GCA_948470475.1 of Galaxea fascicularis. Taxonomy (NCBI): domain Eukaryota; kingdom Metazoa; phylum Cnidaria; class Anthozoa; order Scleractinia; family Euphylliidae; genus Galaxea; species Galaxea fascicularis. The sequence goes on along the minus strand of OX419340.1, from coordinate 20,589,150 downwards.
GTGATCACTGAAGCGTAGCACAATGTTGCACCCGTTTGCATAACACATACAACATTGTTGGGGCCACACATGTGCATGACATATGGTCTCCATGGAGATGGTGCCGAATTCAAGGAGTTTACAAAGTCTTATGGGTCGTATCCTTCCCATCATGCATTGCATGTCTTCACACTGTTGCAAGTGGTTGCATCCCTTTGCACACCACCACCAACATCATTTAGTGATCTTTTTTTTCCCTTCAGGTCATATGTATTCTCTACCATTTTACCCTCCATAACTTGAACCTCTTTCCCAAGCGAAACAAGTCAAAACATACTCCAAAAAGTTCTTTTTATGTTAAATGTATCAAATTTAGGGACGGTTCATTATTTATGGAGATGACTGGGTCGGATAAAAAATGACCGGGTCATAAAAAATTTTCTTCTAGAAACGACGGGCTATGAAGATTTGAAAAGGGCAAAAGGACCGGGTTCTGAAAAAAAGTCCTTTAACAATTAATTATGACATTTGTCACTTCAAGTTAATACTGCTGCTGTATACTTGTACTGAAGTATATATTTCAAAGAAACATTAAATACTATCTGACATGATAGGCTTATTATTCAAAAGAACCATGCTATGCTCGTAAAATCTGTTCCCAATCGGGGAATCGTAAATTATCGGAAAAGAAACGTTTGTGTACTCGTCTATTGTCAAAATTAAACTCGCCAGTATGCTGAAAAATATATACCTTAATTACTTGTAAAACATGTACTTCCAAGCTTCAGCGTTATGAAAGTTTAATACATGCATATTTGCAACAAATACAAATGCAACGAACCAATAAATGCAACCAGATTCTGTCGCGATGTACAGAGAGCATACTCAGCGACTGTGGAAAAACAATGCCCATATTTGGCAAAAATAAAGGTCGTATGCAAAGTAATGCGGGCTGAACGAGACGATTGGGTGCTGAGAATGTGGCAACGTGAAGGTACTTGTACGAATTAAAGTGTTTTGAACATCATTGTGATGTTTTTGAGAAGAGACAAATAATTTAATCATCAAACAATCATTGACACCTGCATCTACGCCAAGGCCTATTGATTCTGGTACTGTTAAGTATAGATTAAAAATCTTGTAAATAGGTCAAGTTTTCGGCATGAACTACTTATATTTTCAATTTACGAACGTTGCTTGATTTTAATGTAGCCTGCAAACGCAGGCGTATTTTGATACCGGTTGTCGCCATTGAAATGTAATTTAATGATGAGCTGAATTCTATAGCTCCAGGTTACAACTAATCTCTTTCGTGACATTTGGTACTTTTGAATGGCTGTGTCCCACCGGAATCATCTCCTTGCGATGTACCCAAATTGCCGGAAACAATTTGTTATTAAACAAGTCATGTTGTAATACATAAAGCGACTTTTATACTGTTTATGCATTGTCATAATTCTTCGTCAAATTAAATATTAATCACATTGACCGGGCTTTGAAAAATTGAAAATAAATCAGGACGGGCTTAGAAATTCTGACGTGATAGTGTGACGGGCATTAGGAAAAAAACGAAAAGTTATTTCAAATTATCCGACCCGGTCATCCCCATAAATAATGAACCGTCCCTTAGTAGCATGTGTCCATTTAAGTACTGTAGTATCCCACAGTGGTGCTCTTCTGCTAGGCATTAGACATTTTGAATATCACAATTATATATATTTGTTTTGTTAGCAAAATATCCTTTGGTCTTTACTCCTTCATGGTGCTGAACCTGACTTAACATGTTGTTTGAACAGCAATCAAATGCATATGAACAAAATATTCTGGTCATTTGTTTATGCCTCCCAATAACTCAAACTCCCACTAACTCGAACCTTTTCTGTTTTCCCTTGAGGGTTTGAGTTATTGGGAGTCAATTGTAAAAACAGTGCAGCTCGAAGATAAGCGAACTACACTCTATGCTCATGAGTACTGTACACATGCTTATGTTATTGTGCGCATATGTCCTTCTTGTATGTGCCTTTGTTATTCACTGCCATACCTCTGCTTTATGTGTTGTGCAAGTGGTTATGTAAAATATCTATATAAAATCACTACCTTGCCTCACAATTACTGATAAACAACTGGTGGGTTAATCATGCCATCACAGGGGGGCGGTGCCACAAGAGTTGAGAAAAAAACAAATTAATAAAATTGAATTATTGGCATGCATTGATTGTTTCTTGTGGTTTTCTTTAGTCTACATGTGCATACAGTTGATATTTACATGACAGCACTACAGTTGTATGAGGAGCCAGTTTTGTGTTTGAGTGCCTTGAGCTTTAATAATGCTAATTAGCTATATGTGCCACTATGTATATAAAATTGACAAGGGAGGCAACTTTTTCATGAAACATTTTGAACACACTCTGAAAAATAGCTTTGACCTTTTAAATTC
>OX419340.1:20541734-20581734 GCA_948470475.1 Galaxea fascicularis | reverse complement strand
AATTCGTCTGGCTCGGATGAAAGATCATGGACTGGCATAGCTTCCAAAACGTTATTCACCGCTTATAAATCGAGAAATCCCCATCACATCATTAAAGAAATCAATCTTTGGGACAAGAATCTTTTACAATATGATTTATCCCACGTGGCAAGCAAAATGCGAATGGTTTCTGGCGAAGACAAACCATTTGACAAGCAGAACTTTGGACCAGTGGAAAAAATGATTAAAACTTTGTTTTCGGCGGATAAGCTTGTTGTTTCGTGTCCCATGTGGAATTATAGTATTCCATATGTCTTGAAACAGTATATCGACTGTGTTGTTCAACCTGGCTTGACATTCAAGGAGACTTCAAATGGTCCACAAGGGTTGTTAGCTGGAAGGCCCTTGCTACTTATTACGTCCTCAGGAGGAGACTACTCCACAGGACAGATGAAAGCGTTTGACTATCAAGTTCCTTACTTGAAAGACATCTTCGGTCTAATTGGTTTTACTGATGTGAGGCACATCTATATTAAGAACACAGCTCATTCAAAGCGAGACGAATTGATGACATTTATTGAATCAAAATGTCCAGAGGAGGCTGCTAAATTTTAATGATTCATACAGACACATTTTAAACTTACAATTTTCCTAAAAATGTTAAGGGGAGGTTTTGATACAAATTGAGTATATTTGCTTTATTTAAGTTATTATGATTTGTACAAGTCTTTAATGTTGATACAATCCAGGTATGACTCATTAAAGGACCAGATAATAATGTGGTATTGTTTTTATACCCTGTTTTAGGAGGAGGGTTACATTTTTTGCCTGTGACCCTTATCATGCATTTGAACAAAACACAGTGTATATGACAACCTACATTCTCACTGGTTGTTTTATAGACCCTTTGACGTCAAATGGGAAACAGTTAGCACTGTTGCTCATGATCAGAACGTGCATTTCAACGTGGCCTGTTGTTACTGGAATCTCGGCACATTTTTCAAAATTTGCTCTTGCTTTTGTTTTCTGCCGGTTTGATCCGGTTCTTTTGCTATTTATCAAATCACTAATGACTGGTTGCTTAGGGAACAGTGAATTTTGTTTCCCTCGAATCTTAATGTTTCCCTTGATGTCGCCTTGGGAAACATTGAGATTTGAAGGAAACAAAATTCACCGTTCCCCGAGCGACCAGTCATTAAGTATAAAATATTGTTCACCAACTTGCCCTGTTTGCCCATAATGACCTTCTAATGACCTACAAATTTTTTATCAGTACTTCAATGTTGATTCATTAATTTTCAGCTCCTTTATTGCAGCAGCACTATTTCTCAAATGTTTCCAGTGTTCATTTTCTAAAAATAATATCAGCTGCTATGAATTTAAATGTATCTGTCGTAACTCAGAAACTCTCATACTACCGTTGTTCATCAAACTGCGTGTTTGCCATTTCAAACCAGGCCTGATTACCCGGACTCATCCACAAGCTTCTTTCTCCAAAGCTTTGACAAGCCATGTGTTATTTGTTGCAAAATTTTGTCTTGAAATGTCTTCGTTTTTAGGATACGTAGGAAATTGTGGCACCTGAAGTTTCGGGGGTTTCGAGAAACGCACGCCAGGTCTCTTTCTGTCTTTTGCGTCTGAGTTTTCCTTGGAGATCTTGCTTAACGCGCGATGCAAAATGATTGCTTGTTGTCTATCCGCCATTTCCCGGGAAAAACAGACAGAAATTAAAGGAGGCCAATTTAAAATTGGAACCGTGCCCAGCAGGAGAAAACATCTTTAGGTTTTGGTCGGGTAAATGGGTAGTGCCGTAGCGAAATGGTTTGGGCATGGTGCCAAAAATTTGACGTGCCGTGCCGATTTTTTGGCGGGTGTAAATGGGGTTTAAAATGACTTTTCTCATTCTGGGATGTGGCCCTTCCTGAAAAACTTTTTTTCTTGTTTCTCTTCAAACCATTCAACTAATAAATGGGGACAGATATTTATTTGCTTTGAAAAGTAAATAACAATATTTGAAAATTAATTTTTTGTGCCCTTGTCTGGAAATACATAAATGTTTTAACATTTTAATAAGTAACAGTTTATTTTTCACAGTAAATGATGTGCTCTGTGTGTCTAATACAAATCCATATTTATTATTACCTAACATGGTTGTAGCTTAGCTCAGTCACTAAAAATCTGTAGTGACCACCCTAAAATCTACAGAATATTAATAATATGGAGATAATTTAAATGTCACTCTTGGCCTGCACATGTATGCGATCTTCCCTTTTGTCCATTTTGAAAGATTTAATTTGCTCATATCCCATACCCATTTTTTACTACTGTTAAGCAGCATAGGTGTGTTGAACATCCAACAACATTGTAAATTTTACACCTGAATTATCCATAACTTGGTGATATATTAACTTTTGATGGATCAAATTCTGTGCCAGCAAATGGTGACCCTTTGGCATTCCAAGCCTGCTTGAGAAGCTCATGAGTTTTCTGGTTTGAAAAGAAAGAAAATTACAAGGAAATGTATAACTGAAAGAATTAAGAATAAAAGGTTAGTTTATTTTATTACCACAGCACACAAAGACAGAACTCTTCCTGAAGGAAAAGTGGGAGGAAGAGTTTGTTTTAAAGTGCCCATAGAGGAATTTTTTTAATTTTCTCATATAAATCCAAATGTTACCCAGTGAACTTCTGCGAAAAATTTGTTCAATTTGAACAAAACGTGAATTTTTATTGATTTAATGATTTGAAAACTTCAAAATCCTACTTTTTTGCAGTTGACCCACCCCGCTGATAGATGGCTGGTGGGCTCATAATAGGCACAAGTGACAATGTCTGTGACGTAGATTCAGGAACTTCAGGAACCATGAAAACACGTCTCACTCAGGCTTTAGTATGACATCTTGAGATATTATCTTTCCGGCATCTTCGACGAGCGGGTAGGATGAACGTGACTTATTTTCCAGTGAGATGAGAGCAAGACTACAGTCACGTGTTCCTGAACGTAAGTCATAACTGCTGCCGAACCGAGAGGAGACTAATGAGAATGGTGGACCAAAATGGTGACAAATTTGAAAGTTTGCAAAAAATTATCAAAAATTTGCGTTTTGTTCAAATTGAAAAATTTTCTTGCAGAAGTTCATTGGGTGACGTCTAGATTCATGTAAAAAAATAAAAAAAAATTTCATTAGGTGCACTTTAAGAAAATGATAAACTCCAGTCTGTTATCACATCAATGTTAAGTCAAGAAGTCACCTATGCAGTTTAATGTGACTTTTGCTCTTGCTCTGAAACTTGTTATGAAAAAATAAGTAGTGTGAGGTCATGGATTTGACTCCTTGAAGCCTTTTTTTTCCCATAAGTGCCTACTATAAGTGACATTCACAACTGCAATGATCTCACATCTTTCATATGCTGTACTAATGAACTGTGGTAAATGGAATTCAGTTTTGAGTTTTCTTTATTTGCCCAGAGCTTTAACTGGGAGATCAACAATTGCATTGCTCAAAATTTGATTTAAAAAAGGAATCCTCACTCCAATCAAAAGCAGTAAGCCACCTGAGTTTTATGTTGGGCACAATATTACTGTGAGAGTACAATTATTACAGTGAAGATACTCCGGTTGTCCGGTCATCCGATACGACCAAAAAGTTTACTGGGCCACCAATTTTGTGGTTAAAATGAAGAGGCTGGTTGCCGAAGGAATGAACAACGGACAACCCAGCCAAACAGAGAAAATGAATTAATTAATCATAAATGGCACAAGACAAATGTGACGGTTTTGTATTGTCAATGCCCGATAATAATAATAAATTTGCCTCGGCTAAGCATTTCCTTGTGTTTTGGATATCTGTAAATTTTATAAAACATTGCTAGGTATGAAAATTTAAGAGACAAACCCAAAGTTTCATGTCTGGTATACACTGGCCGCGGACTGCTACCGAATTTACAGGGCAAGTTTTTCTTTTTTTTATGCAAACACAATGCAAATAACATTAAAATGAAATACTGTTGCAATGAAATGTAAAAGAAAATGTACATAAAGTCAAAATCAAATGCAAATAAAAAACAAAAAGCAAAGAACAAATTAAATCAAACTTGATTCAGATTAAAATTGAATTCATTCTGAAAAAATAATGCAAAACAAAGTTAGTGGCAGCTCTTGGCCATGCGAAAATTTACTTTCATTTGAAAAAAAAATTTCACGTGGCCAAGCACTGCCACTACCATCATGCTACAAGTGCTTCTATACTACAAGTGGAGCACATGTTATCGTGCAACATGGCAGAATGAAGACAGTTCCAAAACCGGTCAGTATAAAAATTAATGAAGATTGTAAACTGTAGACTGTGTCTTGGACACATGTACACACTATTTCTCCAGAGTTTCAACATTGTATTGAGGGAGGGGGGAAGCAACGTATTTTGAAATGGATAAAAGTGCTTTTTAAAAACTCTGTTTTAAAAACACAGAAAATTAATGTAATTACACAAGTGTCCCAAGGAATTTTGTCCACCGTTGTAGGTCTCCAGCTAAGAAGGCAGACTAAAAGTGCTAGTTCTCATCAGCTGAATACCTATTTTTTTTGGTTGCTAAGAGCATGAGGTTTGTTATGTTTGTTGGGGTTGTTTTTATTTTTAATGACAGGTGTTATTTGGTATGGCCCTTACAGTCATGACTGCAGCTCTGTATATGTAGTTTGGTACTTCATCAATGATAATTTTATTACTATAGCTGTTGCAGTTGTAATTTTAGTGGACTATGGTTTTGGACAAACAAAAAATCCCACTTTCTTCACTCTAGGAAGACGTACATCTTCTTCATAACAGACAATACAAGCCTGGGGAAAGGTATGATTTTTTTTAATTTTCCTGTGCTGTGATTATCCAAAAATAGTTTAACAGTTAATATAATGTACATGTAACTTATGGTGGTTTGTCACAGTTTTTAGATATAATCATTCTTAAATCCTTACATTTCTGCTGTTTTTTTTTTACTGCCTACAAAAAAAATTCTTAAATTTTTAAAGGGAGTTATACAGATAGTAACTCTTATCGTTGGTTGTTTTACTCTCAGCCTCATTCAATAACTGTTAATTGGTTTGACATTTCTAGTGCTCTCTCACCATACAACATCTCTGTGGGACACCATCTGGAAGAGCAGATAGCTAATGAAGATAAGGGATATGCCATTAAGACAGTCAAGTATAAGTCTCATCATGAAAAATAATGTGGTATCTATTCGTTGACTGGCATGTGGTTAAGAGTACAATAATGGGCCCTTGTCACACAACAGCCATTTTGTTTCGAGAGACTGGGTGTCTAGAAAATGAAGACCGAAGACTTAAGACCTTGAAAACAAAGACCTCGAAAATAAAGACCTCAAAAACTACTTGAGGTGTGACACAACGCGAGATTGGCGCTAGTTAATGCTTAACTTCATATGCTGCTACTTTCACTGCTACTTCCATCTACTTTACTTTTCCATCACGCATTTCGTTCATTTTGACGTAAACTTTTTGAAAAAAAAAATTAAAAACATATGGTGACTTGATGATGTTAAGCCCGCCGCACATGTGAGGAAAGAGCTGAGCAAAATTCCTCGTGAGGAAGTTAGCTCAGCCGTTTCCTTACGTGTGCGGCAAATTTTCGGTGAGAAAAAATTTGCCGCACACGTGAGGAAACAGCTGAACTAACTGCCTCGCGAAGAAATTTTGCTCAGCTCTTTCCTCACGTGTGCGGTGGGCTTTATGAGGCGACCATGCAAGGTCACAAGGATTTTCACTATCTTTTATATTTCAACAGAAACGGCTGATCATATTCTTTTGTTGCGGCTGTTTTATACTGTCCTCTTGTTTTCCTTTTCTTTCCCTTTCTAAACTTTGGCATCGTGCGAACTCAAAACATTGTGTGGACTAACAATAAAATAATTTTCATTCAGGGTCCACCATGTATGTAACGACTTGCGTGACCTAACCGGAAGTGGGCATTGACATGCTGACCTTCACCAATTGCAAATTATGAATAATTTTGCACGGGAACTGTACTCAAAGCCATGCTCGTTTCATGAATATTCGTGAAACGACATGTCTTTTAAATTTCCATCCCTTTCTAAGAGGCCAATTGTACTCGGAATAACTGATCTACCAAAGTTCAATTATGAAGGTTGTCAAATCCACTAGTTTTTCGTGACACAATGGTGGGAATGTTTATCATTATTTCAAAGTTCTGCTAGGCATAAAGAGGTGATTAGACCATTAAGGTGACACACGCTTGAATGTTGTTGTTCACACAAGATACATTTCAATGTTTTTGAATTTCCGATCAGTTAATTTGCTTACAGTGAGAATGCATATTTCAATTGTACTTTGTAGTCTAGCATGTGTGGTATGCTACTTTCATTTTAGTATATTTGTTTGACTATAGGACTTTAATCGGTGTGAATAGTGTGGCCTGAAACGGCACATGCCTGTAACGCTCCAGCAAATTGGATTGCCATGAGTATAGGAACTTTGTTCAAAGAAAGAGTTGCGCTGTTGAAGACTACAAGATAGTGGTCCAGATCGACCGACAGCTAGCAGAAACATACTGAATCCTGCGTGCAGTGCTCCTCTTGTTACATTTGTGTTGTTAATGTTACTGTTTTTCCATTGTTTTTATGACATCATTTTCTCTTCTTCGTACTGAGTTTAACGTTATTATGTCATGCAATTATCATGTGACATGAGATAGCGTATCCTATGCGCTAAATTCAATGTGCTTCTGATTCAACGGCACTATTGTAAGTTTCCGGAGCCATGATGAGTTCACTTTATTAAAGTCTGATTTTTTAACTACTTTGGTGCTACAATCTTGGACAAAACTGTTGAGAAAATTGAGCTCCAAAGTCTCTTTTTGTGAGAACACTAACAACCGAGTTTCACCACCCCCCTCCCCCAATTCAATGTTGTTTGTGGCTCCTAAACGTTTGCCTAAGAATTGAGGCTTCCTAAATTCAACATTGAATAGGGGGAGGGGGAAATTACTATAGTAATACTGTTGAGCCAGAGGTTTTCGTGAACGATTTTTGGACCCGAAGAGGTCAGTTTTCTCAAGTAGTTTTGTCCAAGATTGTATAACAGTGAAGTTGTGGAAAACGTGTGACTCACGCACTCCAGTAAGCTGCTTTTGCCATTGATTATTGGAACATGTGGTCCTTAAAAACTCCAGTTGATTAGACAAGAAGTTATGTCTTATTTAGAGAAACTATGCGTATTTTTTGAGACTCCTAGAAAGCATTTGCCTTGATGGTTCTCTGCTGTTAAAGTAACAATGGAGAGTAGCATTATTAATACGGGCTAAATTGATGCACAAAGGCAGTTGAACATTGCATTTTCAGCACTCGGTAAGGGAATGGAAGCTGTGAAGGTGGTGGAAACGTGTACTTAACAGTGGCTGCAACACACACTATTGGCCTAGAAACTGATTTTGAGCATGCCCAATAGTAAAACTGATACACCTTTCTTGGCTTGCGAAAGGTATCGAGGCGATCGGTGACCCTATGTTCGTCACCATTTTACCAAAGTAAAAGATACAAACTGTTTCAGTAGTTAGGTGTAAAATGCACATTTGCTAGTGCCAAACAGGTTACAGCAAACCGATGTTTGTGGGATTAACACCGAAGGATGTTTAAGTCACGTAATTACATAATTTCCTTGTCACAATGTATTCCGTGCGTGACACATGTCTCGCGAGTGTGAATCGTGTGTTGCAGTGGACTAAATGCTGCTATCGCCTCACAGGAAAACCAAATATGTCATTTTTGGATCCACACAATGATTAATAGGGTTAGATACTTGGATTTGGGACGATTAACAGGACGACGTATTGGCATTTCAACGATTAACAACGGTTAACAGTGGTTTTTCACTAAAGAGAAGTGATAGTCTATTGTCTTACTTAGCATCTGTTGTTAACCGTTAAAATTGTCTGTTAATCGTTGTTTTATCGATTCATGTTGTGTCTTTTGCTAAGTTAACCGTCATATACCGAATGGGATGCTTAGATATCTGCTAATAAAGCGGCTTAATGAAACATGTGTTGCCGGGATTTGGAGCGGCCGTTCCCGCGGGATGTGCCCACTGGAGGAAAACATTTGCCATCGCACACTCATTAGTTACCTTTCACATTTATCAGTAATGTCTTTATTAAGACAAATGACCTAACGCCTTGCACAGCATAAGGACCACATGCGAGAAGTGACAGAAATCTGGCTTTGCAAAATAGCCGTTTTTCTCGTATACCGACCGGCACATGCCATTTGCTGAAATTTCATAAACTTGGGGATCTCCTTTTACGATCAATATATTTCCACGAAATAAAAATATTAAACCAACACTTCTATATTCTATAACAGGCCCAGATGGGTGACTAAAATCAGCTCCTTAGTCCTTCGAACTCATGCACTTCAAAGAAAATTCCCAAAAGCTGGTTTGCGGTTAACAAATCATCATGCGGTTGTGGGAAATCATAGATTTAGCTAGCAGTTTTAGGTTTTCGTGTGTTTTTGTGGCAGTCATTCAAATTAAGAGGCTCAGAAGACTGAGCGGTAACTTTATTACTTGAAGCTTCTCCCTGCCTCTTAGGACTGTGTTATAAGAAGAGAATTTGAAAAAGCCATTTACTACGGTGTAAATACTGATCTCCCTAAAACTGGAGCAGCGACCGAGCTGCGATGATGAAAATGTCCCAATCACAGCTGTTAATCAAAAGTGTATGTGAGTCAGGACTGAGTTTTTCATACTTTCTATGTAACTGTATGGTGTAGTGGAAGTTGCCAGAAGACTTTCCAGTGCAAGACGCAGAACCTGACTACGATGGAGTGTGAGCTCCACAACAAAGCCACTGCCAAATGTCTACACACATCCTTTTACATGACCAGCAGTATTACAACAAAATGTTTAGGACTGATTGACCATCCAATCAACCACCGAAGTGAGCGAAGCTGAGCGAGTTCATTCATTTCAGTACATAATGACTGAATTTCAAAAAAAGTTGAGTTGTAAAAACTAACCCACCACAGGGAAGCATCGTGCTTCAGAAGGTTTAATAAGCATAACCATTTGACTTCATCGCCTGAAAAAGACTCTTATTGTAAGGCCCTGAACATAAAACTAGCATCCACTGGTCTCCAATTTACACTGCTGGATTGGCCTGCTAGACACCTTGCACATATCACAAGGCCTCTGTCCTGGGCTGAGATCATTCCATGGTAAAGGTTGCGTAAGTTTCACAAGCTTGTTTTGTCCGTAAAAAAGACCCCACAAGCACAAACAAAACATCAAGCCCTCAAAACTTGTGGTCTTTGCAAGGAGAAATACAATTATTGAGCTAACATATGGTAAAGAATTTGTTACGTACTGTGAAAAGATCGGTTATGATGATAATCGTCCTACCAGTAGGGCAGTTTTGAACGCCAAAAACGTCATCTTGAATGTAATTTGCAGGGTCACCTGCACGATTTTACTGTCCCAGAACTATAAAGGCATAATATCACCTTAAATATGGGTTTAGTTAGAAAAAACAGCATTAAGTCTTACTGGTCTAAGAATGCTGTCATCCAAACCCCCATTTTTCCAAACACCATGTCAAGAGATCGCTACCTTCACATTCTGCGATCTCTGCATTTTACTGACAATGACAATGCACCAGACCCTGCTAATCCTGATAGAGATAAACTGGAAGATAAGGCTATTTTTGAATGCTCTGCTGCCAAGATTTACAGCAGTTTATGCACCTTCACAGAATTTATCTTTGGATGAGACACTCATCAAATTCAAGGGACGAGTCCAGTTTAGGCAGTTTTTGCCTTTGAAACGAAGTAGATTTGGACTCAAAGGTTTTGTTATTGCAGATGCCTCAACTGGCTATGTCCTTAACACATCTATTTATACTGGCAAAGAGGGCCCTGCTGCCAGCAAAGACTTAGCCATGCGTGTTGTTATGGAGCTAACAGAGCCATATGCCCATAAAGGATACCGGTTGTTTGTTGACAACTGGTATACCAGTGTACCTCTCTTTCTGAAACTAGAAAGAAGGAGTATATTAGCTTGTGGTACTGTCAGAAAAAGAAATTGAAAGAAATTGTTGACCAGCGGAATGAACAGGTGAAAAGACTCAAAAGGGGAGGTTCTCTCTTTCGTCAAAGTGGCAATCTAATATGCTGCACATGGAAAGACAAGAAACCTGTTCACCTGCTGTCAACTATACCTCAGGGTTTGGAGGTTGGTCAAGTGGAGAGGAGGCTCAGGTCAGAAGGCCGGTGGCAGACAAAGAATTTTACACAGCTAAAATTGATTAAGATGTATAATTCCAACATGGGAGGAGTTGATCTTGGTGATCAAAGGATAGCCACCTACTCCAGGCTTATGAAAGGAAATATTTGGTATTACAAAATTTTCTTTCATATGCTTGAAGTAGCAGTGCTCAATGCACACATCATGTACCAGGGAGCTGGCCACCAGAGTGTAAGCCTTGGTGACTTTAAAGAGTTGCTAGTGGAACAGCTCATTGGAGGAAATTCTTTCCGTCGGGATGCGTTGTCATGGAATGTTGCCGAACATGTGCCACATATCCGTTTTAACCGGGAGCAGTTTCATTATCCAGTAAAAACTGCCACCCATAGAAACTGCAAGGTGCATATTCAGCGAGTGGAAACAGTATATGAGTGTGGTATATGTCAAGTGTGAATGTGTCCAGCACCTTGCTTCAAGCGCTATCACACCTTGCAACAATATCTTTTTGATGAACCGGAAAGGAATGGGGCTAAAAGATGTCCATGGCAGACCAAGGGCTGGACCAGGAAGACCCAGACAAAGGAGATCAAGATGATTGACTTTTCTTCAGTCCTTGATGCAATCACAGCTAAGCTGTTTTAGCTAAACTTGAATTTAGAGTTTACTGATCTAAACATTGAACTGATCTAAATGTTATTATGCAAATATTAGGTTACAATCAGCAACTAATCAAAAAAATTTCATGTTATTGTTCAGCACTGAAGTCATCCATATAAAGATATATTACATGATATTAACAAACCTTTTCATATGCAAAATAAGAAAATAATTATTCAGAGTATATGTATGACTGGAAAAACCTGATTTATTTGTTTTTCTAGATTTTTCATATTTTTTCATTAACTCATATCTTATATTTTTTTGCACTAAAAGAAACTGCAGAATCTCTACTTTTCAAAAGTATATGGGTTCATGTGTTTTTGATGTATCTAAAAAATATTGCAGCTAAAAAACTGATGGCATTTCTAAAACATAGGAAAAAAAACCCTCCCCCCTCAGTCCTCAAGGGGTTAACACAACTCCACTGACTACCCGTACAAAAAATACAGTCCGCCTTTATCTGTTGTCCCGCCAAATAATGAATTTCGGAAACAAACACCACACACACAATTTTGGCTGTGCCTAGATTCCCTGCAGCTGGGAAAAACTACACTGATATACTAGATACCCAAAAGCCTCAAAATTCACGTCCAATTTTCACGAAAAATCTCATCCTCAAGCGGAAGAAGGATGAGAAAAAGAAAAACGTTTCTTACAAATTCATGACGAAGTAAAGTGGTCTAAAATTTAATACTGACCTTGGCCGAGGTCAAGGACAGCAAGCAAGAGACATAAGCCTATCGTACTGGCTTGGTTGTGCAAGGTTTTACTTCTTGACTTTATGTCCCTTTATGAGTTTGCATCCCATCGCACTTTCGGAAAAATATTTTGCTATTTGGAACAGAAATAAACAATCGGAGTATTTTTGTTGCAGTGCATTCTTTCCTTCACTGATCCACACATGTTTGGTTAAGATTCAAAAGTCTTCTTAAGTCATGTAAAGACACGATACAAGAAAAAGCAATCACTGACAACAAGGCTACACATCATAATTCTTGCATAATTCTAGTTGTGGCGCGTGGGCGCGTACGCGCCTCTAATGCGCGCGCAACTACTTTGCTAAACATACAATGCTTTATTTCAAGTGACAAAATACATTTGGTTCACATTACGTACCCTACATACAGAACAGAGGCTAGAGAGCGATTTACCTTCTTTGCACAGAAGTCTGGAAATTCTTATTTCAGTACATGGCTTCGGTTGAATAAAAGTTCAGTTGCAAATTTTCCAAAAGGTAAAACTAAGTGAAAATTGGGCTGAGTGTCATGTCCGTGACCATTACAGACCAATTTCCCACCTCAAACAGTCATCGTTGTTACTATCTTCTTCCGAAAGATGCCCGGCTTAAGTTTTATCGGAAATACCACTCTTTCCTGTCTTTCCAGAATTTTTAAGACACATGGCTTTTCTGTACTGAAAACTCGACGGCCTTTTATGAAAGCATGACTGATTTCCACAGACATGGCTGAGAGATCGCTTTTATGTGCCATTAGTTCTGGCAGCCATTATTTAACTGTGCAGTTTGTTCACGGCCAACTTTGACGTGTAATGAGCGAGGTCGTTCAACTTAGTATAATTCTTGGGGAAGTCGCAGTCCCAATTCACTAACCATTGTAACTCCCACACAAATTGTACGGCGAGATTGTACTCTTCTCATTGTTTCGGAATCTCAAACAAGAGCGAACTGTGACCAATCTACCAATTCCGTCTCTCGGTCAGAGCTTGTTTTTGTTTTGTTTCAGTCTTTTTTACTTGGTTGATTCAACTGAATTTCTTTGTTTGTAACGCTACTATTTGTAGGCCGCTGTGACTTGAGTTTCAATCGGAACGAGTGCACAACTCAGGCGACCCACTCAAAGGGACAATTTTCCCAACACAATGGGACTCCGATTTCATTTCAAAAGACTGAGGCCTTGCAGACTGGAAACAATGCTGAGTGATTGGAAATCTCACTCAACGTTTTCTTAAGTCTTGATTGAAGGTTGTCTTTCTGATATATGGACTTTCTCGGTTGTATCAGTACTGCTATCAAACTTATCAAGACCTCTGTGACAAGAATTTACAAGAATGATATCGTGGATAAAGAATGAAAAGTTCTACAAAGACCCTTGTGTCACGTTAAGATTACTGTTTTACACAGTTTATGGATTTGATTTTTTTCTCTTAGTTTTCCCCCTAGCGTCCTCTACTCTGGGCTGCTTTCTTTTTACTCCAACTATCACCTGTGAACGGGACAAAAAGGCAAATTAACAGAAGTGAAAATGTTACGAAGATCTCGCCTTAGTTTCGCTTGATTAACCAACTTTTGCTTGTAAATCGATGTCATAGCCGCAATACATTCTCTTGTGGACTGAGGGTAGCTCTGAAAATGACTCGATCCTTGACATCCGAATGCATTATATTTTACAAGCCGACTGAAACCTTTCCGTACACATTTTTTACCTCAAGCCACCCACCAGGCGTGAAAAAAGGTTATATTAAAGGTGAAGCCCTTAGCCTCCTTAGAACAAACTCTTCTGAAACAGCGTTTAATGACGGTATCACCAATTTTAAATCGCGCCTCATTGCGTGCGGCTATTCTTACAAGATGATACAAAAAACGTTATCAGAAGTCGGCTTTGCCGGAAGACGGTCGGCACTCCTACAAAAAGCAAAAGCACGAAAACAAATCTTGCCATTTGTCACAACATACCACCCATCGGTGTGTAACCTTAAAAATATACTCATGCTAAACCTGAACACTACCTTCAAGAATCTGCCTATCCTATTGTACAGAAGAGGTAAATCTCTGTCAGACAGGCACGTTAAAGCTAAGCTATGAAGGCTACATTCATTTACAGTCAAATCATACATCGTGCAGGTCTGTCACTAATTTATCCATGACACTCAGCCCAATTTTCACTTAGTTTTACCTTTTGGAAAATTTGCAACTGAACTTTTATTCAACCGAAGCCATGTACTGAAATAAGAATTTCCAGACTTCTGTGCAAAGAAGGTAAATCGCTCTCTAGCCTCTGTTCTGTATGTAGGGTACGTAATGTGAACCAAATGTATTTTGTCACTTGAAATAAAGCATTGTTTGTTTTGCAAAGTAGCTGCGCGCGCATTAGAGGCGTGTACGCGCCCACGCACCATAACTAGAATTATGCAAGAATTATGATGTGTAGCCTTGTTGTCAGTGATTGCTTTTTCTTGTATCGTGTCTTTACATGACTTAAGAAGACTTTTGAATCTTAACTGAACATGTGTGGATCAGTGAAGGAAAGAATGCGCTGCAACAAAAATACTCCGACTGTTTATTTCTGTTCTGGATAGCAAAATATTTTTCCGAAAGTGCGATGGGATGCAAACTCATAAAGGGACATAAAGTCAAGAAGTAAAACCTTGCACAACCAAGCCAGTACGATAGGCTTATGTCTCTTGCTTGCTGTCCTTGACCTCGGCCAAGGTCAGTATTAAATTTTAGACCACTTTACTTCGTCATGAATTTGTAAGAAACGTTTTTCTTTTTCTCATCCTTCTTCCGCTTGAGGATGAGATTTTTCGTGAAAATTGGACGTGAATTTTGAGGCTTTTGGGTATCTAGTATATTAGTGTAGTTTTTCCCAGCTGCAGGGAATCTAGGCACAGCCAAAATTGTGTGTGTGGTGTTTGTTTCCGAAATTCATTATTTGGCGGGACAACTGATAAAGGCGGACTGTATTTTTTGTACGGGTAGTCGGTGGAGTTGTGTTAAGCGGACGTTTTAGTTGGTGGATGAGCACACGTTTTTGTTTTTTGTTTTTCACACAAATAGGATTGAGGATCTTGCCTACTGCTAAGTAGCAATGTTAAGACAAGATTTCAACCTAGTTTCATATGTTTTGTTCTGAGTAGCACAATTTAGTGCAACGAAATTTAATACTGTTGTTCGGTTCGACAACTCTAACAATGCTTTTCAGTGCTAAAGCACGCACGATTTCAAGAAGGTCTCAAGTGACCGCGTATGCCTGCTGTTGCATGAAGGATAAAGCACTCCCCGTAAAACTTGAATGAAGTAAAAATACTGTGAAAAGGAACAACTTCGTTCTGATTGACATTATGAGAACTCAAACTACTGGAATCCGATAAAATCACCAATTTCTCAGACCGGTACTTCATATCACGGAATGAATTACGTTTCGACTACACTGTGTAGGTTTTCGCATTTTAAGTATATTCTGTGGAAAAGCGTGCTCGGCAAACTGCTATTGAATTTTCTAGCAGTTTTTATATTTCGACTGTCTCATACAACTGCATAGCTTTCTTGAATACAATACCTTCAATTAAAAGGCATAAAAAGCCACACAAAGAAATTGTTTTGGAGATGTAGTGAAAGTAAATGTAGTCGTGACTTTGTGCAAACGTTTTTTTGTTGGATATAACAACACCTTCTATCCGCTTTAATTAATCGTAACAGTACGTTTAATGACAAAAGGTGAACCATGAAAAGCCCGATGGTTAAAACAAATTTTTCGTTAAAACACCGTCATTTACCGATTTCAAGACGTTGGCATTTTACGGAGTGTGACGGTGTGTGTGTTATGCGTGCCTGCGTGTGTTTTCGGTTACTATCGGACCCAACAGATGTTTTCATTTAACTAACAATGCTTTGTGCTTCCTTCAGTGTTTCATTTTCGGAAACAAGAATATCCTTTACATATTATGAGATGTGATTGGTCATTTTGGCTAATGATAGTTGATAACATATACACGTTATTTGACATTAGTTATCGAATAACAAGCTTCTCATTGGGTGTAACAGACCTCAAGTTGAATAATGTTAGTGGGACTCTGCACTTGTATCCGATTGGCTCTAACAGTCAATAATTGCCAATAATGAATAACAACTTTTAGTGCCAATTATTTTGAAAAAGTACCAATTAATTTGTGGACATTTCAGTTTCAAATTTGGTTGTTTACCTCTGCTAATGCTGATGATCAGACATGTTTGATTTTTTCTTCTTTGTTTGCCAACTCCAACATTTCCCAGATGCAGTTATTTTTGAGAGCGCAATTAATTGGTTCGCTGAACAAGCTCTAGATAAAGTTCATAACAAAGCCTACTTTTTCAGACACTTTAGATTATGCTTTAGTTCTTTGAAGTCTTCCATGTTTTGGTCTCAATTACATCTCAGTATGCCGAGATCTTCAATTGAATTTTTTTGTAGTCATACAAGAAGCATGATTTAGCATGATTTAGCATGCCTTTTACCACTTTAAGATGATGAGTTACTGTAGTTATGTCAGAAATAAATAGCAAATAAGGCCATAGTGACTAAGCCCCAAAAATATTGCAATTAAGTCTTTGAAGTGAAATGTTCTCTGCCAAATATTGTTTAATTAAGTAGACCTGTTAAGTGATTTAGTCAACTGGTGAGGTTCCTTAAAGAACAAGTTCGCAGGATTCAATGTCCCGCAGACAGAAATCTTGAATGTTTTTTAACTTTTCACATTGATTTTTTGTTCATTTTTGGACAATGTGGAGATAATTGTAAAAATCTGTTTCTGGAAAGAAATGTAGGGGTCACTGACCATTTAAGAGAGTAAACTGAAGGTGAAGGGAAGACAACAGCAACCATCCTTTTACTTCCTTAGCTTCCTTCCTCAATGCATGCGCTTGATGGCTGACGTGGCATGACCTTGCGGCATGGATTTCATGCACAGTAGGGATGGGCATGAACAATTAGTGCGAAGGTCGTTAAGACACCCAGGGTAATTCTCAGAAACGTGATTGCATGACACAAGCGCAGGTTTAGATATTGAAAATTTATCGTGTATTTGACAGAGATGGTTTTGGTGTCAGTCTGCATTTTATATCGAGTTTGCAGTCTACAGTCTTCACTTTATACCCAGTCTGCAGTCTACATTTTACACTGACTGGTTTTGGAACTGTCTTGATTCCTCCATGTTGCAGGATACCATGTGCTCCACTCATAGTATAGAAGCACATGAAGCATGATGGTAGTGGCAGTGCTTGGCCATGTGAAATTTTTTTTTTCAAATGAAAGTAAATTTTCGCATGGCCGAGAGCTGCCACTAACTTTGTTTTGCATTATTTTTTCAGAATGAATTCAATTTTAATCTGAATCAAGTTTGATTTAATTATTTTGTTCTTTGCTTTTTGTTTTACATTTAATTACATTTGCATTTGATTTTGACTTTATTTACATTTTCTTTTACATTTCATTGCAATAGTATTTCATTTTAATGTTATTTGCATTTTGTTTGCTTAAAAAAAGAAAAACTTGCCCTGAAAATTCAGCAGCAGTCCTCGGCCACCCTACTGACAGCAATCAAGATCAAAGATAAAACACTATGCCCAGTGAATAAAGTAAGTGGTGGAACAGAGAATTAACTCTGAAGTGTAAATTCAAGTGCTATTAGTAACCCATGAAAAACCCACTGGGCGTTAGCCCTAGTAAAGGGTATCAGGGAACCACACGAGGCAAAGAAAAAATTCTTATGACCTCGGTGGGAATCGAACCCGCGAGCTCCGGATTAGATCTACCGTTGCTCTGCCGACTAAGCTACGAGGTCGGACAGAGAGAGTCGGGGACGATTAAGGTGGTGAATCGCGGCGAAGAGAAAGTAAGGGTACATATATATGTTGTGCCGCGTAGCACTGTAAACACATGCAAGTGGTGGAACAGAGAATTAACTCTGAAGTGTAAATTCAAGTGCTATTAGTAACCTAATAGCACTTGAATTTACACTTCAGAGTTAATTCTCTGTTCCACCACTTGCATGTGTTTACAGTGCTACGCGGCACAACATATATATGTACCCAGTGAATAAAGTAGTTGAGTTGTGTTCTTTAATCTAAATTTTAAAAATCTTTATGAGCATTCAAACCCAGCACTTGAGTCAAGATGTCTGAAAACTCAAGAAAAAAAATGTAAAAACATCCCATATTAGTATCCTTAACTAACTAAGAGTAAAGTGGCAGTACAGTTCAAGCCATGCTTATTTTGTGCTGTAGAATGTTAAGGCAAAGTTAACATATACCGGTAATAATTATTAAGAGCACTAAGAAGACAAAAATGGATGTTTTTGGTGTAGTGCACTTAAATTGGTAAGTTTTTTCTAACAGGCAATCAAGAATTTATCAGGATAACCAAATTCACAGGTTTGGTTGTCCAGCTTTTGAAATAAGGACAACCTGGATTTGTTTTTAATTTTGAGCACTGTTAAGGTGGCTCCCTAGAGTATTTACGAATCCTGTCCCTGCAGAGCACAAGTTACAAAAGGAAACCTGGCAAATTTCTATTAAATGTTTTCCCTGTAGAGATTTACCAGTATGAGTACTGATATAATAAGGCTTATCAGGGCTCAAAGTTTATTTTTGGCTTTGGGAGCACTTGTGCGACCAGATGTAAATTTTTAGGTGCACTGCCGAAATTTTAGGCGCACAGCTTCAAATACCACCTACTCCAAAATGCTCAAAAAGAGCGACTCAGGCTTCGTATTGCAATATGGGCCTATTCTAGCAGTATTGAACACAACGAAAACAAATAAAAGAATCAGGATATTTCACTCAAGAGTTAAGCTTAGATATTAACTTCTGAAGTCGTTTCGTTGAGTATCCTCACTATCCATTTCCTTGTTGTTTGCGTCACTTTTGAAATTCTGTTCACGAAGATATTTGTTTTTTTCCACATATGGGTATTCGTGAGAACTAGCACGAACTTTGCTCATTTGGCTAGCTTTCTAGCCATAGAATTCGTGGACCGGCCCGTTCCGAAAACGCTGGGCATTTTTATATGTCCCACAAGCGAAAACAAAGCTTTCCTTTCAAAATGGAGCACACGATGCAATTCTCATCCCCAGTTTCCTTCGGACTTAAACTTTGACATGATCATCGATTGTGCAAGAAGCACGTGCCTCATTCCTTCATTTGCATGTGTCAGCGGAGTTATTTACAACACAGAACGTGGGGCATGGGGAAGAAATGAATGTTCGAGTTCAGAGAATCCACTGGGAAATTTGGCTGGAAGTGACGAATAGAACACACACAAATGAAGGGAAAATGGTGCAACTTTATTATTTGGTGCCTGGTTGTGTTATATCTATGTTTAAATTTATATTTATCATTCAGAGTATGTTCAGTACGGTCAGGTGAGTGAGCACTTGAGAAGTCGCACTGTACTTTGGCTTTTAAGGCGCAGTGGTGCGACCTCAGATGATTTTTTAGGTGCACAGCAAAAAATCTAGTCGCATATGCGACCAGTTGGTCGTTAACTTTGAGCCCTGCTTATTTTTTGGGTGTCAATTTTTGGATTAAGGCCATTACCATGACAACATCAAATCTAATGACAGGAAGATATATTGCTATTTTGAGCCTAAATGCCTTAGTATTTATACTTTCCTTTGGTGAAATGTTTTTATTCTTTGCCACATTATGGAAATGATATCGTATGACATTTTGAATTGGTAAAAAGTTAAGGTTGTTCAATCGGTTTTGCCAATATTCTGTAACTTGTCATTTTTCTTAATATATTTGATTAGCTGACAGATTTCAACAAAAATAGGGTATTTGATAGGAACTGTATATAGTTAGAACTGAGCCAAATTTACAAGAAAATTACCGAAGGGAATGTGAGAAAATTTTTTTAGCATTTAATGTTTACAGATTTGATCGCGCTTGACCTCATAAAAATCAGAAAAACATGCACAGTTCAGGCTTTACGTGCGAGTCCTCACATGTGCATGCGTACAGCAGCTAAAAGCATGTGTTTATGTAAGTACATGTGGAATCATCAAAGGCATTTTTACAGCTATTTCCGTAATCTGGCCAGTTATCAAACGGGAAGAGTGAAAGATTGAGTTTCCTACCTAAAGCTGGATCTTTTCTTCGAAGTACTTAACTACGGCTGTATTGTAGCCAAAATTTGTGGCGTGTTTGTGACTTGTGTACCATTTTCAGATCGTCAAATGCCAGCCCACTACCGGATATTTTTTCAACCATGTTCTTCTTGAGATATTGTGGATGATGGAGATTGTAACTGGATCAAAAGATGGCAGTGATCAAGATACTTCACATCCTCAGCAGTGTGCGATGTACTTACAAGCCCAGAAAGTTCAAGTCGTGATTAAAAAATTATGTTGCGCAGTGCAAGAACATCTTCATGTGCATTGTGTGCTTCAAAGGATTTGGCAAATAAGAAGCTGTACAGCGAGGATTGGTTGGTTTTTGGAAACAAGCCATTGGAATTTTGCAAACATGGTAGTGTTTTACTGATCAGTGTTTTGAACAACGCAAAAGAATCTGCAAAACAAATGTCCATCTTAAATACAGGAGTGTCAAAGGTTGAAGAGTCATGACCAAGGACGACTGTTATGACATTTTTGTTTTTCCAGTAGTATTTGTTTCCGTGTCAAAAATAATTAATAATTATTAGGATGTTGTAAACTTTGAGTTTTCATATTATTTTGAAGTGCTCTGACTGACAAGTGATGAAGAAAGTGAATTTCCTCCTCCTTTATTGTTCGAGTTAGCCACAGCCAAATTCACTAATCCAAACACTGAGTACAAGTACGCAAACTTTCTGTGATGTTTATGATAAGATTCCTGCTTTCGACGATCGATCCTTTCTGTCGAATATTAACTGGCAACTCTCAAGTTACATATCCTCTTTTACCAAAACCAATCAAATGAAGAGTGATCTTCGCAGTTGTGAATGCAATTATAATTCATCAGTCGCTGTGCGCATCACTCACATTTACCAAACCAGCGGCCTATGCTAACAAAACTTGCATTTTGAACTTCCAGCAATTTTATGAAGTTTATCCGGATGATGTTGCCAAACAGGGAAGCCATGTTTGTTTATATTTTTGCATGAACGTCACATGGTTTTAAAATCTCGCACCATACTAGTGCCCAGCTTGTGCTTGGTCTAAAAACTCTAGGGAGCCTCCTTAAGAACTATGAACTCTCAACATCACCGCTGACTTTCAAAACAGGTTGACCAGTATACATACCACAAAAAGCCTGTAAATGGTTTAAATACAGTGTATAAACAATGGTGTAATGATACGTACCGCTTCCTGACTGGTTGGTTTTCCCTGAAGCTTTTGATGATGGTCATACATAACATGCTCAAAATCACTCTGAGTCTGCTCATCAAAGTCGCTGATGTCTCGAGTGGTGTCAACCTTGGTCTTATCTATTTCAGCATCTCCCTCTAGAACAGCTGTCCAAAATCTTTCCTCTCTCTTTTCTAAGTTAACAATGATAAATTTGCCACCTTCTAATAACCACATGGAATCTTCACATTTTACTGTTCTTTGAAGTTTTCCATCAATAAGAACATTGCTACCTGATGAATTAACAGGAAAAAAAATACATAATTGGCTCTTGAACTACACTAACACAGGTTTAATGAGACAACAGGAGGTCAGTGCTTGATAAAAACTATGTTGTGGGTGTCATTTTTTTGCAGATTTTCATAAAGCATTTGACATAATATAGATTCAAACCTCTCGTTGTTGCACAATAATGTCTGTACTTCTGTGCATGTGCACAAGGTACAACATATCAGCTTATGTTGTACCAATCTTTACTTGGCTGTTTTATCTGATGAGTGTGTACATGTCGTGCAGTTCAAAACTAGTTAGTAATAAAATGCCAAATGGAAACTTCAGTTGATCAGACCATCTTGATTTTGATTTTGATTTTATTAATGCTCAACTAGTTCCTCTATTGAGCACTCTGTCAACAGGTGTGTTCTTTAACTGGTATATATACAATTACAATATAAAGAAACTGTAAACCTCTGTGTTGAATGAAGATACTAAGAACAATGAAACAAATTAAAGTCTTTTTAATTCTCTTTGCTTTTGCATTACAAGTTTCATTGCAAGCATATTGATAAATGTACTGTGGGATTGACATCTCAGTTCACTATATTTCTCTTATACAAAGCTTCTCAGCTCCTCAGAGAACATGAGAAAGAACAAAGAGAGGTTCTTTATTTGAAATACATGTATAAACCTGTTCTTAATTATTTGAAATTAGGCTAATTGCTCTCTTGCGCTCACAATAATACAATAGCTATTATTGCCTCACATTGGTAATTGTAATTACAATAATATACATTTATCTACCTGGATTTTCAAAAAGGTGCATATCAAAAATTGCAGGGTTTTGACCAGAACCAGACCAAAACAGGTTTTCACAAATCCAGTTAGATATGCATGTATCTAATTGGCAATTTGTACCTGTTGAAGGGGAGACATCTTTTTTTAACCAAACCTTCAAATGAGAACTCTTTATTTCCACACCAACATCACGACCCTTGTTCACTGAACTTGGAACTGGAATTTTAACTTCAATATCCCTTATGGTTTGTGACCAGGAATATCTGTCGAGGACAGCACCATTGTAACAATCAGCTGACTTGCCAGGAATCAGTCCTTTATCATCTGCTTTGTTATCTTCCTTTGACTGAGCAGAACTACTATGAGACATAAACATGTGACATAACTTGAAATACATCTAATAGACATCTATTACCTGCAATAGGGATACACCCCTGTTTAAAAAGATATTGAACTTAACATAACACATGACCTTTAAGGGGCGGATGTTTGTTTGGTGCCCTGGATCAAAAAAGTGCGTTATGTGTTCTTTGGTTCGTGTGGTTAATACACAGTCACCCCTCTCTATGATAGGAACAGCTCTACCTTTCGTCTTTCCTTCTCATGTATTATGGGAAAGTGACTTTTGGTTGAAACCAGTTGACGACATGATGCCCCTTTAGAAAGATGTTACAGTGGTGTCTGTTTTTTTGGAAGACATTCACTTCATTACGTAGTACTGCAACCTATCCTTCCCCTGATCCCTTAGCTGACAAAGTTATAAGCAGCTAATTATAATAATTTAACCAAAAAGTAATAACGATGTTGATGACGATGAACAAAATGATCATGACAATGAGAAATAACATTAAAAGAAAATGTAAATTGGTCACTATACAGGGACCCTAAAAGCTGATGTTTCAAGTGTTAGCCCTTTGTCAGAACAAATCCGGTTTTGATACCTGGCTGATGCTGTAGCACTACATGGAGGGGTATGTGGCGTCTCATCAGAAGATGATGTCTCTACCTCTACTGATGCCACAGCTAGAGGTGCTGCTGTCTGTAATGGGGATGATGTAACCTAGAGCAGCAAGTATAATCAGAATCTTAATATTTTTGTCCATAATACTTAATACCAGTTATAACTGAATGAACCCCAAATTGCTGGTTTTCACATCACGTCACTAAATTTCAAACTTCAGAACTATTGATCCTCCTGAGATTTTACTTTCATTATGTATAAGAGCAGCTAAAACCTAATATTCATATAAATTTTCACTCCGAATGGGTTCATGGGTTGCGTGACGTTGCATTTACATGACGGGCGAGAGAGCTGTGATGTTGATTTAAAAGGTGACCTATTTCGAGGAATTCACATATCTGAACAGTTCTTGTTTAGATTTCTCGCTTGGTTCAGTATATCTCTAACGTGTTCAATTTATATACATGTGATTTTTTTCTGTACATTAGTCCTACGCTCTACAAACGTTTCCTATTATATCTCAGTAAAGCTCAGTGTCATTTCTTTGTTTACTTAAAAGTAGATGGTGGTCAACTAGAAAGCTTTCGCTACTTTGACCACCATTAATGTCACTATTCCGTTATTCAAACTAAGAGTAGATGTAACGCAACCAGACAAAAGGTGACGTAAGAGGGGGACACAGCCCTGTGGCAGGTTTGACGCGACTTCATGGTAGGTGCACAAACAAAAGGCCTCACTTATTCCCCCACTAACGTGGGAATAGAACAAGAGTGTTGGCAGAGCCTTTCTTATCTCCCCAGCACAGCACAGGCTGGATCGGACAAGATAAAGGCTAGGATATAAGATGGCAAGACACAAGCAATGCCAAAGCTTGGGGGAAGTCGCTACGCAGACTTAACCGCCACAGATGCATGCAGGGCATGTATCCCCCCAAAGCAAGGCCACAACTAAAGAAAACTGCCCGAGACGCTAGCCATTTTTGGAGTGGCAGAAAGTAACACTGATTCTGGAGTGCGTATATAAATCTGGTAACAATCTGACGACCAGCGGCCTAACACCTTACCAGTCTGGTAGGCCCGCAGCCGCGGCAGCGGACGCCGCTCCTATACGAAAGCTGTGACCCTTAAGGCTCTCGTGCGGGAGTCCCACGCATCTTGCAGAATCCCGAAGTAAGTGCGTGACAGAAGACCGGGTGAGGTAACGACCTGACTGGAAATAGAACAATGGCCCCGAACGTGGTTTGGCTAGGAGAAAAAACTGTTGCATTGCTGTGACGGGACACAACAAAGAAGGACAGCGGGCAACGATGAGGGAGTGCCCTGCCCTAAAACTGTCCGTTTTTGAAGACTTAAGGGTAACAAGCAAACGCTGTGGGCAGGCCAGACTAGGACAAAAAGTAACGCATTCCGTGGTAAGATTAAACTTAGAACTAAAACTATGTACCCCCGGATAGGTAAACTCGCTACACCTAAGAAAGGCGAAAAAGGCAAGGGTGAAAGCAGCCCATATCATGGAGAAATCCCTCGGCCCCAGCCAACTACGTAAGATGGGGCGAATGGCTAATAGTACACTCGGAGTGACCGGCTGTCTCCGGATACGAGGAGACCCTTGATAACGGAGAATTCCCCTTAAAATTTTTTGTAGGAGGAGCCGTCCCCTTAGAGGGTCTTTGTAACCAGAAATGATGTGCAGATTGCGAACGGCTGCTAAATAAGTTTTAATGGTACCATGGCGAACTGTGCGGGCCAAATAAGAGGCGAAATAGACAAGAGTTCCCTCTGATGCTGGGAGAATGTCACCTGACGGAGTTGTTAGTCTGTTCATGAGACAAAATTGGACGAAACGTTTCTCCCCAGAGGTATACGTGCGGTTTGTGTTCGACGACAAGGCCCAGTGGGCATATTTAGCGACTTCATCTTTCAGAGGGTCATGAACGAAGGCGGGATGGTGCAGGGGGTCTGGTCGGCACCGGGAGCGAGTTCCCTGAATCGTTGAACCTGAAAACGGGACAGGGCGTCAGCTATTGCGTTGTTCACCCCGGGAACGTGACGGGCCCTAACCAGGAAATTATGCTTCATGGAAATAAGTACTAAAAAACGAACTAGATCCATGACCCTAGGGGCTTTGGAATGACCCGAGTTAATGATAGCAACAACGCTCTGGTTATCACACCAGAATTGAAGGCGTTTGCCGGAAAAATGGGGATACCACAGTGCACAAGCAACAATAATAGGGAAGAGTTCTTGCCATTCAATACTTATCCCTTTAGTCTTGTTAAGGAGTAGGTGAGGGGGCCACCTGCCCTGGAACCATTTACCATTGAAAAAGCCTCCAAACCCAATTGTGCTAGCTGCATCAGTATATAGCTGCAGGTCAGGGGAAGAGGTGACCCAGGAATCCAGGAAAAAAGAGCGCCCGTTCCATTGATCTATAAATACTTTCCACATTTGAATATCCCTGGAAAATTCCTTGTTCAAACGGATATGATGAAAACGATTCTTTACCCCCCGGGTGAGGTTGATTATGCGCTGAAGGAAGGTTCTACCCGGGACGACTACTTTGCAGGCGAATTGCAGAGTGCCGATAAGGGATTGGAGATCCACAAGGCGGGCAGAACGGCGGTTGGTAAAAGAGTTCAATAATTGCCGTATCCTGGTGAGCTTGTCCTCGGGGAAACGTGCTTCCATACGGTTACTGTCTAGTACAATGCCCATGAACTCTAGGACTTGTGAGGGACCCATGGTCTTAGAGGTGACGGTGGGAACCCGAAGAGACATAAACACCTTAAGAAGGGTTGCAAAGCTCCCTAGGCAATCGATTTTTGTATGCTCCGCTATGAAGAAATCGTCTAAAATGTGAATAACATGGCGGAGGCCGTAATTGTGCTTAAGAATCCATTCCAAAGCATCAGAAATTTGGTTAAAAAGGAAAGGGGCACTGCGAAGCCCAAATGGAAGGTAAAGGTCTATGTAGTACTGAGATTGCCAGTATATGCCCAAAAGGTTCCAGTCCTCGGGGTGGATTGGCATAAGGCGGAAAGCAGATTTCAAGTCCGTTTTGGCCATAAAACTCCCAGGGCCCAGAGACCGCAGTATTGTGATCGCGTCGTCGACACGAACATACTGCAACGAATAGGGATCCTTGGGGATGTGGTCGTTGATACTGTCCCCTTCAGGGTATGAGAGGTGATAGATAGTACGCCATTCTACCGAGTGCTTTTTAGGAACTACACCTATAGGGTGACACTGCAAGTTAGGTAGGGGCGGGGAGGGAAAGGGACCTGCAATCCTCCCCAACTGCACTTCCTTATTAAGGTTCCCAGAAACGACTGCGGGGTGTTGAGAGGCTGATATCAAATTACGCGACACCCGTGTTTTGTGGGGGCCAAGGTAACCAATGCGAGTACCATACCGCAGGGCACTGATTAAGTTGCTAACAAAAGAGCTATTAGGGTGATTAACTAATTCAAGCGCTAATTTATCTACATTAAGTGGGGTGGATACTGTTGGGTTGCAGTCCAGCTGGCGCTGCTCCACCTTATTTCTTGCTGCGGTCGCCGGGGTTGGCTGGTCTGTTGCTGCTTCCGGATGGTTTGGGACCAGGGCAGTTGAACTGGGCGTGGTTACCTGAGCCGCAGCGACGGCAATTGTGCGGGAAATAGCAGGAACGGCGTTGACATCCGGAGGGTTTGTTGAAGTCAAAGCAGACCAGGGCTTGGCGGCGAGGTTTTCTGCTTGGGTCCTGGTTGGGGCAATCCTCCGTCTGATGGTACGGGCTAGAGCACACAGAACAATGTGGCTTAGCTAGGCCAGAGAAGGTGACTGTCCAGAGTTCAAGATCAATTTGGTCCCAGGCCTTTGAAAGGTCGTAAGCAGCGCGGCGTCTAAACTGTTCGTCGTACGTAAGCCAGGCAAGCCCCTTAAACTTAGTGACTGCTTTGCTGATAGTTTGCTGGTATTTGATTAGTTCTAAGGCACGCGTAGGATGGACCGCGACGATCACCAGCATATAGGCAGTAAAGGCGTCTACCACTTTTGGAAAGTGTCAATCACCGGCTTTTTCCTTCGAACCAGAGTTAGCGGGGACCCCTGGGAGCCCGGGGACGAGTCCTCGTAGCGTAACTGCAGAGCGGGGGCCTGGGAGCGATACATGAAGTCAGGCAGTAACAAACAAAAGTCAATGTACTCACCGCGGAGTATTTTGTCCTCGAGGCTTTTATCCAAAGGACGATGCAGGCCCAGGGGAGTTGCGGTGTTCAGGGTGCGAGGACTAGGAGTGCGAAGATCTGAGAAACGCGCTTGGGCCTCGTGGTTGTTGAAGACGCGCAAAGCTTCGGTAATGGAGGTCGACACGGTCTCCTGGATGGCCGACATCTGAGCGGGCGAAAATACCGCATCCTGGGGAACTTCTGGCTCAAAGTCCTCCAACAGTTCTTCGACGGCGGAGTCGACGTCCGATCGCCCGTCTTCGTCAGAACTGTGGGTCTCCGTGTCGGCCTGTTCTGCCGGGATATTAGGCTGCGGACGCGGACGTACGGGTACATTTGAAGCCGCAGAGGTGTTCTTGCGCACCCTTCCATTTTGAAGGCGACCTTTGGGGCGGCGTTGGGTGGCTGCCAGTGCTGAATTTGTTGCCAGCCTCAGCCTTTCAAGCAGTCGGAACGACTTCCAGTGATTGGAAGATTTAGATTTTGAAGACGGAGCCGAAGAACTTCGCTTGAAAGGTTCTTGAGTTCGTCTGTTCGCGTGGTTTTTGAAGACTTAGAACGTGGGCGTGCCATAATTTTAAAGCTAACTTGTTACAAACTATGTACTCTCGTGCAAGCTGCCAGGATAATGCCCTCTGACAGTGTACTAAGCTTTATATAGCAAGACAGTGTCTCTAAGTCCGACCAATAGGTACAGCTGTACTATGAACTAAATAGACACAACGTGGCGAGCTTGTTAGCAATGAATGGAGCTAACAAATATGTGGGCCAATCTAGGAGAAGCTAAGATATTTTGCTATATTATATTACGAGATAGAAGCTAAAATACAGACATGAATAGTGTTTGTTCTAACTGCTAGAATAAGGGAACGTTCACTCATGAATTGAGCTTTCAGTATTGTACTATTGTTTATCCTACTGGATTGCGTGATGAACGTAAACAGCCTAACCTTCAATAGGTGTCATGTTCCATTAACTGCGTTTTACCGACCGGTAAAAGCGGTATACACATTTTATAACCTGTTACTACTGTAATTACTTATCAAATAATCATGTGTTGAACCTTGAACCTTGTATTAGAATAAAGTATTATTGTTACGTTTTTGAGTTCTTCGAGAGATAAAATCACGCTTTTGTAGCAAAACTCAGTGACAGATGTTTCTGCTGGTTTCCGGCCGCCCTGTTGGTGCCCATCTAGGTGGGCACCAGCATGGCGTCTCAATACAAATCTCTATAAATTTGGGGAAAACGTTTTTCCGCATATCTTCCATAAGAAAAATTGCTGTGACCTGAATCTTGGCGAGAGCCTTTGCATATCTGCCTTCTTTCTATTTCCAGATTCTGGACTTAATCTATTGAACGGTTTTGATTTTTCATTTTGATCTATTTTGAATGGCGTGACACTGAAAACCAGCAATAGTTAGCCACCATGAACAACAAACCCTGTTGCAGGCAATGTTGTGAAATTTATCAAATTTGCTGCTTTTATGAGATGTATTGTGCATTGCAATAATTAAGATTATCATTTGGGTCCAAATTATAACACATTCAAACCACCACAGAAATTGAAGGAATTTTCCACACATGTCCAATATGGTTCCACTGCATGATTTATATGGGAAACAAAAAATGCTGAACAAATATCATATAATATTAGCTTACAGTACAGAAAAGAAATATTTGAACAAACTTACTTCAGCTGCATTTTTTGTCAGTTATGTTTCAGTTTAAGGTGCAGTGATCTGGGTTGGCTTTTCTTGAAGGTTAAAGGTCAAAATGTAGCAAATTCAAGTAAGTTTATTTTATTTCTTTTCTTTACTATAAGCTGTGATTACCGTATTTACTCGTGTATAAGTTGACCCCCCTTTTTTAAGGTCAAAAATCGGATTTCTCATCATGTCAGGTTTAAGAAATGAAATTCACACTAATAGAAATTTCCCAAAATGTCAATCTTTTCCTCCTGAGAATGTATTAAAAACACGGTAAGTTAAGAAAAGCAGAGGTTTAATCGTACGTAGTGAAGTTTATCAAGATCACGATTTAAGCACATGCGAGCTCTTCGATTTACTAGAGAAGTATTTTACGATATTTGGGAGTAAATCACATTGCATTTAGCTAACCTTGATCTCGATGTTGAGTCTAAAAGGAGATTTAGGTAAGAAGACCAAAGGAATGCCTAAGAGCTTCGAAAGATCACTAGATCAATACACTGCCATCTTGGAAAATACGAATTTGAGGAGTACTGGGAACTAAGATAACTCCACATGCTTTCTGAAGTTTGAGCGTGCCAGGTCACTAAGCTACAGTAATTGTTCGATGAAACCGAAAGTTCAGCGACAAAAACAGCAGCGAAGCTCTTGGAGAAATGTCTGCTCCACCAATCAAAAGACATAATAGAAATCACCTCCCGTAGGTTTGCATTTAAACCATTAAACATTAATTATTTCACACTTTTTTTGTGGACGGGGAATGCGCCGAAAACTGACGAAAATCTACCACAATTAGAACTGGTTTTCCTAATGCACTTGAGGCAGTTGTTATGCTAATTTCTCGGACTGCTTAGTCAGGTCTTTGTGTATGACTCGTGTATAAGTCGAGGGTGATTTTTTGGGCTGATTTTTTGGTCGTAAAAGGTCGACTTATACACGAGTAAATACGGTAGGTGATATTTTTTTCAACATTTTAAATTTCCCTAATAAACACAATGAATATTAAGTGTAACAGTTATGCTTCGCATAATTATTAGAAATGTTCACCATTGTGTTTTACTGAGCACTCAAGCTTGGGAAACCTGCATCCTTACAATCAAATACCATGAAAGTTGTAGAACACTCAACACCAGTCAGGTAATAATAATTTCAGTACAAAGCAGAATAGTAACTTACCATATCAACAGAGGTTTCATTGCTTGAAGAAGTTGTAAGAACTTCACCCCTTCCATTGTCCTTTCCTGTTTCTGTACTTTTTTTCTGTGTTTGATTTCTTTCAACAATTTCTTGGTATCTCTTAAAAATCTAGACAAAAAAAGTATAGTTTATTCCTTTTACAAAAAGGAAATTAAAAAGGAATTTAAATTCCTGCCTTAAATTCGCATAGTCTATTGTAAATGGCAGTACATGATACCACACAGAGTGTAGAATTAATTTAATAATAAAAGTACAAATTAAACTCTTATAAAAAACTTGTTAGTCAGCCAGAAGTGAATATGTGGTCGTCCATCTTGGGTGCTGGGCAATAAATTTGTCAAAAACCAGCCTCTTATTGATAGCAACTGTATTTGCATTCACGGTGATGACGGCCAAATCTGAGAGTCATTCAGTGGTTGTTGTGTTGTGAAACCAAGAAAAGAACCTCCGAATAGAAGAAAACTCCCTGATGTACGGATGGAAAGTAGGCAAGGGAAATGGAAAACTTGCCATTGGGTGCAATGGCTGACAGCTGGTTTTAAAAACACTGATTGTCACCACTAATTCCTGCTTGCCACAATCCTTGAATTAAACACATCTGGCACACACATTCCAGTTCAAGACACTGGAGGTCCTTACAGTCGCATTTATGGCTGGGTGGACTGTACCACCATTGGCTGAAATACAAACTACTGCACATACAAGGCTGTGCTCTAAGAAAAGCAGTTGGGTGTCCAAAGTTTCAAAACCCCTGAAATCAATTAAGACGGTCTGTGCATTCCATAAACTGCCATACTTTGTTCTTCCCAGACTAAAAAAATCACTTTCATTATCTTCTAAAGACAGAAACCGCACTTATTTCTTGACTGTAAGCCCCCAAAAAATTACACAGTCATGTTCCCGAGAACCGACACTCAAAATAGGCTTAAGCCGCCAGACCGCCAGAGTATAATAGACCCTCCATTAAGGCACCTAGCGTATAAGTTGGTGCAAATACTAATATTTTCTGATCGCCCAAGCATGAAAGTAAGTCACCAGTGGTAACCGGGCACTGCCAGAGCACAGCCCTGATATGCTACCAGAATGATCGTTAAAAGGAGGGCACAAAGTAACTTCCATATGGTTATATTCACAAATGTTTACAGAGACCCTGGTAATGTTGCTGTTGTTGTGAATACAGCTTAGTTCCTCACAAGCATATCTTGGAGATCCCAACCACTACACCTGAGCTGTCTGGTCATGTATACTAAAATGGTGGCCATAAGATTTCTTAAGGTTGGTTTTTTTTACTAGTGATGGAGTCGGAGTCGGAGTTATTATCAGAAACACAGAGACAGAGTTGGAGGCAGAAGGCTATATATGCCGCTTATGACTCCGTCACTTATATCTAGTGAAAACTAAAGCCTGGTTTCCATATGATCGTCCGGATCGTCCCGATCGTCCCAGTCGTTTCCAAAAATTTCGAGACGATCGGGACGACTGAGACGATTGCTGGTTTCCATATGATCGTCTCGATCGCTTCAAATACTGAAGACGCGCGGTCATCAACGATTTTCCTGGGTCTGATAACAGAGTTTTGGCTCGATGTTCGGAAACGAACTGGCGGATATCAATCGCAGAGCGAGTCTCCTGGCTTGTCATCTTCTTATTCTTCGATTTTGCGCCGTAAAAGAGCTCAAAGAATCCCACGAAGACACAGGTTTTGGGTATTCAAGCGAGTCTTGGACATTGTTTATGCTTTCTGCTTCTTCATCATGATCTGCATCATCTTTGCTTTCATCGAGACTCTTCATGTTTGTAACAGTGGATGGTCTTTGGTTGAGGTGGTTTGACAACCAAAACAAATTACTGAATTCTGCTGGAGAAGGGACAGCATCGCGCCCAGAGCCAGATGGAACATACTTTTTTTTCTCAAGTATCGCCCATACGCGGTTCGGACATTCTTATATTTTTTTACTGCTTCAGCCGCATCCAACCCGAATTTCTCTCCTATTGCTTTCCAGATATTCATCCTTATAAACTTATCCTTATAGTCCTTAGAAAATTTGTTGTAAATTGCAGGATATTTTTGCACTTCTTCCATAAAGAGCGACGTGTTTAACTTCGTGTTTTCTGCGTAAGAGTGATGACTTCTGGGATAGCCTTCGATTGTCCCGATCGTCTCAGTCGTCTGAGAGCGTTTCCATATGATCGCTTCAAAATTTACACGATCGTCCCGATCGTCCGGATAGAACTCAATTCTATCCAAGCGATCGAGGTCGTCTCAGTCGTCCGGGTCGTTTGCGATCGTCTGGGTAGCGTTTCCATATGATCGTCCCAATCGTCTGAACATTTTTTGAGACGACTGGGACGATCTGGACGATCATATGGAAACCAGGCTTAAGTTGTCTAAGTCTCAAGCACTATCTTGGTATCAAACTGTAAATGGAGAGCGTGAGAACAAGCATCATGATTGGTTGGTTCTTCCGCTTCTGCGTTCAAATGTGTTGCAAGTTGCTGCAGCGTGTTGCAGAAAGTAGAACGGACCTCTACTTTCTGCAACACGCTGCAGCAACTTGCAACACATTTTGTTTGTTGCGAGACAAGTTGTATGTGGGATGTAAAACGCGCAACATCGCTTTTCAACTAATTTCGCAGCAATGTTGCGAGACAAGTTGGACGTTTTTGTTGCTCGTATAATTTACCGTAGACAGTTCCGTATTTGGCATAGCATGGGAACGCCATTTGTTTTGGAGCTCGAACTTCCTATATTCCGCTCGTTCACCATCAAATCTTCTCCATGAAATGAATCTTAAAGGCTTCGAGTAGAGCTCTGTCCCTCTATTTCTGACGTTTTCCAGACAAACGAAACATACTAACCTTCAAAACAATCTTCTCTGCAACACCTGGAGGGAATCCCATCTTGTCATCTTGACTGTGCATAACTCGGAAAAAGTCAGTCCTACGCGCCAAAAAACTGAACATAGCATCTAAGAACGGTTCAACTTGTTCGCAGTGTTGAAGCATTCCCATAAGTATATCATCAAATTTCGCTGTGTCCATTTTTGACCGTCTTTCTGATTTCACATCGAACTGCAAATGCTACCACTACCTCGAGCCCACTCTTCTCACTGCTGGTGACCGGAGCTCGCGCATGACTGCTCAGCTGACATCAGCGCGCAACAGGCACCATGAGAAACAGGGGACATGGGGTCGGGAGGCTGGGAGAATAGGAGGTGGGAGGGGTACGGGAGGCTTGAGAGGAAAGGGCGGGAGTACTAATGCGTTAGAACGCTATCAAAAACCAGACCTAACAATATTTTACCATGTTATTTGACTTCCATTTACCGTCTTCCGAGGCTTTACATAAAATGTTATACCCGAGCGCATGAAAATTTGCACTCGCGCCTTTTTCTTATGAAATTTTGAACTCTTTCACTGTGGTTACGTCATTGGTCATGAATTCTCAAGCGGTATGAGTAAAAGTCCTGCTGGAAGACCTACAACCTCTGGGTGTGACGGGTCTGCGGACGAGCTACTCTGAACAGTCAATAACACAAAGTCAGAAGTCGTATCTGAAAGAAATCGTATCAAAGGCGAAA
This sequence comes from Galaxea fascicularis, assembly GCA_948470475.1. Classification (NCBI taxonomy): domain Eukaryota; kingdom Metazoa; phylum Cnidaria; class Anthozoa; order Scleractinia; family Euphylliidae; genus Galaxea; species Galaxea fascicularis. The sequence continues at coordinate 20,548,052 of OX419340.1, read as the reverse complement.
GATTTGTAAATGGGTCTATAATGTAAAAGCACATTTCAAACCCACTAAAACCGTTTCAGTACACACAATGTTTTCCGCCACCCACCAGGAGTCAATCGAGGACTTCCTGAAATGAGAAGAACTCGGACTATAATCTTGCATTTTATAACACATCTTGTTAGTGTATCGAACGAGGATACCCAGACATTCTGATTATTGCAACACACTCACAGATAAAATTTAAAGACAGAAAACTGGCCCTTCAACAGAAACACAAAGAAAATCAGCCAACCATGCCTTTTCTCAAAAGTAGCATTTAATCCAACAACAACCGCTACTTCGAAAAACTGATGTTCAAGGATCCCGCAATCGTTTCATACAAAAGTGTCATAAAGGCATACTCGTGCGAACCAAACTATAAGCTGGCTATTACATGTGGATAGGAATTGTGTAGGCCTGTCACCCCCATTGTTATCTATGTTAAGCAAAATATCAAGACATAAAAGAATAAGAAAAAACAGAACAACTTAATGAATGGCCTACACTGGCCAACATAGGTTTGGAGGCCTTCTAGTTTACCTTTATTTATTATTTTATTATTTATTCCATCTTCACTGCATTAGTTAAAACATAGTAACTAAATTACATAAAGAGACAATTAACAATACGTTAGTAAAAGATAAATTACTGCAGTGGGGAAGGACTAGAAGGGAACATACGAACCATCGAGCTAGTCCACCCCACCTACCTGGGGACGGGAGCAAAGCCAAAAAGGACAGACTCGGGACACAAAGGTACAGGAGGCGGGAGAGCAGGGTACAGGAAGCGGGAGGTTCCGACCCCCGTGTCCTACCCCACCAACGTGCGAATGAAGGCAAAAGTGTCCAACAGCCAATAACTTGACCCAAGAATAGTTCATCTCTAGGTTTCTCTTCAGCTACACATGGCTGAAAATCAAGCAATTAAAAAAAGTAAAACAGTTAAATATGTTTTTTTGCCCCCATGTTTTCTTTATTCAGCATGCATCCGCCAAGAATTTAAGGCAGTTTGCGGTCATTCGTCGATTTTAAAAATTTAAATTTCGTTTAGGGTGAACATTCAGCGTTATCACGAGGAGCCACAAGCCCTAAAATTTCTGTCCCGAAGTTAATTAAATTACATTTTTGCCGTTGACAGGTCGGTCAGAAGACAAAAGCGACCGCTAGGGTGTTTCATTTACATCTTTACTTAGCAGTTACAAAGCTAAAACAAATCCTAATGAGCAAGTGGTACCTGATACAGCAACAACCATTGCTAAACAAAATTTTAAAATGCCGCCCATAATATCATACACAAGGGGCGTTCACTCCGAGATATACTCGTGAGTGATAAAGACGAAAAAACCAGAACACGAACTTCGGAGTCGTGCAGGCCTGTCAACCCCAATTAACACAGAAAAAAAATATCCTGGAAAATGAGGTGGAACGAAGCGTCGATTGGGAATGCTTGAGTGTTCAAATGGTGATTTAAATCGGTCTCTGGGTGGCACGAGATGACGCCAAATAAACTTGGAAAAGCAAAGTTTAAAAAATGAAAAGCAGATCTGGGTTGTATCTCCAGCTAACTCGTTAAAATGCTGATCTCCTTTATCTAAGTCCACATCCAACGCCGCGCTTTCTTTAGTTCCTGGCATATACAGCCAAAACTGAAAACAACGCCCTAAAAAGTCCACACTAGAATCTTTAACGCAAGAAAAATACTACAAAAATTCATATTCAACCCATAAAAAGTCCTGGGGTCGCCAAAAAAGGCCTCGCACATCCCTTTCACTGTGATACGAAAGTACATCTCCTGGGTCCAAAAGTGCGGGTATTTTATTACAAACACAGGTAAATTTGTATAGGAAATCGCACGACCTCGAGCACAGTTCGTGATTAGGCTCGTGCAATTTGAGAACTTTTAAAATCACGAGTACCTCAGTATTAATCACGAATTGTACGTTGTGTGATTTTTTATATATAGTTCGCTCAACAAAACTACCAATTGTATGAGCCGTCGCGCAACTTGTAAATTGTCCTGTATTCTGATAAATTAGTCCAACAAATCATTCCAGAGAATGGCAACTTGTGCGCCTTTTAGTTTATGTGCCGTTTCGTCCAATTTCACTCATTAACTTGAACGTTCAAATTTACAACGTTTGGCTGAGCAGACAACATTGCGTCCTCAGATTCAATGGCGAGTACATACACTGGGTACACAGCAGCTCACGACAGCTCACTACATTATTTATAGTAATGTAGACTGCACTTTTGTTGTGTGTTTTCAGTTGTTCGGATTTATCTCAACTTTGCCGCTTCATTTTTTTTTTGGAGTTTTTCGCTTTCATTTGTCCTTCTTTTGTAGCTAAAATGTTGTTTTCATTTTCGCCATTTTATTAAACAAGAAAGAAGTTCAAAACAACAGAATTTTGATTCTAGTCTCTTCAACATGAAACAAAAATTTCTTACAACTTTGGGAATTTTACATTTCATTTCCTAAAAACGAGATACAATCGTTAGCGCCGACATCTCAGGTGATTTTTTTGCGATCGCATCAAAATGGTCTTGTGAGACATTTTGCAGATTATATGGCGAAGTATATTTGTGTGCCTTTGCAAGTACAGTATATTACAGGGTCGATTGCCCGCACAGTAACCTCAGTAAAACATAACACATGCAGTTTGAAAAACATTATTGCATTGGTAAACCAGGGGCCGGATTCACGAGAGCACCCTAAGCCCTAAGAACCGCCAAAGATCAAGATCAAGCGTCAGAAAGATCTTCTCCGTGAACACATATTCCGTGGCCGTTCCATTCTTCTGGAGTCGTGAAATGAAAATCTACTGAAGCAATATTGTTTTCACCTCGAGGGGGAAATTGGAAACATGCAAAATTCATGAGAACAACCTTGGTAAGATCAATACATCGCTCGCAACTTTTTCTCGTGGTATTGCAAGTTTGCGTGGCTTACGATCTTACCGAGATTTTATGCCTCGGTCAGCGGCTTTCAATGTGTAGTAGGCCAGCCGAAATCTCCAGTCAGGCCAGCCTACAATTTCATGATGCATGAAGAATCGATTTCGACATTGTTGTGCCATTATTCAAATTTGGAATTTAATTCAAGAGATTTTCAGAGATTTTGAGCAAATTTGATTAGCTTGCTAATCGACAATTTCTCGAGATCAGTGAAGCTAGAAGACGCCTTAGTTACTCCTGTCTTATGATGGGCATAAGACATGATGATAGGAAATGCTTCAAACTGAAAATCAAATTTTGAATAACATTTAGTGCATATCTTGGTTAGGATTTCGTGAATTCGGCCCCAGGAAAACCACGCGCTTTCATCAGTAACAATGGCCAGTTTGCTCCTTCATCTCGCGCAGAAGTCTATTCATTGTGACGCAGGAACTACTACAACTCGCAACTTCATAAGCAGTAAAGCAAAGTTATGGAGACTTTACCAAATGAGGTAGTAGCTCACATCCTTGCTTTCTTACATCCAATTTACGATAGTTTAGCTGGCCTGTCACTCGTTTGCAAGCGCTGGAAGGATGTAATTGAAGAGACACCCTCTCTATGGAAATGCATTCACTTCACACGACCTGATCCGCTTTGCATTTCGGAGAATGCAAGGCTTAAAGATGTTCTCCGACATTGCCTGTTGAAATTTAGGCGTCACGTGACGTGCTTAAGAGACCACCCAATTAAAAGGACATTCACGGATTTATCCCTTTGGAACCTTATGACTCGTTTGACAAGTTTAACTTGCTTAGATGTTCCGTTGTTGGACATGGACCTACGATTCTTAAAGACCTTGCCTTGTGCAAGCACATTGGAAGAATTAAATCTAACACAATACCCTCAGTTGGAATCGCCAGAAATTCAATGGATGTTTCAACAACCAGGTACATCGGAGAAGAATTTTATTACACCACAGCATCTACAAATAGTTCTTCAAAGATTTCCTCGTCTAAAAATTTTGAAACTTGCGTTGGATTGCATAGCGTTTCCTCCATCCACTTTGTTGTCTTTTCTTGACAAGGCGAATTTAACAAATCTTGAACTATCAGGGTTTGATCTCATGCCAACTTTAACTCCGCACATTATTCGCAACCGAGACTTGTGTTTAAAAACGATTGCCTCTTCTCAGCGGTTCGCTTCTGTGGTGACGCGCTTGGAGCTGCGAACTTGCCCTTTGTTTTTCACGAGCGATCACCTTCGAGTCATGCTTAAACTGATGACGTCAATTCGCCATCTCTTTGTTGGAGCTGGTTTGGTTCACCGTGATCACAAAAGTCTGCTTTCCATCGAATCTGAGTCTCTGCTAACACTGGCCTTAGATGGACTATCAACATTGCGAATGCAATGTTTGCGAAGTAATACACCCTGGTTGAAGGAATTCCATCTTGCAAATTGTGTCAACCTAACTGCTGTCTTCGTATATTCAAAATGTTTGGAATCGATATGCTTAAAAAATCTTTCCAGCTTTCATAACTTGAAATCCACTTCTACCCGATTAGTGAATTTGGAATTGGTGGCCTGCCCTGCAATGCCTATTTCAAGCCTTCGAACGTTTTTAAAGAGGCATCAAACGATAAAAAAGCTGTCAATAATCGGGGAACTGACGGGCCTTACACTGTATGACTGCATGTGTCCACATCTTAAGGTGTTGAATGTTTCGCTATGCCAAGCTCCTAGGCTCGGAAGTATAAAACTCGACTGCCCCTCGCTGGAATATTTTCTCTGTGACGTATACAGGCGCGGACCTCTAAGTGCAAATGAATACTCTGGATTTCCCTATGACCGCTCAACATGCTCAATCTTTATCAGAAGCCGTAAACTTGAACGAGTTTCGATTAATTTACCTAATGCAACTGCAATTAGTGTTAAATGCGAGGAGCTTAAACATTTGAGTGTAACAATGGGGGAGACATCAAGCTACAGCAAAGCACCGCTAGAGTTTGAAGTCATTGCTGATACTGTGTCCATTGTCCGCACCACAAACTGTAAGTTTTCAAGATATCATCTTCAGTCACAGCGTATCGGAAAAATAGCGTTGCAGCTGTGCGAAATTGAGAGTAACGAGACCATACCACGACTTGATGTGCGAACAAAAGCCATTGACAAGTTATTGCTTGATAACTGCCATCATCTGGAATGTGCTGAACTCTGTGTTAAACCTGACAGAACTGCGAGAAATATATCCTTTAGCGAATGCAACAATTTGCGAAACATTGTGGTGTCGCGAACTGTCAACTATCCTCCAGAGATTTCCATTGCCAAATGCAGAAGTCTTGAGAGCATTTTTCTGTCCTCTGGAAGAAAAATCGACTTTTCAAATGTAAGGGTGTCAGGCTGTCCCTCCTTGAACATGCTCAGATTGCAACAAAATGTTCTTAAAGAGAAGTTGTTTGCTTGCTAAGACGAACAAATTAAAGCTCGAACTACCACAACAAATGTCCTTTCTAAAAAAAAAAATTAACATCGTTATGGTATAAATTAGGTGTTTTTTGACAAATGTACGGGGAAAACCTGGGGAACAGTTCATCTTTTTTTCATACTTTGTAAACATGAAGTGTGAAGTTAATGAATTTGCCATTAAACGAGATTCCTGCTTCATTTTTACAATTGTGTTGTTTGGTCACCTGTCAGCTGATTGTCGATTCTTGGTCAGACTTCGTAGTCACTAAGAAAGTTTATATGGAAAGTTGCTTTGTTTTTTCTTTTCAGCGGTAGAATGTGGCGGGCTTTCAAGCTGACTTCTGATCTAAAGATCCAGAAAAGGCTGAACATGCATGAATAAAACAGCTAGTATTTATACTGAGGATTTTTAAATTGTGGCACTTAAATGGTGATTATAGGCCATTTCTGAGCAGTTGATAGTTCCAAGTTTTACTCATTTCTCAGGTTCCAGTCATTTTACTGTTCTGAGTTATCACTACTAATTTAAGTTTAATAATGAAGGCAACTGATGGTTTAAACACTTGAATTTGGCCAACTCTAACACAGCGACTCCGTCCCACCTAATCGATACGGACAAGAGGCTTCTTTTGAATCGCCATTTGATCGTCATAAACCCAGGGTACAAAGCCTCTAATTGCAGCGACAAGTGTAGAGGGATTGGCTACCCTTTATCCGCCTTCTCTTTGGAATTGTCCAAGACTCTGAGATTCCACACGTGTGACATGGCATATCACTACATTGTCTGGATAAACGTCGAATAAAGTTGAGCGAAACAGTCACAACCATAACTACGTAACGCCTCTAGTAACTTTGTGACCCAGAACCAATACTGACTTGGAGCTCGCTGCACGAGCTACAA
>OX419340.1:20511734-20526734 GCA_948470475.1 Galaxea fascicularis | reverse complement strand
ACCATTGTAGTAGTTTTTGTCGTTGTTTTCAGTTACCTCTATCTGTGCACCTTGATTCTGAGAAACACACTGAAACACTTTACAACGCAACAATATAAGTCATCCCACTATACTATCGAGCTCCCTCTCTAATAACGCACCCCCTCGTTAGGGTTTTTTATTCAACAGGACCATCAAAGTTTTTTATGTCGGCTGGATTGTCGGGAGAAATTTTATGTCCTTACCGACGGTTCCGTGATGACTTCATTAACTTACAAATGAGCCTTGATTTAATTAAAGTGGAAATCCGAGACTAGAAGACAATTTATGTTCATTAAGAAAGCTTTAATACGCACAAACGTAACGAAGCTAGTGTAAGGTTCAGTAACTCTGCAGGAAGAACCTGCTAAGGCGGACACTTATGCTAGTAACCAAGGCTATCTGCTTACGGGAAGCAAAGAATACGCCCATATATAGAAGCAGCAAGCTAAGTAATATGTGTTCTTGCGTGTCGTTAACCCTTAAACTTAGGATTATTAAACGTGATGAAATAAACTATTTATCTCATAGTTACACTTACAATTACACTTACACTTACACAATTACACTTTTTCAAAAAGCTCCATTAGAGAAGCATGCACCCTCAACATACCCTTATAATGTATAAAGTGACAAAACGTCCACAAAATTAACAAAAGTAAATAGTGAAAACAGCAACCTAATAAAATGTTTACACGAACGTGCCGTGATGCGGTCTGGAAATTAAAAGAAAGCGATGGATAATTTCGATCGAAAAACGCCAGTGGGTCACTTTCGCGTAATGATCTGTTATGGCGTTTGTTTGCGTGTTCATTTGGTAAAACCTTCTAATTGTTAATCTACTCCATGACTACTTCTTCCTGTTACGATCCATAACATTCATGCATTTCAGTAAATGTTAGTCACGTCTTGACCTTGGTCGCATTTAACTCGACTCGAAATCAATTAGCCATCTTTGTTCTGCTTGTATTTGAGTGATTTGTCCCATCCAAAATAAAGGAAATGCACCAAATAGTACAAAATTGCACGATGGTTGTTACACAGTAACTTTCCTCCGATTTCAAATTCGAAGTGTCTAAATGACCGGCAGCCGGTCAAATTTGTCGGTCACTCCATTATCATAGACGAGAAAAACTAAAAAGAAAGGAGATCACATCTTCTGGCTTTAATCTCGTGAACAGCGTGTAAAAAAATATCGAATACACTGGTACGCTTACGTTTTACGGAACAATCACCTTGTGTTCTTCGTTGGTTGTCATTTCTTTTTCAGCCGTTTCACTCAATAAGGCACGCACCTATGAGAATCAAACACAGGATTATTAACACTACAAAATAAACCTTTTCGGGTTTCTGTTACATCAGTTCATAATATTCGTTGTCAAACTTCGCATTCACCTCAACTGTGCCACAAAAGTTCCAACTGTTTTCTTTTTACATTTTTATTTATTTATTCCATTTTCACCGCATTAGTTAAAACATAGTAACTAAATTACATAAAAAGACAATTAACTATACGTTAGTAAGAGATAAATTATTGCAGTGGGGAAGGACTAGAAGGGAACATACGAACGATTCGAGCTAGTCCACCCAAAACCGAGTTTGCCTTTTGGTCGAGGGTCGAGGGTCGAGGGTCGAGGGTAACTAGTCGAGGGTCGAAAAATTCTTCAAAAGTATTCCTGAACGTCGTCTGATCAAATTTTCACATGGGCTCGTGTTTGCACGAGTTTTCGGTGCCTGTTTTCACCGCATACTCGTCATCACGGACTCTCCGTCGTTCTGATCGTCAGAGTCAAGCGCTTTCTATTTTTGCGTATTTCTCGGCGAGCTGTAATTTTGGTTAAATTATTTTTCCGGGCCGCACCAGAAGATAACGAGAACGCTGAAGATGCTGTTACATGAACTCGTGTATCATGTATTTGTACACTCAAGTGAATAATATTGAATAATACTGACAGCAGAAACCCAATGGTTCTATTTTCTAACGGTTTCACTTGCTTATGAAAAGAAAGCGCTAGACTCTGACGATCAGAACGACGGAGAGTCCGTGATGACGAGTATGCGGTGAAAACAGGCACCGAAAACTCGTGCAAACACGAGCCCATGTGAAAATTTGATCAGACGACGTTCAGAATAATTTTGAAGAATTTTTCAACCCTCGACTAGTTACCCTCGACCCTCGACCATTTACCCTCGACCCTCGACTACTTACCCTTGACCCTCGACCCTCGACCAAAAGGCAAACTCCCCAAAACCTACAACAAACACTTAAATAAAGAAAAAGAAAAAGAAACATTGAAATGTAACATAATTGCTAATATGTCATATTGTAGATTAATCTAATCAGAAAATAATTGTTACATCGATCACTACAACCAGGTGGCATGCGGGCGGTCAGGGTCGAAGCTCTTCTTTTTATAGAAATCATTACATTGTTTTTTGAATAATGATAGGCTTAAATTAGAGGTCCTAAGTTTATCAGGCAAGTTGTTCCATAAATATGGTAATCTATTGAAAAAAGTGCCTTTAAATAATTCGGTTCTGACTTTGTTGATTTTTAATTTATTACTAGAATATGACCTTAATCTTTTGTCTGAGCAAAATTCAAAATATCTTTCAACTGAATAGTTATAGAGACCACACTTCAGTTTATAAAATGTTGTTAGGTCTATAACTTCTCTTCGGTACACCAATGGGAGAAGATTGAGCTGCTGAAGGCGGTCATTGTAAGCTTAATTGGGTAGGAGAAGCCGCGTAGCACGTCGTTGGACACCCTCAACAAGCTTTATTAAGGTGACAGACTTTGGACTCCAGATTTCGGAGGCATACTCTAAATGCGAACGTACAAGGGCCACGTAACTGATCACTTCTGCTGCTGAGTGAACGACGGATAAAACCTAACATCTTATTAGCTTTGTTCACTTGGGCATAGATGTGCTCATTGAATCGAGCATCACAAGTGATGAGAACGCTAAGGTCACGCTGAGCCTCCACTCTCTTAAGTGCCTTGCCTCTCATATTGTAATAATAGATTATTGGATTGCGCTTCCTCGTAATCGTGCAAAGCGAGCATTTATCCATGTTAAAAACCATCTTCCGAACGTCACTCCATACAACCAGATTATCAATATCACCTTGAAATCGCACACAGTCACTGGCAGATCTAATAGTGCGGAAGCATTTGGCATCATCGGCAAACAATGCCAATGTACTACACTGAGACACGGCACGAGGCATATCATTGATGAATAGCACAAACAGAGCAGGACCAAGCAGGGAGCCCTGCGGGACCCCCGAAGTGACTGGTAACCATTCAGAGTTTTTGCCATCGATTACCACACGCTGCACCCTGTTATTCAGGTAACTTGTGAACCACTGCAGAAGAGGGCCTTTAATTCCAATTTGATCTAACTTACTGATCAAGTGGGGGTGCGAGACCGAGTCAAACGCCTTGGAGAAATCTAAAAAAGCGACGTCAGTTTGAACACCCAATTGGTCAATTGCGCTTTTTATCCGATGCACAGTGTCCAAAAGCTGGGTGATAGTTGAGCGTCCCTTAACAAAGCCATGCTGCAGCGGGTAAATATTACCAGGATGAAAGGATAGAAATGGGCGAATACACAACGCTCTATCTTGGAAACAAGACTTAATAAAGAAATGGGTCTGTCGTTGGTAACGTCTTCTTTGTTACCTTTTTTAAAGACAGGAACAATGTTTGCACACTTCCAGTCCATAAGGACACAGCCAACACGTAAAGATAGATTAATTAAAAGTTTGTAGATAATATGGCTGTGAGAGTATGTATCCTTTCCTTGGTGCCCTCGTTGGCTTTCGCTGACGCTGAGTTGGAAGTATTCCGCGGTGATTGCCTCAGATCAGGACTCTTTCAAGCTTCACGAAAAGGTGGGAGAGAAACATCCCTCAGTGACACTATATTGAAAGGTAACGGTAATTAGGAAACAATAATTATAATGATGATAACGACGATGATAACAATATTTAGTGTTAACTTTATTTTTCCTTTGCTTATGCCATTTTGGCAACGAAAAAGAAACAACCGGCAGGCACCTTGCTGAACCTGGCCCTTTTCCCCATTATGTTAGGTACGGTTACATGCGTTTCCTTTCATTTTAACTCTCGGTAAATTCGCAAATTGCCAATTTTAGGAGTTACAGGTGTGAAGCTCATATTCAATCCCTGTAAACATTTTGAGAATCTGCTGACCAGTGCATAACGCTGGGCATAGATTCCGCGTGTCAAGAAGAAAATATTCCAACCAAACAACCAAAACTGGCCACACGAAAGTCATCAAGATACTAACAAAACATTATACAGGAGAGGAGGAACTTGCGAAGCCTCAAGAGTGGCCGGATTGGAAGCAGCGTTTTGAGCGGTTTAGATGCGCTACGAAACTCAACAAAGAAGACGAGGTTCTTCAGATAAATGCCCTCATTTACACCATGGGAAAAGAGGCAGAACACGTATTCAAGGCGTTTACATTTGCGGATGGCGACGAAAAGAAGTACGCCAAGGTCATTGAGAAATTATTCACCAGCGAGCGTGTTTTCAACGCCGTGTTCAAAGAGAAGGAGAAACGGTGGAAGTGTTCATTGGAAATCTGTACGAGTTGGCTGAACATTGTGACTTCGGAACACAGAGGGATGAGCAAATCAGAGACAGAATTGTTATCGGAATTCTGGACAAATCACTCTCACAAAAGCTGCAGATGAAATCAGATTTGAATCTCGACACTGCGATACAAATGGCGCGTCAGTCCGAGCTGGTAAAATTTCAAGTTGCAGGCCAGTCAGATACCAAACACCTGCACTTATGTCCAGGTTTGCACGCACCTGCGAAATTTGCGATTTTTCGTGTCCAAGCGAAAATTGCGAAAAATCACAAGGTTGACGATTTTTCGCGTTAGTTGCGTTTTTTCGTAGTTCTTCGTTATGTTAATGATTTGGTCTAAAGCCAGTTGTGAAGAACGTGCGATGTTTGCGAAAATTGCGAAAAATCGCAACGTTGACGATTTTTCGCGTTACTTGCGATTTTTCGGAGTTCTTTGTCATGTTAATGATTCGGTCTGAAGCCAGTTGTGAAGACCCTGCGATGTTTGCGAAAATTGCGAAAAATCGCAACGTTAACGATTTTTCGCGTTACTTGCGATTTTTCGCAGTTCTTTGTCATGTTAATGATTCGGTCTGAAGCCAGTTGTGAAGACCCTGCGATGTTTGCGAAAATTGCGAAAAATCGCAACGTTAACGATTTTTCGCGTTACTTGCGATTTTTCGCAGTTCTTTGTCATGTTAATGATTCGGTCTGAAGCCAGTTGTGAAGAACCTGCGATGTTTGCGAAAATTACGAAAAATCGCAACGTTGACGATTTTTCGCGTTACTTGCGATTTTTCGGAGTTCTTTGTAATGCCGTATAATCGGTCTAAAGCCAGTTGTGAAGAACCTGCGATTTCTGCGAACATTGGGAACATTTGTTATTTAACGAATGAATCAAAACAAGAACACCAACATGTAATATACCTCGTTCTTTAATCCACAAATCGCAAACAAGCTACTTAAAAACTGGTCGTATTGTGGTGAAAAGAACCTAACGTATAATAATTTTTCAGCGTTTGTCGTAATGCCGCTATAACAAATAAATCTGATGACATGTTAGTACGGGGAATTCGCCGTGTTGGTTGCTTCATAGATCCTTTGAACGAAAATCTTGTCTGTAGAAAAAGTATTTTACCGCTTGCATCAGTTAAAGTGTCCTGAAGAGGTCCAAAGCCAAAATCTTTCAACGCTTGCCGAGGCCGCAAGTAACAAAACATTTCCAAGGGACTCTAGACACCCCGTTGTTTTATATGCATATTCGTAGTGATCGGTGATGAACAAGATATGCCAAACATAGCGGAAAAGGATTGGTTCAGATTGTATAGGTTCTAAAGCGCATTTGTTGCAGCTATTTTCCGTACGTTACGACAGCCAAGGTATTAAACACAAAGCTAACAAATTTACCTAATAGATACACCCGGTTCGTTATATAAGCGACAGGGTACAACGATCTGTTGCCAAGAACAATACACCAGCATTGAAAGTAACCCCTTCCCATTAAAAAAGTTATGTACGAACAAGTTAAATTTCCTTAAGAGATTATCAATATTTTTGTCTCCAAGCATAAAAAATTAAAACACCTTGGCATAACATTGAATTTAGTCTTGCAAGTTTGAACTAAGTGGAAAAATGGTAATAAACAGAAATTCTTATCTCTTAAGAATCTACCATTGTCAGTTGAAAAACTTAACATATACTACATCCGAAACAAAGAAACTGTCTCTGAGGAAAATAGACAGTGTTACCAAAGACCCTGAGCAAAGACACTGGTGCATTGACGCATGAGGCAATTATAATTAGAGCCAATTACATGTAACCAGCACTAAATGCAGAATGAGCACATGCACCAAGCAAGTGTTAATGGTATATCACAACAAGGAAAGCAAACCAAAATTAAAGCCTATTTACCTTTGATGTTCAACCGAAGAGAACTCTGATAATGTTTTCTTGTACAAGCCATTTTCAATAAGTTGAACATGTTTGTAAGGAAAGCAAAACCACAGCAAAGTAAATTTCAGTGTTTTTATTTTAGTTGTTGATCCTCCTTATTTTACAGTTTTTAATGCAAGAAGAAAAGAATGTAAAAATAAAACTGACAAATATTTTAAACGGCAACTTATTTACTTTTTTTTTCTACTTTCTTATTTTGTAACTCACATAAATTTAAAATATAAAACAAGAATCTATCTTGATTCATGTGCCTTGTTATGCGCCCATATCTTGTAAGCCAAGCAAATGTTTGTTCGCAGACTTCAGTGTCCACCTAAAAAAGTAAAATCATTGCATTATTATTATGTTATTATGTCAAATTTGCTTGCTTAAGACACTTACTTACTGGAGCATGATTGTTAAAAGAACCTACAAGAAATAGTTGTTATCATGGTGCTGTGATGCCATTTTGCAGAGATATCTGTATTACACATACAAGCGACACGATTGTTTTGCTGGGGCAAGCCTGGAATTGAGCTACAGGAATTACTAGATTCTGTTTTGCATGGTCCCACATGTGTTATCTAACACAAGTTGGCCATGATAATTTTGGCTTTTAAGGCCTGTGACTGGTAGATTTCTATAACCAAATTTAATCCAATAATGATATATCTTTTCAGCACTCTTACAATTAATACCACTGAAGTCCAACATGCCAATTCCACATTTCCAGTTATTAATATGCTATATAATTACCCCATCTAAGTCTGGTCGATCATATGGGTTACAATTGCTCTTGCACCATCTGTCCACATGGTTTCTGAAGTGCATTTTGTCGACAACCATGTCAAGGTCAGCCAACCTTTTAGACACCTCAGTCACATTCTGTCGCACAGGATTACAACAAAATTTCTTTAGGTGACAGGCATCATCATACACAATCCTTTCTAGAAAAATAAAGGAACAAACAATGTCATTGTATAGTCATTGTGTATACACGATGTCATTTTATATAAACTATTACAGGTATACATTAACTATATTCACATATACGAAACCATGCCAAAAAGTATGCATTCGTTATAGTCGATTAACGTCTATCCCAAACTCCCATCACTTGATTAAATGAAGTAACGACTCTAATAAGTTATGCACAGCTACCTATTGTTTTGATGTAAAAATATTGATATTGCAATTTAATTTTCATGGGATTTTATTGTGTCATAAGTGGATCTACTTGATTAAGGCCTTGGTGAGCAGAAAAAAGGCAACATTGCCTGTTTAAGACACTTACCTATTCCATCTAATTCCCACTTTGTAAATACATCATGTAGTAAGCCATACACTTGCGATTTGGACTTACTGATGAACAATTCGCATGCAAACAAAATAATGCCACAAGGCTTCATTCCAAAAAATGTTCCTGAAATAAATGGGGTTCACAACATTTTGAAACACTATCCCTGTATCGAGTCCATGGACTAGGGGTCAGCCAAATGTTCCAACCCTACAAATAATTTCCTCATGTCAAACGAAGATAAATACTGCAGTATTCTTACTTTGCAGCACGAACTATGTGATTTTGCAGCGCTGTGCAGTCAGTTCTTTATTCTTTCGGCCAGCGGTAATTAAAGCAAGTACTTAGCTGCCGCACCCGTCTTTTGTACTTGCCCGCCATTTTGTTTACTTTCGTACCCACGTGTAAAATATAAGAACTGCAATCAGTTCAAGTTATTAATTGTGATCGTGATTCATTGGATCCTTTACTTCGTATTATACAACCTAAACGGTAAGAACTGTTTCAAGGACATGCTGATGGACATTTCTTTGGAGAATATCCCTCGATGATTTGGATTTAGGGATATCGCATGTTAAACCTTTCATTTCGTTTCGCTAGAATGTCATCTCAGAACACAGAACTCAGGACTTGGAACTCAGAACACAGGACTCTGGAATTGTTCGTACGTGGTTATCGACATGTTTTGCGTTCATTCCTGTGGGATTTGGAATAACCTTAGTTTGGAACTTTGAACGTTAACGGGAGGCAGCCACAAACTAAATCTACGTGAGTGCTACGACGACTTGAACGAGAACAAGGGACCATTTGGTACCAGTCCCCTACCAAAGTAAACGCCTTGCTGAAATTGAATGCTATGGTTACATTGGAAATGCCAATGACAATCTTTTAGCTTCTCTAAATAACATAAAATGAATGTCAACGCTACATTCAAATATGTCAGTTCGCTACAGCGAAAAGCCCGCTGTGCCTTCATCAAACGGACTGAAACGACACATTAAGCTCACTGATTGCAGTGAACGTTAAAGTGACAATTGCAAGACGTTTCTTTCACATGCTTCCACTGTAGCAAACTACAGTCTCCAACACTGCTAAAAAGCAGACTTAATTCGAAAGTAACCCACCAACACATGGATTTGTGAGTAACAAATATTTATGTATTTATATTGCATTTTATTGTCCCTTTTTGCTATATATTCTTGTTTTAATATGACAATAGCAAAAAGGGGAGTATATCCAAGCCTGCAAAAATTGTTGTCCATGAGCAAGTCATTTGCCAGACCTTGGTCAAGTTTGGACAGGACAAGAGAACAGACTTGTAAGAAATTCCCGGTCAGAGTGTCTAACCAAGCTAAGCTTTTACCAGTCAAAACCTAAAAGTTACCGACAGTGACTCGACGAATTTTCTAATTTTTCGTAATTTTTGTTATTTTCGCAATTTTCGTAGATTTCGTTGCTGCCCTCTCCACCTCCTCTTTTACTGCTTGACACTGACTCGACGAATTTTCTAATTTGTCGTAATTTTTGTTATTTTCGCAATTGTCGTAATTTTCGTAGATTTCGTCGCTGCCTTCTCAACCCCCTCTTTCGCTGCTTGACAGTGACTCGACGAATTTTCGCAATTTTTCGTAATTTTTGTTATTTTCGCAATTTTCGTAATTTTCGTAGATTTCGTTGCTGCCCCCTCCACCTCCTCTTTTGCTGCTTGACAGTGACTTGACGAATTTTCGCAATTTTTCGTAATTTTTGTTATTTTCGCAATTTTCGTAGATTTAGTCGCTGCCATCTCAACCCCCTCTTTCACTGTTTTATACTGACTCACACAAAGTTTCCAATTTTTCGTAATTTTTGTAATTTTCGTAGCTGCGTGCAAACCTGGACATATCTCAACACCTGGGAGAAGTACATCAGAAGAAAGGGAAACCCCATTCAGCGAGAAGGCCCGTTCGTAATATGCATGTGAGTAACAAGAAACCCAAGAATAGTCCGTCGGTTTAACCATGCTCAAGGTGTAATCGCGTACATAATCCAGAGGAAACCTGCCCAGCGAACGGGAAAAGATGTTCGAAATGTCACAAATCAGGTCATTTTGCTGTTGTTTGCCAGAAGAGAGAAGTAACGTTAAATTCGGAAGGAAATAATTGGGAATTCTTCCTTGGAGCTGTTAATTCTTGTGATGAGTTGGAAGAGCCGTGGAGCGTTGTGTTCAAAATCGATACAGACGCCGATATTTCAGTAATGTCAGTATCTACTTACGAAGCCCTCCCTCAGCGTCCTAAATTAAAGCCTTCGAATGCCGTGCTGTCTAGTCCAGGTGGCATGCTTAATTGCAAAGGCCAGTTTACAGCAGAAATTCCTCATAAAAACAAACTGTACTTTATTGATATTTATGTCATTGAAGGAGTCTGTGTAAACAACCTTCTAAGTCGTCACGTAGCATGCCTGATGGGTTTAATCCAACGCGTAGAAGAATCTACTGCTAATGTGTTTGGAGATGTTGGCCTAATGAACTGTGAGCAAGTCAAGATTGAACTCACTGATAATTCAAAGCCGTATTGTGTTAATACTGCCAGGAAAATTCCGTTTCCTTTACTTCCCAAAGTGAAAGAGGAGTTAAATCGCATGCTGGAAGCAGGCATAGAGGAAGTTACGGAACCTACCGACTGGTGCGCTCCTATGGTTCCTGTCGTAAAGCCTAATGGTAAAGTCAGAATTTGTGTCGACCTAAGGAAATTGAATGAAGCTGTTAAGAGAGAAAGATACATTCTTCCTACCTTGGAAGATGTTGGTCCGAAACTGACAGGAGCCCAAGTGTTTTCGAAATTGGATGCCTCGAGCGGTTACTGGCAAATACCGTGGCACCCTGAAAGCTCAAGGCTGACAACTTTTATCACACCTAGTGATCGTTTCTGTTTCCGTCGACTCCCATTTAGGATAACATCTGCTCCAGAAATTTTCAAAAATAGGGGATTTAATCTCCGACAATAATAAACTTATTGTAAAAAGGTAATAACAAGTTGAGAGAATTAAATATCTCGCCATTAGATATGTTTAGACTTGTTTCTGTAATCGATGCCTTACCAGTTGAATGGCGTGAATCATTAAGCACGTTTGCTTCTACACCTGACGAACCTTTCAATTTGCATAATAACCAGTTTGTTAATGATATTTTAGAATGGAAAGAGATTTACACCTTGCCATTTCGTACTTCCTTGGACACAAAATCGCGTGAATTTCACAAATTCTTTTCTAAACTAAATTGGTATTATTCCATCTCCGGCGTGTCCCTTTTGTGGTAAAATGAACGAATCCTTTGAACATTTTTTTATTTGTTGTCGTTACACTAAGGATTTCTGGGCTGAGGTTATAAAATGGTTTAATATTCATGGAGTAAAGATACAACACCTATCTGATAAAGATATAATGTTTGGTATTCTTAGGTGCGAGGACGAGTTATTTATTAATCATACTTTAATAATTGCTAAGCAGTATTTATATTCTTGTCGACAGAATAAATCTCTTCCCTCAATTAAAGTATTTAACTCCAAAATTAAAATGATTCATCAACTTGAAACAATGATTGCAAAATCAAATAATAAACTCAAAGCTCATAACATGAAATGGGGCAAGTACAAAAACAATTAGATGGATACGGTATCTCGTGTTCTTGCTGCGCTGTACTAGTATTATATTTAGAAGAAGAAAAGGGTTAAGAGGAACTATGGGGTGACTATGTAAATATATGATGTACCGTGTCTGTGTACGAAAAATTGTATGTAACTTCTAATCAATAAAAATTAATAATAACAAAAAAAAAAGAAATTTTCCAAAAACGAATGACCAACCTCCTAAAGGACCAGGAAGGTGTAGCCGCGATCCAAGATGACATCATTGTCTACGGGAGAACTGTAGCAGAACATGACGCAAGACTTCAGCGAGTGTTCGAGACCATTGCAAGGTTTGGATTGAAACTGAATGAAAAGAAATGTGAAATCCGCAGGCCTAAGATATGCTACTTTGGAAATGTTATCAGCAAAGAAGGGGTTAGCCCAGACACTGAGAAAGCTAAAGCAATTCAGGAACTTCCTGCATCACAGAATGTACCAGAATTGCGTCAAGTACTTGGAATGATCAACTACCTTGGAAGGTTCCTACCAAATCTGTCACATGTGATAAGTCCAATTAGTGAATTGCTGAAATCTGATAGTGCCTGAATTTGGTCCCATCGCCAACAGGAAGCCTTTGAGAAAGTCAAAGCCATGGTAACCACAGCACCCGTACTAGCCTTCTACGACGTAAACAAACCAACAGTGGTCAGTGCGGATGCTAGCAGTTATGGGTTAGGTGATGTCCTTCTACAGAAACACGATGATCAACTTCGTCCTGTCGCGTTTGCCTCCCGTACTCTCACCGATTCTGAAAAGAAGTACGCCCAAATACAAAAAGAGTGTTTATCTTCAGTGTGGGCATGTGAGATTTTTTCCCCTTACCTTTGTGGTCTTGAGTCGTTTCAGCTGATGACAGATCATAAGCCGGTGGTACCACTGATCAATCATCAAGACTGGATAGAGTACCCTTAAGATGTCAGCGACTTCTTATGCGCATGATGAGATTTAAAGTCAAGGCAGAACATGTGCCTGGAGGAACTTGTGGTCGCAGATACTCTCTCAAGAAATCCCCTCGCAGTCCCATCACAAACATCTGACACAGAAGATGATGTCAAAGCCTATGTTGATGCCGCTGAGATGGTTCGACCAGCATCACCAAAGAAGTTAGAACAGATCAAGCACGCTACCTCATCCGATCCTCAGCTACGGCGTGTTCTTGGCTTTACTGTTAAGGGTTGGCCAAAGTATGCAAAAGACATACCTAACCAAGTCCGTCCATACCATGCAGTCCGTGGCGATCTCTCAATAGCAGATGGCAAGATCATCTATCGCAACCGTCTAGTTATACCTTCCACTCTACAATCTGAAGTATTGGAACGTATCCATGATGGTCATCAGGGCGTGACCAGATGTCGCGAAAGAGCTAACATGTCAGTTTGGTGGCCTGGCATTAGCCGTGACATCCAGAGCAAAGTTTTACATTGTGAATTTGGTCAAGAGAATCTACCCAGTCAGAGAAAAGAACCACTCATTACTATACCTCTCCCAGAGAGAGTGTGGAAGAAGATTGGTGCAGACTTGTGTGAACATGACGGAAAACAGTCTCTAGTGGTCATTGACTATTATTCGAGATTTCCAGAAATTGCTTACATGTCCAGTACCACCACCGATGCCCTAATCAATAAGCTCAAGGACATCTTTGCCCGATGGGGAGTACCAGACGAAATCGTGAGCGATAATGGACCACAATTCTCCTCCGATCAATTCCTCAAGTTTAGTCAGGAGTATGACTTCAAGCATACCACTACCTAGCCGTTACTTCCCACAAGCGAATGGAGAAGCCGAAAGTGGAGTTCGCATAGCCAAGAAGATACTGAGGCAGCATGATCCCTTTCTTGCGCTTATGTCTTACAGAGCAACACCCCATACTGTCACAGGCGTAAGTTCTTGTCAGCTGATGATGGGAAGAGAAATTCACACCCTTTTACCTACATTGGAATCCAGGCATGAAGCCGGTTTTCCCAAACCAAGAAGCGGTGGTCAGCAAGGACGAGAAAGCCAAAACTACTTACCGTCAGTACTTCGATAACAGGCATGGAGTGAGACCACTTCCGGACCTACAGCCAGGAGACTTAGTCAGTGTCAAGTTAGACCAGCAAAAAGGATTGAAGACGCCTGGGAAAGTCATTGCAAAAAGCTCTACTCCTAGGTCATATGTCATCCAGACGCCTTCTAGAATGCATAGAAACCGCAGACGCCTGCGTAGAGTGACAAGTCCCAATAGAGTTGAGAAACCTGATGAGCCAGAGTTGGATCTAGAGCTTGAGTCGCAAGCAGAAGATCCAATCGCGGGATCTCCAGATGCTGAACCAGAAGAACCACCACAGATTGCAAAACCTTGTAGAGTAATGATGGCGGGGTCTACCTGAAGGGAGAACATCCAGTGGATGTGTTGTTCGTGTCGTGTTAGGATACCGAGCAAGAATGGAATAAATCTAACAAACACTTGAGTGGACTCACAGGTTTAATCGATCACCCTAAGTCAACGCACATGCTCAAATGATATGCACGCAAGTGGCAATAACAGTAACGCATTATCTCCCCTTTTTTGAAGTAGGGAAACAACATGCAATTCTAGCATACACTAGCACGTGACATGCAATAATAAACCAGAAACTAGCATGCCCATTACTAACAAGTTTAAACATGCAAACTTTAGCTGTCTCTGGATCTAATATCCAAATGTTCAGTTTCAGTTTAAGCGAAGGTCTGATAATTCTCTTGGGTCTTGATAACAGACAGGGGGATGGGAGTGGCTTCACAGGAATCTCAACTTTGAGCTGAGGTTGTTTCTCACTTCCGCAAGGAGTGGGTGACTTGTCTGAGCTGCTGGTAGTAGTCAGCGTGTCCGGAGGGATTGGGTTGATGTGTGAACGGTTTCGTCTCACTGTGCCTTTGTCTGTCTCAACCACATAGGACCTAGGTGTTCCTGCTGTTCTGCTTACAGTGCCATCAGATCCTTACTCCTTGATGTGCACAGCCGTGCCAGGTTGTAATGCGTTCAATGGCGTAGCGTTGTGACGCCGATTGAAGCTGAGCCTTTGTTTCTCTTTGCTCTCTACTTTTCTTTCACGTAACACATTCATGTCTGGCCAGCTGGGATAAAGGTTGGAGTGAAATGTTGGGATAGTGGTGCGACGTTTGCGTCCCATAAGTAATTCTGATGGAGAATATCCGCAAGCCAGTGGTGTGGATCTGTATGCTAACAGTCCCTTTGATGGATCTTTCTCTTTCTTTAGCAAGGATTTGACGGTTTCTACAGCACGCTCCACCTCTCCATTGGATTGTGGAAAATAGGGGCTACTTGTTGTGGGCTTGAAACCCCACTCTTTTGCGAAACTTGTGAATTCTGCTGATGCGTACTGTGGGCCATTATCACTTCTTACTTCTTCTGGAATTCCGTACCTTGCGAAGATCGCCTTCAAAGCTCTGATAACTTCGTGAGACTTCATGGTCTTTTGCATGGCAGCTACCTCGATG
>OX419340.1:20491734-20506734 GCA_948470475.1 Galaxea fascicularis | reverse complement strand
TCCGTTCGCGACGTTTTTCTCAAGGAACTGGATAGGGTATGAGTCAGGATTTGCAGCTGCGAATCGAGCTTCAAGAAAGCGGCGGTAACCAGGGCTATGCAGTTTACAAGAATTTCACAATATCCGGTCCTGAGGACCTGTACTGCCTCAGCGTGGAAAGGTACGCTGCGGGAAACATTGGCAACGCAATTCATGGTAAGACTGACCCAGCCTTTGTAGAGAACGGAATGCAGTTCACGACAATTCATTGAGATAACGACGCTAACAGCCTGGGAAACTGTGCAAAGGTGAAAGGACCTTCGGGCTGGTGGCTGAGTAACTGCGGCCGTGCAAACTTGAACCGGGCTCACATACCACAGTGGGATGAGTGGAGATTTGTGAGCACGATCAGCCACACTGAAATGAAAATACGGCCGTGAACCAAGTCTTCCAGTTTTTGTTAGGTCGAAGGCTCTTCTTTTCCTCCACAACAGTCGAAACCTCTCTTTGGGACCACACCTCCTAATCGACCACCTCTCGTAAGCGATCACCCGTTAATTCCAAAATGCAAACTTTTTCCCAGTATAATCACCGTAATTGAAAGCTGGGAGTTGTTGCGCGAAGTTTGAAACTGGTCAAACTTTTGTGCGAACGACTCCTAACATTTCTTTTGTTCCGTGATCACTGAAGCGTAGCATAACATTGTTGCACTCGTTTGCACAACTCATCCAACATTGTTGGGGCCACGCATGCGCTTTACATTTGGTCTGACAGCCGAATTGTAAGTTTACAAAGTCTTATGGGTCGTATCCTTCCCATTATACTTCGCGTGTCTTCACATTTTTGCCGGCGAACCACCGAACGAGAATGATGTTCAATATCTTAGCGACGGCTATGATGAGCTTTTGGAGGCGCGGAACTATACAGAGGAGAAGTTGGCGAGTATCGAGTCTAGGCTTCAACTGGTGTCAGACAAGGTTTCGAAAATTTCTAAGGCGATTGATGATATTCAACTGTATAGCTACCAAATGTGGGAGTCCCTCAAGAGGATGGTACTGAAACCGCGGAGAAGACGGCCAGGCTTTGCATGGAGATTTTTGGAGGCACCGTGTACCAGCAAGAAATAGCCGCTGAAGACAGGCTTCAACCCAGAGCACCTATCAACTTATTATTTGCATGTTTACGCGCCGAATAGCTCTAGATGGAGCCCTAGCGAAACGCAGGGAAATAAGACGCCTTACTCCAGATATCTTCGGCCTTCCTACTGGCACTGATTTGAGGATTTCAATCTACTGTCATCTAATTCCAGCAAGAGTTACTACACTCCGCTAAAAATTTTCAGGAAGAGCATAGCTTCAAGTACTGCTGGGCGAAAGACGCAGCAGTCTTCTTACGCAAGACCGACAACTCACGAATTTTCAAACTCAGCCGCTTAGAAGAGGTAGAAGAGCTTTGTTGCAAGGCCACTAGCCCTACCTAAACTGAAATCCGCTAATGAACGATAAGTACTTTATTCAAATGAAGGCTGATCCTCGGAGTTGTGTACGTAATTATATGCAATTGCTAAGAAGCCTGAAACAATTGAGGATTTCAACGGGGTTTGAACCCGTGACCTCATGATACCGGTGCGACGTTCTAACCAACTGAGCTATGAAGCCACTGACGTTGGGAGCAGGTCAATTGTAGGTTCATATGTTCCCGTGAAAGTGAAGAATGTGCATGATGTATATGAAATGAATCATATGAACTGCGGAAATGTAATCAAACGCCTTCATTTTTAGTTGCACCCTATCTTCGCTATGGCTTGATTGCCTGGGGCCCTGGCAAGTCCCAGTTAAACAAACCTCTCGTTCTTCAAAATCGTGCCCTTAGATTCATATACTTTGCTAACTTTCGAGATCATGCAATTCCGTTGTTTCTTGATGCAAAGATGTTACCATTTAACTTTCTTTATTATCAACTGCTTTCAGAAACGATGCATGATGTAAGTAATCATGTTGTACCCTTTAACATTCAAGTTTTGTTCCTTCCCACTTCTCGTGTTCATTCATACAATACTAGGTCCTCAACGTCCAATAAAAATCAAATATAGAAATTTAAAAACATGCTTTCTCGAGAATTGGCGCGAAATTGTGGAATGAGATACCAACTAATCTTTGCGATCTACCTAAACATCAATTTAAAAAGAAAATTCGATCATTGCTATTTGAAATTTTAGAGTCCGATGACTCATATTACGACCTAGAAGAAATTATTTGCAAGGTAAAGAAACATGCTTCATAACCTTAACATGCTATTTTAACGCCTGTAGATGAAAACGTAATAGTGCCAAAGATGGTAGCGCACTCCTTTGTCTTTTATTTGATACTTAAATCAGCTCCTTGTTCAGCTTTCTCTCTTTAACATTGTTCTTTTTGATCTCAACTTTACATTCCTACCAATATTTTTATTCTATTCTTCCTTATTTTCAGGCCCGCCTAGATTAGCTACGCCACCTGCGGGTCAGGTAACTCTGTATAAATATTCAAAATTTCAATAAAAAAATCAGTCAATCAGTCAATCAATCAGTCAATCAAGTTCTTGTATCCGTTTGCACAGCACAGCCAACAACATCAAACATCTGCCGGACCAACAACTCCCAACAATGTTGGGAGTTGTTGCGTCCGTTTGCACGTAGCTTAAGCGATCACCATGTTTGGCTTGTAAATCTTTCTCTCTTACAGTAATTTGCAGTGAAAGGTGTCCACATTGTTCACTGAGGTTTACCAAAGAATGCAGTCGATCCTTTCATAAACAACCACCCAAAATGTCAAGGCCCCGGGGACGATTATGAGAACTGGTTGCTTACGAGAGGACAGATCACAATCTACATGTTGGGTCATTAGTGTAAAGGCGACAAATTACAATTTGAATTCAACTAAACCTTGTTAGACGCTATTGATTCTGCGTCCGCTCATTTGTTAGGCGGGGAGGGGGGGGGGGGATTTGACCGGAATGAACCAGGAGCTGGAAAACGCGAAACCTTTGCTCAATAAACGAAACAAAGCTATTCGGTTTGCCGATGAGAGTCCTGCTGGCTGGTGCACTGTTGAAGAATACGTATCAGACGACTTGCCGGATAACTCAGAAGATAACAAACAACTCAGATCTGCGGAAAGAGGGGCCCTTACTAAGATCCGTTCAAAGAAGCAAAATCGCAATTTTTCGCAGAGTCGGACCAAGTTCTCTCACAAGTCTTTGTCCTCAACGGGAGCCCTTTCGTCAAACATCCTTTTGAGGCAGGCAACCACAGCCTTCAGACAAATGCTTTGCCTATGGTCAATTCGGGCTCTGGGCCAGTTCACCTTTCTGTCCAGTTTCCGGTCACTTCGGCAGCAGAGCCTTGCTCAGCAGTTACTCCGCTTCTGTCATTAAGCAGACTTGGATCAGATGAGTATTCGAATATTGTTGTAAATTTGTGCTTGTATACAGGCCTTCAAGAGAAAGGCTTACTTGAACGCAGCTATGATGACTATTTAGAGGGTTCTGATAGTAGTAATGTTCTATACTTCACGGCAGCGCATCAATAAAATTGATTTTGCGCTTCCTTAAAGTTTAGAAAATTACTACTTGCACAGAATTTGGAAGAGATTTCGAATTCAGTTTTGATTTCAATTTTGTTTTCAATTTTGGTTCAATTTTGAAATCTTAGTTTACAAGCCAGTTTTCAAATCTGAATCCAGTACCTAAATCTTAGTGCACAGAAAAAAGCATCTTATATGTTTTCAAAAATTTTGATCCATGTCGTAATTATCAAGACGTGGGTCCAAAAATTAATTGGAAAGAATGAATTGGAAAATCAAAATTGTAATTCAGTCACTTGATTACATACTGTTAACTAGTGTCTTATATAAGAAAGAAAATTTTGGAATTCAGTGCGTTTAAATTGTGGTTTGTTAATATCCATAAGGTACTGTTTCTATATTATCTTGCGTTAATTTAATAACTCGTTTATCATATCCTAGTTTGAATACTTTTTCATTACATTTGTTAATAATTTCTTAATTTTCTCTTATAATAATATTTTTATTCGTTATTGTTATTTCTCTCATTTGCCTATTTTAGTCAAACTTTCGTGATTCAAAATATTTTCATTTTCATTGTTTAATGTGAATCCTTTAATTGCTGATTTTTGGTGGTTATCACCATAAATAAAACTGTATGATTTAGATACAAAGCTACTGATTGTTTTGTTTGATAATTCGTCAGTCATTTGACCTAACAAGTCGCCTGTTTCAATATGCTTTGTTCCATCATCGATAAATATGACGGAATCAGAATTGAAGTACAACACTTTTTCTTGTAAGTAGTAGTAGTGGAGGAGAGTGGTATGGTTTCTCATTCCCAAGGGTACCACTAGTCCACCGTTTTCATATTTCTCATAATATACGTAAAAAAGCCCCCCTTTAAAACCGAAAAATCCTGGGATGATATCTACACTTTGGTTTTTCCACCCTCTCCCTATGCGTTCATTACATAAAGAAATAATATTATAGTATAGTATGTGTCAAGAGGAAATCCATAATGAAATATTAGAATTGACTGATTATATTATGTGCCCATTCTGTGATAAACAGATAAGAACTCCTATAAGGAATAAATATGTTTTTGAATGCTGTAGTAAACAAGAGATTATAAACGACAATGGTATGAATGTTTGTAAAAATTGTGGAATCATACAATATTATAATTATCATAAAGAGTACATTAATTTTATCTTATATCAGAAAATATCATTTAAATAATATTCTGATTGACATTTGTAGTCGAAATAATATACAGCTTCAAAATTCTGATAGATTAAAAATATTTGAAAAAATTAATAAGTTATTCCAAAATTGAATCAAAGTAGAAAAAGAATAATTTCAATCAAATACATGTTAAAACAGATATTCGATATGTTAAAAATTGATTATAATAATATTGAAATCACAAAAAGTGAAACTACATTGAAATTCTACAATGATTATTGGAATGATCTCAGAAAGTTGATTCATCTGTAAACGTTTTATTGTATTTTTCAGAAGCTTTGTTTATTGTAGGACATAAATCTGTTATCATCTCATCGAGTTGTTGTAAATAGTTTATGAATGATATGTCATTGTATTCAAGGCCTCTAAAAAATGATCTCAATTTTATTAATACCTTATGATAATTTTGAAATGCAAATTTACACATATTAACTTTTGTATCGAGATTGTTCTTTACCACATATCCTTGAATTAAAATGCCAGGAGTTGATATTACAGATAAAATTATTGGGTTTAAAGTAATAGATCCAGCCATTGTTACAGTACTTACGAGAGCTAATGATACCATATTAAGTGATAATTTAATACGGTTTAGTTTTTTATATTTCCATTTGTAACACGTATATTTTTTATGATAAGTTTTGTATAATTGTTTTAATTCTTTTATTTCAGACTCACTTAATTTCTGATCAATGTAATTCCAATCGAAAATGTTTCTCTTTATACTCATATATATTAGTTTAGATTATCAATTTTCTGTGAATGCAATAGAATATACCTGATATTTGTCCACATAGAGAATTTCTTTTCATAAAGTTATTTGTTTTATGCTCAGGGATAGAATATAAATACCCTCTATCAAGCGAATGATTATAAAAGAATCGTCCAAATGCATCATGTAATATACTATGAGTATGAAATACTTGAAATCTTCCAAGAGTTGATTCAAGAAGCCATGTTAATATTCCGTTATCGGGACCTATAAGACCCATATCTGGTTCTATTTCTAATATTTCATCAATTGTCAACAGTTTATTAAAATGCTTATGATATAAATACTGATATACTAAACAAGACTTTAATATAGAATTTTCAATATTTGGATGCTTTTCTTTTGTTTCAAGAAAGAATCTTTCACTATACTTTTTTTTTATATCTTTTATCATATAATATATCATTGTATTATTTAATATAAATAATTTTCAAGATATACCATTGTAACAAGTATATTCTCATTTGAATTTTGTGAAAACTGTAAATCAAGTGGACCAGGACCGAAATTTTCGTTAATGATATCAATCATTATTTTTACACCATTATTCAATGTTCGTGTTCTACTATAATTATTAATTGAAAGAAGTTTATAACTGATTGAATTGTAAGAGTCTTTTTCCTCCTTTTTATAAAATATGATTCTTTTAATCAAAATATTTTCGTTGAAATAGATTGTTGAATTACTTCCAAATATGACATTTTTTCACCCTTTTTAATGAAACCTCTTGCTTTTAGTTCTCTTCCATCAATATAACTTTTGAATGCGATGGTTTGATTTCGTCCATTTAAATCGGGGATTTGAAGCGTTGCATTTCCTGATTGTGAATTTGGTTTTAAATAAATAGTTCTAATTGAATGTCTGAATTTTATGCGATCACAATAAAGTGATCCAGAGTCTCCATAAATAGGTATTTTTCCCTTGGATATGCTATTAGAATTGGATTCAAATAGTTTATTCTGATCCGCTGCAGATATCTGGCTATTTATATTGTAAATAGATATCGAACCGCGTTTAAAGTTTATTGTATTTTGAATATCGAGAGCATCTGCTGATATATAGTTCACCATATGCTTTACAGTGATTGCATGATCACCAGATATTCCTTCTCCAACATTAGTCAGTTTTTTATTATCAATATCATAATTACCATCAGAAGTGAGTTTAAAACCTATACCAGGTACTCTTATCACATATAAGTGAGTGATATAAGATGATGAATGTGAGTTTTTACTGTTATCATTATGAATTCCCATATATATTAGTGTATTATATTAATTATTTTTTGAGAATAGAAAATTTATATAACATGTTGCTTCTTCTTCTTGTTCGAAACTCAAGCTGAAATAATAAACACCATGATTCAGATTTTTATTCGTATCAATTTTTGCAAGCGTGTATGGTCTAATTTCATTTCTGTATTCATCATTTGTGGTTCTTCTTCCACCTCGACTGGTTTGTTGCTGTGTACGTACAATGATATAATTATTGGTTTTATTGCCTTCGTAGTAGACTGATATTGTTTTTAATTGTGCATTGAATGGTAATAAGAATTTGTCTTTAATAGTTCCTATTTTTAATAAATAATATTTACCATTTTGAATGTCTTCTTCTATTTCTCCAGAAAGCAAGATCGGTAGACCTATGATATTATTATGATTAACATCTATTGGTTGATAAAAATTAATTCTATCATTTGCAAAACCGATAAATTTTGTTATTACCCTTGTAGATACTTCTCGAAATATTCAAATCTATGTTACAATAAACTCTATCTCGAACCTTAAATTTATCATTTGTATTTATAAATTGATTGAATACGATCTCATTTTTTGCAGTGTCGAATTTGATGAGATTATTTGAATGGCTAATTATTGATTTATCTCTTATATCAACATTCAAGAAACAATTGATTTTATCGGTTGCAGAGAATCGATTTTCAGCCAATATTCCCTGTCTAAAAATTACATTTCCTTCTGCATCACCGAGAAGAAAAACCTTGTTTGAATAAGAATCATATATGTCATGATCATTCAAATCAAGATCTACTTTTAATGTCATTCTTTCATCTTTTGTTTCAAATAGTTGAATATTATAAACAGAAGAATCAACGTTAGTCACAAAACTATCAACACCATAAACTACTAAATATAGTGGTAATTGATTAGGAAGAGGAGATGGTTGAGTTGGATTATCAATATGAGTTGTGTAATATATGTAATATTCTACTGCTATTAATTTTTTAAATTGAACGATTGTCTTGGTATAGTAATATTCAAAAGAATGAAAAGTATAACTGAATTTAGTAGTATGTGAATATGGTAACAAAATACCTGTTCCTGTAATGTTTATTTCAGCTTTTTCCCATGTATCTCTGGGTAGAAAAAATTGTTCAATTGCTAATGTATGATCTCTTAAAGTACTTGGTGTAACTTGAAAACCAATTCTATATCTATAATTATTACCGTCTTTATTAGCTTTAAAATATAGAACTTTTTGGTTAGCATGAAAACTCCAATCAAGATCATCAATTTTATCGACAGCCATTCCGTATTCAGTTGATGTTTCATCAAGATCATCCATGAGATATTCAAATACAGACATGGTTTGATGCTACTCTGGTTTGAAAATTGATGAATGTAAAAGGTTTTTGTGCAACTTTAACATTGTGGCTAGACAAAACTCTCTTAATGGGTTCTGTAACACCGCGGATGTACGGGATGACGGCAAAACCTGTAACCTGTCCCTCAAAAGACTCAAACAAGATGCTTCATTGGGACAAAGAACTTCTTTGCCCGTGGAGGATCTCATAGATTTGCTGTCTTTTTGTCTCAACACCACTCAGTTCGCATACAATGGCACCTACTACCAACAGGTTTTTGGTACGGCTATGGGTTCTCCCGTTTCTGCTGTCATTGCCAACATGGTAATGGAAGATGTGGAACAAAGGGCTCTGGCTTCCTCACCGGTCCAGCCTTTGTTTTGGAAACGATATGTCGACGATGTCATCTCTGCGGTATCCGGAAATGAAGCGGAGCGCCTTCTTTTACATTTAAATTCAGTTGAGCCGTCTATCCAGTTCACCATTGAGCGTGAAAATGATAGACGTTTGTCTTTTCTCGATTTGAATGTCTATAGGGCGCACCGGGGAAATTTAGAGACAAGTGTTTATCGCAAACCCACGCATACCGACAAATATCTCGCATTTGACCCCCACCACCCCATCTGCCACAAAAAATCCGTAACCAGAACTTTGCTCACGAGGGCTGATTGTTTGCCATCTTCATGTGATTCTAGGGCCAAAGAGCGAACATATGTTTTTGACGTCCTAAAGGTCAATGGTTACCCAAACACTTTCCTTTGTAACTGCTTAAAACCAGTTACTCCTTCTCATAACACCTCCGGGGACGAGGTTTCGGCTACAGGTTTTGCCGTCATCTCGTACATCCGCGGTGTTACAGAACCCATTAAGTGAGTTTTGTCTAGCCACAATGTTAAAGTTGCACAAAAACCTTTTCAGACGTTGAGTCATATTTTTGCCAAACCTAAGGATCCTGTGTTAAAAGAACAACGAACTGACGCTGTTTATTCTATTCCATGCAATGACTGTGATCATGAGTACATTGCACAGACCAAGCGTCAGCTTGGCACGCGTTTAAAAGAGCATCAAAAAGCAGTTTTTCTTTGCAAAAAGGAAAATTCCGCTTTGTCGGAATATGTTTGCCAAACCAACCATACAATAGCGTGGGATAATTCCAAAATTATCACCACTAACCGGCGATACCATCAACGGCTTTGTTTGGAAGCTTGGCACATCAACTCCGCTCACGCTCCTTTAAACCGTGACGATGGCGGCCTTTTACCTGACACCTATTTACACCTCATCAAAACAAAAGGTCGTTAATTAGTAAGCATAGAAAAGGGTCCTTTTTGCAACACTAGATCACCCCTGATGAAGACACTAGACAGGAGTGTCGAAACGTTGGGTCGTGAATTGTAACTTTTTAAGTTACATTCATCAATTTTCAAACCAGAGTAGCATCAAACCATGTCTGTTTGTCCACCTGGTTGCAGTGTGAACTTGAACATACCTTAATTGTTTATTATGTTAGATACTGATATAATACTTATTCAATTATTAAACATTTCTATTCAGATGCTTGATTTGGATTTTCCTGATAGAGCAACCGATATATTCAAGAAAAAACTTGATACTGTTAGATATATGACCATTCAAGCCATATATTTATTGAAAAGAATTGATGAAACAGATAGGAAAGAACGGAATAAATTACAAGTGTCAAGATTAATAAGAAGGTACTATCAGAGATTCTCTTTAAAAATTACCATCAGACTTATAATCTTACAAAACACTATCAGAAAAAGCTTGTCTTTGTTCCTCTTAAAATGGCATATAGAAGTTTTACAAATACGAGTTTATGAGTTTAAGAACATGTATCTGAACAAAATTGATGATGTTAATGCGGGTATCATTAATGAAATTATCTATGACGAGTATACAGACATGAAAATACTTGATGAATTAAAATTTATTGTTGAAATAGATGAAAACTATTAAAGAAATAATCAAATTAAATATTATACTGAGAGCCTTGATTCACGGGGTAACGAAACGTTACCTTGTGGTGAGAGCCTTGAAAAACAAAATGAATTATTCCATAGAACAGGGGATTTAAAGGATGCGTTCAAAAAATATAAAGAAATGTTACTATAATAATATATGGAAATGCAAAAGAGAAATTATAAGAACAATCAACTAAATGTTGAAATTAATTGTTATGTTGATAAGAATAATCAGATATGGTTTAGAGGAAAAGATATAGCTTTAATTCTTGGATATGAAAATACTAGACAAGCAATTCGAAATAATGTACATATTGATGACAAAACATTAATAGAAATTGAAATCGAATCTAAGGAGTCTCAAAAAGGGGGGCTATTATATAGACCCCCATCCAAGAAGCTTAAAATTAAATGTTTCTTCATAAATGAATCCGGTTTTTATTCCTTAATATTATCATCTAAAAAACCACTAGCTAAAGAATTCAAACATTGGGTTACAAGTAAGGTTTTACCATCAATAAGAAAATACGGATATTATAAACCAAATAGTAATAAATTATCTATTGAAACCGAAAATGATCTGCATTGTAAAGTTGTTGGTTTTATTAGGAAAAAATATCCCGAATCACTACTCATTGCAGGATTAGGAGAAAACCAACGAACATAAAACATTAGATTATCATCTTGGAAGAAAGGTTATATGAGTGGTCAGTGTGATCTCATGGTTATGAACCCAACAGCTAAAACTAACTCATTTTGTATTGAGTTTAAATCTCCTACCAGTAACTATCAAGTATCTCAAAAACAGCTTCATATGAAAGAAATGTATGAGAAAAAGAAATGCAGATATTTACTAAGTAATTGTTATGATGATATAATATTTGAAGTTATTAAACATATGGAAGAAAGTAATAGATACATTAAACGCAGATCCAAAAAATTATGTAATCTATATATATAGAATGGATAATATTAATATTAAGAAAAAGGGTAGACCTAAAATGTTCACTGAAGATGAATTTAGAAAGAAAAAAACTAAATTAATGCTAGGTAAAGAATGGTGTTGTGATATTTGTAATAATAATCATAATTACACTCTTGCAGGTAAATGGAATCATATAAAAACAAAGAAACATATTCGAAATTCAAACGCACAATAAAAAATTATTTTAATATAGTTTAATCGATTCTCTACAAGGATCACTTGAATTCTTTATATCCCTATTTGATAAAATACATTTAAAGGTTTTTTATTTATTATCTAATATATATATATATATAGAATGAATCATGATAAGAATTTATTTAAGAAACTACATAACAAGCATCTTATCGATTATCTCAATCCAAAAGAAAGTAAGGCAATCTCAAGATCTAATCTCAAAGAGATGACTAAATCCTAGCTTTCCAATCTGAATTGTAAAAAGCAGCTTATTGATTATATCCATGATAACAACGTTGTACCAAAACGAGGATTGAGGAAACAGAACAAAATTCAATTGCTTAACCAAGTATCTAAATCTGAATTGTTAAAAATACGAAAGCCTCTATCACAAAATAAAACAACTCTTAAAAAACAAACAGGAAATCAACTTAGTAAAAATGTGGGTAAAATAACACACCTGCCTCTAATTGAAGCATCATTAGATGAATATCGTAAAAGTGAGATACAATTAAGTAACAATCCTAATAGAGCTAAAATGTCTTTTATAAAACTCTTCAAAAAAAGGATGGAAAATTATCCAAAGGAAACAGTTTCTATCAGTATTAAATTTAAATTAAACGAAGATAGAGAAATAAAAAGAATTCCATATACTGTTTTAAAACCAATAAATCTATCAACTGAAGACGATTATAAATTCATCATGTACATCTTACTCGAGAAAGGCTTTGAACAACAATCAGGTGAATATATTTCTCATATCGGTGCTAATATTATTAAACTCGATAAAAAAATATTATGACTCACAAAATGGGATCTCTTAAATTAGAATCTTATCAATTATCTAAACAGAGGCCTATTACAAAATATGGAGAAAAGTCATGTGTTTTAGATTATATATGGGATCAAGTTAGAGGAAAACCTGGTTTTAAAACATATGATTATAACAAATTGAAAGAAGAAATATATAAATACGTAGATGGAAATGATATGATTTCTACTCAAGAATTAATTGATTGGGTCAAAAATTGTCATTCATCACGTATTTCTGTTCATGCTTTTGATTCAAGATACAAAAATTTCATTCGTCATATTGCTAAATAAAAAAAATATAAGTGTTTTTCTTGTTTATATTGTCAAAGATCATCATTTGCATCCTATTACAGATGAAAAACTCAAGTTAGTAGCTGGAAAATATGGTTCTGGAGGATCAAAAAACTTGCTTAATCATATATCTGAAATGAAATGGATGAGAAGACATGAAAAAATCATAAATATAACTGATAAAAACGACCTGCTTAAAGACAGAGAGAATTCAATCATTATACTTCCTGAAGATATGAAAATGAATGAAGCAATTAATCTATAATCTGAGAAGGAAGGATTTTATGTCGATTATCTTCATTGGAATAACAATGGTATTCTAGACGGATTTATTGATCATAACAAAAACATGTATCTATTGAATGATAATTACAAAGAGAGAAAAGAATTATGCAATAAACTATTTAAGAAATACAGAACATTTGACTTTGCCTGGTCTAATCAGAGTTATACATCAATCAGTAACTCTCTTTTTAAACAAATAACAGGTTTCATTCAACAATCATCATATAATGTCAAAACAAGAGACATTCTTGATCAATTTTATCCCAGAGCTTTACAATGGTGTACTAGAGATAATATACCCGATAATACCGTTAATATTGATATCTCAAAATGTTATCCCGATAGACTTTTGAATAATACGACACCCATACCCGTCTATGACATACATAACACAAACAAAAAATTTAATGGTCTTATTACAGATATAAGGGGACCAGGAGAAACTTATATCGATGAAACAATTTTGATGAATTATGGAACACCTATAAAAATTAGAAGCAGGTTTTTATTCAAAAACGTTAATTAGATACCTTCTTGAAGATTTACACATGGACAAGAAACAGGTAAAACATAAAATTTCAACAAAAAAAGACATTAAAACCTGATACATTTAAGGAATTCATAAAATATCTATTTGATAATCTCCCTGAAAAACAAGCCAAAATCGTTGCTAATAGCTTTATAGGCAATCTTGGAAGAAAATATGATTATACAAACGAAGGATTTACATGTACTGAATATGAAACAGCTATGAATTGTTGGGTACAGGCTATGAATGAAAATAATAATGTTTCAATTGATCATTACAAGGATACATATCTGATTAAAGAACAAAAAATTGATCGCATATTTTCTGATAATACCAGTATTAACAGATTTGTGATTTCTCAAGCTATTCTAAAGCTACTATTTCTTATTAGAGAATGCCATAGTGATAAATCTGAACTGATTGCATATAATACTGACGGAATATATATTACAAATCCGAAAATCAAGTTTAAGAATAAAAAAGATATCAAATTTGAAACAAAATATATCGGTAATGCTTTTGTTACAGATGATAAGGTCAAATATTTTGAGAAACATTATAGAGAAAACATGAATTATGAAGAATATAAAGATATTATTGGAGACGGATGTAATTTTTTATGGTCAAGCCGGTTCAGGTAAATCAACCAAATTATGTGAAATGGTAAAAACATAAAAAAATCCTCTCGTATTGGCCTTTACTAATAAAGCAATTGAGAATATCAAAGAAAAACTGATCGATAAAGAATATTTCGATGAAAAACAAGTAAACAGTATATGTTACACCTTCGATATGTATTTCTGTGAATGGATTAATAGAAATCTAAAAGAGATGAAAGACAAAACAATATTTATAGAAGAATTTTCAATTTAACCAAATAAGTGGATGACCCTGATATATAAAACATTCATTGACTTTAAAAATACAATCTATCTTTTCGGTGATTCCAATCAATGTGATCCAGTTGAAAAAGGATCTCGAATCCATTACGATTATATATATTCAAGGACGGTTAATCAGATGTGTTCAACAAGAAAAAAACTTGAATATATAGAAAAATCATCAAGATATGATATGAAAACACACGAATTATTACATAAATTTCTGAAAGAAGGTAAACTATCAAAGAAAAATCTTCAACCTATAGACAATAAATTGTACAAAAATATATGTTATCTCAATAAAACAAGAATAGAAGTAAATAATCAATGCTGTGAAAGATTTACAAAAAACAAGGAATACAAAACAGTAAACTTTTTATACAACAACAAAAGGGAATTATATAAAGTATGCAAAGGAATGCCTGTCATTGCTGGAACAAATATCAAGGACATAAACATTTTTAATACAATGGAATTCACAATTGATGAAGTAGAAGACGAAATAGAAATTACTATTGCTGATATGTATAATGCACCAGGTCCGGGATGTATTCGCAATCCAACAAAATTTTTGAACAAAATAAAAAAGGACAAAATAAAAAATAACGAGGCTATAATAATAGACACAAAATTCAAAGTAGACAATAAATGGTTCAATAAAAATGAATTTGACGAAAGTTTCATTCCTGCATTTTGTGTTACAGTTTATAAATATCAAGGAGCAAGTATAAACGATCATTATAATATTCACGATGTTAACAGAATGGATAAAAAACAATTATATACTGCTCTATCAAGAACAACAAAATTAGAATATATACATATCAATAAAAAGGAGATTAACAGTAAATACAAAAGAAGACATCAACCATATTTAGAATTAGTAAACGCATATTTCAATTCTTTGTTTTCAA
>OX419340.1:20436734-20479234 GCA_948470475.1 Galaxea fascicularis | reverse complement strand
TAACTTACTTGCCGCCACTTTGAGAAGATTAACTTTATCAGTGTACCGTAACAAGTACACGTGGATCGGTCTTGGCTTTGGCGTCTCGTTCTCAGATGGATTCCGTCTAAAGCTGCTTCTGTGTGCCCGCATCACTTCGATTTTTTTCTCTAACTTCATGTGGCGTTGCAAGGGTTCAACCTCAATAAATTCCTCCATCGAGGCGAAGTCTTTCTCGCTCCCCTCTAGAACGCCCCCAAATGACCACGTTGTTTCTTTTGGAGCGGTTTTCTAGGTTTTCTATTTTCTCCCTCAAAACCTCAACCTCCGTTCTGTATGCTTTCAGCGACAACCTAGAATTGCACTCCTGAATTTCTATATCCGTCTCTTTAAAACTATTCTTCAAATCTTCTACATCCTTGATAATTGTACTTTGAGCCATCTCCAACTTGTTTAATTTGCTCAGCATCTCATTCTTCGCTGTAATGAGGACGTCCATCTTGGCAAGAATATCATCCAGCTTACGTGAAGAGTTGGCTGATTCACTCGTCATTTCGTGTCTTCGAGCTTTAGACCTTGTATTTGTACTCATAAATGAATCTAGCTGGAGAAAAGCTTAAACCATTTGCAATGAATTGTTAAAAATAGAAGAAAATGCGGAGAGCTCGAAAAAGCCGTCCTACCCTCGTGGAGTCATGCGCACCATTGATCTTTTAAATTATATGTCATCTGTACCATATCTTCATTTTTTAATTGTATATTTAAATTCGACACAGTATCACCCAGCAATATTTTAAAAAATTCAGAAGCATCTGTTACCGATATTGTGTTTGAGTCATATTATTTCTCTGTCCGAAGTTACCCCAAAGACTGTTTAAACAAAACTTGGATATGCATCTTAAGCCTGCATTGTATTCAAATTTGTCAATATCAATGCCAAGACTCTTTTTTATTTTACTTATGAATTCATCTTCTTCTTCCTTTGATTTGAAATCATATTTACTTGATTCTAATTTGATTTTCATGCCATACTTCATATATCTTTAGTATTTTATAACCCTTTAAAATAGCTTTGTTTACTTCATCTGTTGTCCATGTTCCTGTGAAGAAACGTTCTGTTTTATTGGGTTTGCATTCATTTTGGTTTCTTGTTTCAGCACATGTTTTACATAATGGGAATATCAAGTTTTCGTAACTACCAACTTTTATTCTTTGAGGTAAAACAGGGTGATATAATTTTTTTGGGTGCAAATACCTTGCACTTAATTAATCCATACCATGTTTTATTAAATTTTTGAGGATCGTATATCTTTTTTAGATGCCCAATTGGTTACTTTTTATAATATTGTACAGTTGGGTATAAAGAGCAGAAATCTACATATCTACTACATTCATTTTCTTTAAAATTGTATAACAGCTTAGCTGCATTTGTTCTCCCACCATAAAAAGCATCTCTTGGGTTCAGAGGTTCGACTATTTCTTGGTCATAACATTTGACAAACCTTTGAAATTCGGTTTCTTCAGTTGATATTCATAAATTTCAACATGATTGTATCCAGCAGATTTTATTATTTCGCGTTTTTCAACAGTTTGCTTGTTAAGTGTGCGCATTTCTTTTTGATTCTTTGATAATATTTGGTCTAAAGCATGTTGTACATCCATGCCAGAAACAGCCATAGAATTCATAAATAGTAATTATGTACTAAATACAATATGAGCGACCGTATTGTATCGGATATACAATGTCGATTCGAAGGCGAGACATTTTATATCCGATGCAATACGGGCCCGAATATTGCTGGCTTGCAAGTGACGTCATGGTGGCCATGTTGGTGGTCAAGAACAATAGCCTTTCTCTCCGCTGGGAACTAAATTCTATTTTTATGTAAATTCTTTAAAATAATTTTCTATTGTTTTGACCCCCAACATGGCTGCCCTGTCACGTGGTTGAAAACTAAGAATTGTATTGTGCTTATGAAATGAAAAGCGCGCTTTCATTTGCTCCCCGAAGGGAATTCGCCCGGGATGAAATGATCAGGGAATGCTAAAATCATTCGCAAGTGATTGCCAACATGGACGGACCACGTTTTCGAAGGCCGAAAAATGCAGAGGAAGAAGCAGCTTGGTTGCAAGAAACTACTCCCCAAAATACAAGAAATCGTACAAAATGGAGCGTAAAGATATTCGAGGAGTGGCAAAGTGCTCGCTCAAATAAAGTAGCGGCAAATGAGTCGCTGGGCTTTGACTACGAGAAGGTGGACGGATAAGTCCGATGAAACTCAAGCAAGTTCAAGGTTGGCATCTGGTGTACTCAGTGTTGTTACAAATGTTGCTTCGAATGCTACTTTTAACAACTGTAGTATAAACTTTATCTTGAATTCTAAGTAGAAATTGAATTTAATTAACACTGGTCTGAAAATAAGTTTTGTGTCTGTCGTTTTTGCGTCCCTGTTTTGTTTTGATACAGAGGTTTTGGTATTTTGTTCACGATCAGCACTGGTGATACAGAAGGTTAATTAATCAATAAGTATTCTGTATGAAATTCATACAGAATACTTATTTGAGAGCAACAATTCATTATTAATTCATAAACCGCAGTTTTTCCCTGCTATCTTTTCAAGCCCTCCCCGAGCTTTCAAACAGTTAGAATTTGTATTGGATTTACAGTGATATTTATGTGACTCAAATTGCATGCATTTTTGGATTGGCTTACTCCTTCATGAATTATTAATGAATTTTATAACTGTTTGTACATATTCGGGTACGACAGCTATTGTTTTTTCAGGCAAGTAATTAGCTCTGTAAATAGCCATACATACGGAAGCTATAATTAGATTGAGGTATATTGCTATATTGAAGTGCATCGATGTTTTCCAACCTTAGAAGTCTTCCCTTAGCTTCATCATTGATCTTCTTGATCTGCAATGTTCAATTAGTTCTTCATTGAAATCAAATTGATAGTTTTTTTTACATGTTCATCACGTCATTTAATATTAATTTTGTATTGACATAATTTTTGTTACATTATTTGTTAAAATAATGAGGGAAATAGCCTTTTGTGAGTTCATTAAGACCAAATGTTTTTGGGAAAGCTTTTAAAGGCATCTGAAGGAAATTTAAACTGTCAATAAATCTGATTTTCAATCTTGGAATTTCCATAAACATGATTTTAGCACCATTGTAAATGCAGTATGGCTTCATTCCTGTACCAATTAAGCATTTTAAAATAAAGTGCCCATCATACGATTTACTGTTATGAGCGATAAATGTGTAGCCTGTGAATTTATCAGTTATCATGCTTTCACCGAAGTCATCTATGATGTTATACATATATTCTTTTCCATTTTAATTTTGTGCAATGGCAAGGTTTATTGCATGGGTTCCAGTATTTTGAGTACATTCAAAGTCATAAAATATGTATTTTTCAATGTTTCCGCCTTTTACTTTTATCTTCTTTGGGTGGCATTTGTGGTCTTTATTAACGTATTTTACACAATTGAGGCTTTCTTAATAACCGCATTTGTGATAATTCACATATTTTCCAGTAATTACTCTTTCACAAGATAGACATTTTTTTACTGATTGACAAACACTGTCACTTTTTTCCTCTTTTGATATGTATCTAAGGTGATTTTTAAAACAATTTTGTCCATAACATTTCCTATTACATTTGTCACATGTTATTTCTCTTCCATTACATTTGAATTCTTTTGTGAAAACAAAACAGGAAAGGCATTTTGAAGTATATTTATGCATATCTCGTATTGTATAGCTTTTTTTACATTCATGACAAAAATAAGCAACATTATAAAATCCACTCATATATTTCATTACATCAGAAATTATTCCTTGTTTTGTATAAATAAATTTTGTTTTCACATTCTTTGTTTGCTGTGTATATTATTTCATTAAATTGCTCAGAGCCTATAATTTTAATCTCTATATTCAAGTGCTGGGCATTCTGAGATGTTTATTATTTTTTCTAAGTCAGATAATTTGAAATCCTTTACTTTCAAAAAATTTGTGGATATAGCATTTGTTAAATCATTATTTTGAACTACAATTCTTAGCATATAGTTGTCATTCAATTTTATTTTCTTTTGTCCTGTTTTAATCAATTCCTATTTATATTCATGACGCTTACACAGGAATGGGTGTGCAGCTCGAACTGAGAGCCTGAGAGTTTTAATACCGTCCAAGTATCGTTACAAAGCTCAAATAAGAAGTAGTTACAAGAAATATAGGAAGATAAATATCACTCAGGCTATAACACATGTGCAACCGCCTGATACGAAAACCCGAAAACCCATTGGGAAAAAATGAGAACGCATTCCCCAACCAAATTCAGGCGCACTAACCTCTGGGGGCTAGAGGTGATATAAGATTTACAGATATACAAAATGAAACAATCTAAAATAAAATTTGAAAGTTCGAGAGCTGAGATGAATACATTACATGCTGTCAAACCTTATATATGCTTACAACAATAGACTAAATTAATGCAGCCATAGCGGCAGACGTACGTTTCATACCAACAGGAAAATATTTACATTCTTTGTCACTGTCACTTACAGTTCAGCTCCGCCGAATGTAAATACATTTCTTGAAATATGTAAGATATGTCATCATCTGATGGTTTCAATATTTTTATTTCAAATTCATTTGTATAAGAATTAATTTTTTTATTTTGTACATTACGTGTGTTTATGATTTTGTAATTTTTCACACTTGCATTTTCTTTTTGAAATAAATCATCATCGAATTTAAAAATATAATCACTTCTCGGCATAGGCACTGGTTTTTCTTGGGTTCGTCGTTTTGTTCTAGGCACAGGCACAGGTCTATCTATCTCTGAACTGTATTGTTGGTAAGATGATATTGTCTTCCTATTCCTTAGCCATCTGCTTGGCAATTTTTCTAGGAGCTGGTACAGGCCTGTAATCATCTCTGAATTCAACAGGAGGTAGAATGATGTTGTCTTCATATTCTTTAGCCATCTGTTGGACGGTCTTTTGTGGTGTTGATATTGGTCTTCTTTGCTTGACAGACTTTGGTGTGTGAATGATGCATATGAAAGAAATCATATGTGAACTGCGGATATGAAATCAAGTGAAGAATGATCGTCGCAGTTGTGATCGCAATTTTTACAATTGCGTAAAGAAGCCTGAAAAAAAATTCTGGACTTCACCGGGGCTTGAACCCGTGATCTCGCGATTCCGGTGCGATGCTCTACCAACTGAGTTATGAAGCCACTGACGTTGGGAGCAGGTCAATTTTTTTGGTTCATATGTTCCCGTGAAAGATATGTAAGTTTTAATGCATAAGAAAAAAATCATATGTGAACTGCGGATATGAAAGACTAAAGAGTGATCGTCGCAGTTGTGATCGCAATTTTTACAATTGAGTAAGGAAGCCTGAAAAAAATTTAGGACTTCAACTGGACTTGTTCCGGTGACCTCGCGATTCCGGTGCGATGCTCTACCAAATGAGCTTTGAAGCCACTGACGTTGGGATCAGGTCAATTTTGGGTTCATATGTTTACCGGCTAATGTGTAATTTTTAGCTGGACATAACGGACATATCCATGATTTGCTGAGCATATATTTAGTCTTGCTTCGTGTGATAGATTGTTCTCTGTCTTCTTCAGTATGATATTTTTTGTTGTTCCCATTATTGTATATTTATAGTAAATATTATGTCTTTATATAAGAGATTATTAATACGTTTTTTATATTAATTTGGAAAGGAATTCAGTAACTTGATTACGACTTTTTGTAGCCCTTAATAAAACATCTTTTGTATTATAATTCCTGACTATATGATATTTTTTATGTTTT
Organism: Galaxea fascicularis; assembly: GCA_948470475.1. Taxonomy (NCBI): domain Eukaryota; kingdom Metazoa; phylum Cnidaria; class Anthozoa; order Scleractinia; family Euphylliidae; genus Galaxea; species Galaxea fascicularis. The sequence goes on along the minus strand of OX419340.1, from coordinate 20,473,418 downwards.
GGATAGCCACTTTTTATTTTTATGCTCCTCTTTTTCAGCCAATGCATCAAGCATATCTAATAAAGTCTGAATGTGATTCGAAGTATAATCAAAGTTTGGGAGATATGGTTCAAATTCAATCTCAATAGTTGTGTCCATTTTCTTTGAAAAGATTTTTGTTATCCTTTTTTTGAACTCTGTTTAACTCATACCACAAATGTGAATTCTTATCATCTATATAATTATGTTATATATAATTTATGGAAATATTTTTTATATGTTTCCTTACTTACGTAGCAGTATTTACATGGTATTCTTGCACCTCCCATGTATTCCTTTATTATTCTTATAATCTGATCATAATCATTTGATATTCTAACAAGATATCCATTTTCTTTATACAATCGGTTCATTTTCTTTTGTGCTTCTGATATTTGGTAAAGCATTATGGACTACCCAGTCTTTGAAATATTTGGCTGATTACAATTTTGATGAAAAAATAGGACAATATAATCCTGGTTCGTTTATATATGTTCTTTTATAATTTCTGGGCATACCCGTCGATTCGACGAGTTTTATCAACATGTTTTCTTATAGCTTGATCTGTATCTGCGTAACCCAATATTCCTGCTATCTGTTGTCCCTCAAACCAGATATTCTGTATATCATCAATGAAACTTTTAAGAGAAAGATTCAATTTATCATTCTTATATATTTCACTCAACATATATAAATAAGATGTTATATTCTTTTTATATACCTCGAAATCCAACTGTTAAAGTTATCGCTGTTTCCTTTCCACTTCACCAAAGCTTGATTCCTCTTATAATTTCTTCGAATGACTTTATAAATTCTGAATACATCTTGTTTTGCTTTCAATAGAAATTCCCTTGTATCTCTTCATCATTGAGATCTTTTATTTTGTAAGTGACTGGGCTTGCGTACATGGTTTTATCTTTTTATGTAGAACTCTGGGCCCTTTTCAGTCCATAGATACTCTTGTTTTCTTCCTTTTTTGAAGATGCTTTTGAATGCTTCAGTAACTGTTTCACCTTTTTTGTCTTTCAAATCCAACCGTATTTACTGAAAACATCTATCACCGTAAAAAGATACTTGTAACCTTTATTCCATTTGCTGAACTGTTGCATGTCAACAAGATCTGCAGCCCATATTTCTTTTTTTTTTCTCTTTTTCCTCCGTTTATTATTTGACTAGTACAGTCACATTGAATAAATACAATCTCTCTACATAAAGGAGGTAATTACAGCTAAACAGTTACATGTACGGACACACGCGCAACACAAACAACTGAAAAAAAAACACTTTATGATACTGGAAATTCGCTACACTTATAATACTGGAAGCAAAATTGCGATAGAGGCTTGAACTTCCACTTCTCAAAAAAACTTGTTCAAACTGTTGGTCTTACCAGCAATATATAACTCAGTTTCATACTTTTTGTTTAACATAACTTTAAATAGACTTATAGTAGGTTTCATCTCGTTTTCTCCTACACTGGTAAATTACAGATTTTCCTACCAAAATACAATAATTTAAAAAATCAAGGTCTTTTCCACGGAAGCCAATAATTATTTCTTTCAAAGATAAAGTAATATCTTCTTTCATGTTTTCAAACCGAAATAATTTAAAGTCTATCCAGAAAGCTTGTGAAAAGGGGCAAAGATAAAATAAATGTTCCAATTCTTCTCTAGAACGGCAACAAAAAGAACAAACATCTTAATGTACTTTTCCCAATTTCTTTAGTAGAATATTCGTGCAAGTTATATTATTAAGAATTTTGAATTGAAAATCCCTTACAGACCTCATTAGGTAGAGGGTAGATCTCGGATAATTCTTTACGAGTAACATTAAATTTTTGCTGCAACGTTTTTGCAACATTTGGTAGAGTAGCTTTCAACTCAATAGGCATACTGTAATAATGTTTGCATTTGGCCACCGCAACATCAAAGAAAGTATTATTATAATAGAACCCAGTTTTTCACCCTTTCTGACATCATCTTCCTTACCCTTTAAGACAATAGGAATAGCTGCTCGTAAACCAGCCCATTGTAAGAAATTGCTTTTTGTACTCGTCTCATTTTTGATGTTATCCAGAGATTCTAAACTACTCTTTGATAAACCTAATTGACGAACTGAAACGATATTTTTATCAAAAAAAGTCTTATAAAATACCGGTTTTCCATCTATCCTAATATTTTTGTTCTTCCAAATTACTGAACTTGACTTAAAAAAGAAATGATCCTCCATAAGGTTTGAAAAAATAATTAAGATACGACTCCCAACCAGCTTCCTCATCATTACACAACCTGTTCAACCATGATAAGCGAAGAGACTGCTCTAGAGTTTCAAAATCTAAGACTCTCAACTCTCCATTTTCATACGAATTTATTATTGCTGTCCTCACAACTCTATCCTGACCTCTCCACAAGAACTTGAAAACAATTTTATTTACTTTTTTAATAATTTCCTCTGGAACAGCAAACATACTAGCTATGTAAATTAACTTGGGCAAAAGAAGTGAGTTAATTACCTGAGCCCTACCAAATAGAGTTAAACCTCTTCCTCTCCACCAGTTTGTTGTATTTTCTAAATTTCTTGAGTCGTTGTTTATAGTTCATTTTAATAAAATCATCATAGTCATAAGTTAAATAGACCCCTAAACATTTAATGGGACGTGCAGGCCAATTGAGACCATAGAGATCACCCATCCGACCGCGAGCTTCTCCTACACCCATACATTCAGATTTAGAAATGTTAATTTTTAAGCCTGAAATTTTTTCAAAAGATTTAAGTACATCCAATAACGTCTTGAGCGAGGCATTGTCTCTTAGGACCCCGGTCGTACCATCTGCGTATTGTAGCAACTTAATCTCACTCTCCCCTAGACAAATTCCACGAATGTTATCGTTAGCCCTTATCACTATAGCCAATAATTCTACCACTGTGATAAAAATATAAGGTGAAAGAGGGTCCCCTTGTCGAACTCCTTTTTTAGAATAAAATAATCTGAATGCAAACTGTTGTTACTAATGCAACTAGATACGTCAGCGTATAAAACTGAAACCCATCTCCTAAAAATAGGGCCAAAACCGAAAACTTCTAGACATCTGAATATAGTGTCCAATTCAATACTGTCAAGAGCTTTCTCAAAGTCAAGAAATGCCAGAATACCACTTGTACCCTCATTCTTTGTAAATTCCATTATGTCGTACAACGTTCTAATTGTTTCACCTATATATACCTTCCTTCCACATAACCACTTTGATTACTATGGATTATATTCGGTAGAATCTTCTTTATCCGAAACGCTAAAATTTTAGATAAAATCTTAACGTCTGTGTTTAACAAAGAAATCGGTCTCCAATTGTTCAAAAAAGAACGATCCTTATCTTTCTTATCAATTAAAGCAACAACTGCCTGCCTTTGCGAGGTGGACAAACTTCCTGATTCGAAAGCAGCATGAAAAGAGTTTAGCAAACTTTCTCCAAGGAGATACCAAAATGTTTTGTAGAACTCAGGTGGAAGACCATCATTACCCGGCACTTTGTTGTCTTTAAAAGTCTTCAAAACTTCCACGGCCTCTTCAATTGTCACTTCACCCTCACATAAATTCCTAAAATCGTCTGTTAGCTTTGGAATATTTGGATTGTCAAAAAACAAACTGCCTTCGGGGCTGTCGAGGTTTACTTTCGTGGAGCTATAAAAATCCCTGTAAAAATTTCTTTGACCTTCTAATATTTTAAAAGGATCCGTTGTAATAACACCACTCAAATTCAATTTTCGTATATGTTTTCGAATGTGGTTTCTTTTTCCAAATTTAAGAAGTATTTACTACTTTTTTCTCCATGCTCATGCCACCTTGCTATAGCCCTAACAATCATCCCATCAACCTTTTTTTCATCATAAGACTCAAGGTCTGCTTTAATGTTTTCTAACTGCTGTAAAGTCTCCGCAGACGGATGAATCTCATGAGCCATTTGAAACCTTTCCAAATCGCTCATCAATTCAATTTCTTCTTTCCTCTGTTCTCTTGCAACCTGTTTAGAAAAGCGCAGTGAAAATTCACGTATTTTATATTTTAACTATTCCCAAGACATTTGTGGGTTATCAAAATTAGATTTAGACTCATTACACAAGATCAGGATATTGCGCTCCATTGATTCAGCCCATATTTCATTAATGTGTTTTACTATAACACGCCGTCGAGTAAAATTCCTTTTTGTGGGTTTATGTAATTCATCCGCTATTCACTCGACGGCCTTTTCTGTTTTTTGAAACACTGAGACTCGATTTCCCTTTAATTTTGGAGGTATTTTTTACAGCTTTTTCAGTCAAAGATTGATTAGGAAATTGTTCTATTGCATCAATCATTTTCTGATCTGCTGTGTGCTTATCAGCAAGTGACTGAGCATAACTATGATCGATATCATGTTGTTTACACACTTGATCCAAACGATTGATTCCTTCATCGCCTCTATCTTATCTTTCCTCTAACCTGGTATTAGGTCCTCAATAATTGTATTTTTGGCCTCCCTTGATCTCATGTGAAATTCAGGAAGCCATTTTTGATTTAACATATTTTGAAAATCGAGAGCTCCTCCATCAAGGTCTTTTCTATCTGTTTTATATCTTTCATTTGGTCTTACGTTTGTACTCAATTGATCTAATACTTCAGAACCAAATTTTTGAATCTTATGAGTACCTTTTTTCATTGCATAATCAACAGGTTTTTTCTCTAATTTAGGGTTTCGCATCGCTTGTGAAAGACAATATCTTCCAGCTTCTGTACCTCTATTAGCTAGATAAGGAATACCATGCTGTATAGTTGCATCCAAAGCTGTTTCAGCTAATGTGTCTAGAATGCCCGCTTCCAACGGGCTAATTAGTTTTCCTGATTCTTAACGAATCTGGTTTTTGTCATCCCGCAATCAGAGCAAATGCATTTCATCATTGTACGACCATTTTTGGGTTAAACAAAAGTCTCACTTCCTGGAACGCATTCTGTCTGTTTTTTCTGTTTAACACAATATGATTTGACCATTATACATAAACATTAAATGAGTTTCTCATTTTTCATGGTATTAATTATATCGAAGACCTTCAACAGATCATAATATGTTGTTCCTTTATTCATCTCATTAAGAAAATACAAACAAAAGTGACCACATGTTGTTGTCAACAGATTTTGTATATGATTATTTTGATGTAACAATGTAAGATTTTTCTTTTTAGCATGGTTTACTAGCTCCTAAAAAGGTGGCATACCAAAATTGTCGAAATGGCTTCCATTCATATAGCTTGGTTCAAGATTATAAAGAAAAAGTAATTGAAAGTGATTATGTGGAACATTTTGATCTCTAGATAATAAATACATCATTTATCATCAAATATTTACACCAATCTAATAAATCATAATTGGACATCCAAATATTTTTATGTAATTTTGGTTTTACAGGATTGCTCCTAAAATTAGAATATTGTTGAATGGACTGTTTTCCCTAGTAGAAGGCCGCTTGCTGTTTTTTGGTTTCCTTTTTTTCGCCCATCCTAAGTTGCATTTGATCCCATGTACCAATAAAAGGATCAGGTCTTTGAATTAATTGATGGCCATTACCTCCTTTTAAGTTTTGGTGCTCCTGTTCTTGGTTCTTGGTGCTCCTTTACCGGTTAAACCTTTAATAACATTAAGAGCAAGGGGAATGCCTATTGAAGCCAATAAAGTACCCCAAAAGCCTCCTTCCTGCTGTTTTGTTGGTCTCATATGCATACCTTTTCCAGTTTGTAAAGCATTCAAGAAATCTTTCATTTGTGCAGATGTTAGTAACTTCATATAAGGTGCCAATTTGTTGAGATTTTCCATTGGAATCAAGAAGCCTCCTGATTGTCCTTTTCCAAACAATTTTTTCACTCCTGTTTCAACACCAGTGCTTAATGCAGCTAATCCAATCATTTTGGCAATGGTTGGTAAAGCCCGCATACTAAGAGATAAAGCTGTAGACAGAAGACTGCCTCTAACTCCAATGATCGTTTTTGTCATGGAATCAATATAGGTGATACTTATAACGATACTGTTGATATTCGTCTGAGAAATCAATCATCTTCCGATATACCCCTCTATACACCCGACTTATTGAATTTCGACGGTGTGAATAACCGACAATCTTCAGATATTGTCATCAACAGTATTGATAATGACATCACAGGAATATTGAAAATAACAAACCAAGGTTTCCTTCATATAACAAGAGGTCATCTTAAGATTGACGGTCAAGTTAGTGAAATTTCTAAAGCTGATCTGTATAAACTTTATGGTACTAATTCAACTACTGTTCATCCACATAACGTTTTATTATATGATACATTTGGTGGATTGAATGCTCATTACATTAGACTGAAAAAACACAATCTGTCTTTACTCGGCCAAGGAATCAAACATCAAGACAAAGTTTATTCATCAATGATTTAGGAGAATCCGATAGAGAGCTAATTCTATCAACAACGAACCAAAACATAAATGGTGTTAAAACATTCCCTTCGCCTCCCCTCTGTACTCAAACACCAACAAATAATAATCAATTTACAAATAAATCTTACATTGATTCAAAAATTTCAAACGCTGATTTTCTGAAACTTGATGGATCCAATTTCATGACTAATCATTTGAATTTAAATTAAAATCGAATTACAGATATAAATGATCCTGTAAATGAACAAGACTATGTTAATAAACGATTTTTAGAGGCAAAATTAACTGATTATCTACTTAGAAATGGTACAAATGGAATGACTTTTCATTTAGATATGGCTGGATATAGAATTAATATATATATTTAGGCAAACCTAAAAGCGGAGCTCCACAGTTCTTTTTTTATTTATGGCATTTACCGATAAAATAAAATCAATGGCAGGACTTCTGCATTGTGATTATAGTTTTTACTGTTTTGCTGCAGAGCCACAGCCACCATTCAAACATGTGCTAACGTACATCTTCGATTTATCATCGGCTTTGCCACGTTGGATCAAGGGACTACATAACCAGAGCATAAACGATTTTACTTCATCACAGTTTAATTACATCCGATTACATTTCAATACAAATGGTGTAAATCTCTAAACTATAGGTTAACAGTCCCAGTGTCTCACTTTTAAATCCAACATCACAACCGGTTATGTGCTTTGGCTAAGTCACAAATTTTCTAACATGTATCGTTGACATTTTAACCTCAACAAACCGAAATATTCCACAACAAAACAAAATGGTAAAACCCCAAAGTGGGTACTCTTCGACACTACCCAAAAAAGAAGAAAAGTACTTTGCTCGCCTTGTTTTGACTATTTTATGGCGTCATTTTTTGTGAGCTATAAAGACGATAGAAAGGTGCCGTCTGTGTCCTTTGTACAATAGCACCAAAAAACATTAACCGAAAAAGACTTTAACTTAACTTTTCGTTGTGAAAAGTGGCTGCGGCACAATAAGCCATGAATCAACTCAGGTGATCAACTACAAATGGTTGAGAATGGTTTTATTCTTGACTTCGATCAACTACAAATATTGCAAACTACAAACGTTGACTACGAGTCGTGGGCGGTAATATTTTTTACATCACTGTTAATGATAACATCTGATTGGCAATGACAACAGACAAACAAATCGGTTTCAGAAAAACATTTGTCAATAAACATTGAATTAAAGACGAAGTTTTTACTGCAATTAGCCCATTAAGTCTACGATTTTTTAACTTACAACGAGAATTGCTGTGAAGGACAACATATTGCTGGCATTTCGACTGCTAAAGCTGTTAAAAATCGTGTTTACTTCTGGCAAGAAGTTGTCGCTCTTTGCGAGAGTTTTCCAAATGCCAATCCGGCTCTTGTTCCTAACAAAGCGGAGCCGAGGATTTAAACCGTCCGAACTTCGTTTGGCTTTTCTTCAACCAATTTTGAGCCCAAAAATGAGCGACAGCAGGGAAAACGAAGACTTTTAGGATCCACTAATGAAATATTGAATAGAAAACATTTGGAAAAAACACGAGCATTTTTTAGTCCAAACCATATTTGAGATAAAAGCGTGAAAACAACAAAACGTAAGAAAACAAAAAACGATACGAATGTTTCTTCGGCGTTTTGGCGTTTCTTGGAAAAATAAGACAAGCAACAAACATAACTCGTGAGCAACCTAGGCAAATCGCTAGTCCGAGTGTTCTTGACATAAGTCTCCGTATAAAAGACAAAACAGGAATACAAAACCTACGGATGCGGACAGTTTAGGTCAGTCAACAATCACTCCGAACGCAGAGCTGACATAATAGCCGTCATTTCACACAAAATCATTGCTTTGCTAAGAATTGCAGCGAGGGACAATATATTGCCGGCATTTCCAATGCTGCAACTGTTAAAAATCGCGTTTACTTTTGGCATGGAGTTGTTGTTCTTTCGGCGAGAGTTTTCCAAATGTCAAACTTACCAAGCGGCGCCGAGGTTATAAACCGTCCGGACTTCGCTTGGCTTTTCTTCAACAAATTTTGTGCCCTAAAATGAGCGACAGCAGGAAAAAACGAAACGTTTTAGGATCCAAGATGAAATATTGGATAGAAAACATTTGGAAAAAACAAGAGTCCAAACCAATTTGAGATAGAAGCGTGAAAATAACAAAACGTAAGAAAAGAAACCGATGCGAGTGTCTCTTCGACGTTTCTCGTAGAAATCGGAAAACATAAGTCAAGTAACAAACCGAGACAAATTGCTATTCAATTTTCTTGGCATAAATGTCCATATAAAAGACAAAACAGGAGTACTAACCTGCGCACAATTTAAGTCAGTCAACAATCACTCCGAACGCAGAGCTTAAGCAGAAGCGGTCATTTCACACAAAAGTAAGTCTTATTACGTCTCATGCCTATCAAGGAAGCTTGTTCAATTAAGGATTTTAGCGGCAAAACCGTCCAGTTTAATACACAGCAAAGTCCGAAGACAGCGTATAATTACTGAAACCTTGCCAGACCACACGATCTTTTCTCTTCATGCAAGCTTCTGCAGGCAAACACGAGGAAAAGCTGAAACTTCCTGACACTTGGTAATGTTTTTACAGCTTGACAAGAGACGCTCTCTTTTTCGCTGTTCCTCACTATAATTTCGTCTCTTTTCTCGGGCTTTTTGTTGTTTTTTCTCCCGTTGCTCGTCAGTACGATTCAGCCTGTTCACTCGAGCCCTTTCTTGTTCTCTCTCTCGTTGCTCGACAATACAATTCAGCCGGTTTGCTCGTGCTTTTTCTCCCGCTGTTTGTCACTGATACTCTGCCTGTTTACTCGTGCCCTTTCTTGTTCTTTCTCCCGCTGTTTGTCACTGATATTCCGCCAACGAATAGACAAAACTGACTTTGTTTTAAAACTGTCTTCAAAAAATTTCCCGCCACAAAAACGCGGGTTGAGAACTGCGTGTATGGCCAAATGATCTTTCCAAAAACAGTCCATATGGAAGCGCGCCTACATGCGAGTTTGCACACGAGAGGGTTAACTGGAGTATCACATTTGACTTTGGCTTACATGATGGGGTGGACGTACGTACGGTCGGTCGGACGGTCGGACGGTCGGTCGGACGGTCGGACGGTCGGTCGGACGATGACGTCATAACCAAAATTTCTCGGATGGATGGGTTACCATATTTTCTTATCAATGGTGCTCCGCGCGCGCGCGCCTTCGGCGCGCGCGGAGCTCCGCTACAAATGTTAAAGATTATGACTCATCAAACAAATGATTCTGATGTTGTTAATTTAAAATGTGAAAAACAACTATCTTGATCGATTCAATCCTATCCTTCAAGGACATTTAAATGCTAATAACTTCAAAATAACCAACCTCAATTACCCTTTACCAAATGAACATGCGGTGAATAATCGTTACTGTGACACCAACTTCTCATCAGTAGTCGGGAATAACAATATACGAATATTGATCTATCAAACAACAAAGTGACCAATAGTATATCCCCGATTGATCCACCTGATCTTAGTACAAAAGCTTATGTTGACTCAAATCGAAAATAACCTCTTCCAATAGCATTAAGAACATATTTAAATATCTGACGAATGACATCATTGAGATATCTACTGAATATGGTTGGATTTCAGATAAATTAGATAATCTCTCATGGTCATTTCATCACAATAAGAAAGTCTATTATGTTTTAGAGCTATTAATGATGGATTCAAGTTCGGATTTAGTCCAGGAGATGCTACTGATAAAGATCATAGTATTTGCATTGAATTACTGTTTAAAAATGAAATATATTGGAACAAAGCAGCTATTACTATTTCAGGAACGGGTGTAGCCATTCCGTTTTACCATACTGAAAAATTCAGTTACAAAGTATCACTATACGAAAACAATAATACAGTTTAAAAAATTAACATCTCCTTATAAACAACTTTATTTAACATGTCATATTGATGATGTTGGCAGTAGTTCTCCATCGAATCTCCAATTATATCTTATAGCTTATTTATTTATTGTTATTTAAACATATTAACCATTGTTTGCCCCAAAAGCACCTAGGGTTATCAAGGGGGCTCACAATAATACAAATTTAAATCAGGCTCACACACAAAACAGACAGACAACAAAGCACACAGTTACAAGGAAATTTACATAACTAGAGATATATTAATTTAATAAACAGACAGTGGCCATCAAAAAGCGATTTGTGCTAATTAGAAATTATATGGCTAAAGATATATTAATCTAACGGTCAAACAGTGGCCAACGAAAAGCGATCAGTACTATTTATAAAACTCTGGACTTCACGAAAAAAACCACAGTTAATATCATAATTTACAGATTTAACGTCGTGCAATAAAAAATTAATTTTCCTAGCATCGCTGCTCGATGACCATGTTTTACCGAGAATACTAGCAGTAGAGGTAAGGAGGACATTACGTTGAGCGGCATACCTGAGGCACAACAAAAAGAAGTGTTTCAACAGAGTTTGTAGAGGGTCCCCTCTACAAACTCTGGTCTCACCGATTCAGAGTCAAGACCCCACTCGCAAATAGGCGATGCACAACGGTTAATTTTAAACAAATAATCTCTTAGACAAGAAAATCGAAGTCTAAGGCGGGTGTGATCAATAGATGTACGCCTTGAAATAGAGAAATCAAATAACTTATTATAACTATGGGGAAAGAAAGTTGACCTAAATTTAGCTTTAAACGTGGGAAGAGAAACAGAGTTTCGAACATCTAAGTCCAGATAATTCCAGCCAGTGATAGCGGATGGAAAAAAAGACTTTTGAAAGCGAAAAGTTCTATTTGAAAATTGTGTTAAGTTTTCCCTTGACCTAAGACGATAATGTGTACGCTCACTAGATAGTTTTGGAGGAAGCTCACTTAAATAACGAGGTGCAAGATTCTTGACAATTTTGTAAAATTGACTTAGAAGCTGTGGTTTCCTTCTGCGACTAAGAGGCTCCCAAGCAAGTTCTTTGTATAGCCTTGCAGACCTGGTTCCTTTAATGGCACCTGTTACCAATCTTGCAGCTTCATATTGAATGCTATCAAGTAGAGCTGAGTCGTAATCATTATAGTTGTTCCAAATGACATCCCCATATTCCATGATTGGTCTGATTATATAAGGATGTTAAGGTGGAACGATCAACTTTGTATCTGACAAATTTTAACATGTTTAATCGCTTAGAAGTTTTCTCATGCAACTGAACTATATGATTTCTCCACGACATAGTACTCTGCAAGGTTAAACCCAAGTGAGTATGAGATTCAGCATCTTTGACGACATTGGAGTTGAGAAATAGAGGAGGATGAACTTGTTTATTACACTTCAGAGAAAATACAACATTACGAGATTTAACAGGATTCATGGTTACTAACCATTTATTAGCCCATACAGCAATCTTATTTAAATCAGAATTGAGACGACCAGCTGATACAGCGGGGTCGTCACCAATTTCAAGTAGTGTTGTATCATCGGCATAGATCAACGGAAGGGAGGCGAGATCATCAGAAATAAAAGTGGACCTAACACAGACCCTTGGGGAACTCCAGAGTTAACTGTTCGCCAGTCGGAGCATTGTCCTTCTATAACTACACGCTGTTTTCGGTTACACAAGTAACTCTCGAACCATTGAAATAAGCGCGATTGTACACCTAGAGCCTCCAACTTATGCAACAAACCAGCATGCCACACCTTATCAAATGCCTTGCTTTTTTCTAGGAAAACAACTCGTAGCTCTTTGCCGCCCTCTAAATCTTCATAAATCTTATGAACAAGAAAAATCAGTTGGTTAATTGTTGATTCACCAGGCCTGAAACCAGACTGGAATTTATAAAGAAAGCCAATTTCCATCAAAAAGTTAACCAAATAAAAGAACACAACTTTTTCACAGATCTTGAAAAAACTTGCCAGCAGAGAAACAGGACGATAATTCACTTTGAGTTGACGGTTGTCATTTTTAAAAAGAGGAATAACATTTGCAAGCTTCCATTCGCTCGGATACTGACCAAGTGAAAGAGACAAGTTAATAAAATGAGTAAAGTAGATATGAAAACCATCACTGCATAACTTGATAATCTTATAGCAAACCCTTCATCAACACCCTTCATCAGTTCAAGCACTTGCTCTTCTGTAGCAATAATACTGGATAAAAATTGTTGTTTCTGATAGGGCTGTATAACAGGAGGAATGGCATTAGCACCTGGAAGTTCAGTCAATGACACAAAATACTCATTGAACATGCACGCTTTTTCCTTAGAATAAAAAATGGGCACTTCGTTTTCAACAATGGTTGGAATTGATGAGGAATTTTCTCGACCACATACCCTATTAACGATTGACCACCACTTCTTAAAGTTAATATCAGGATTACTCAGATCCTTAAGTAGTTATATAATTGGGGGGTCCAGCGCAAAATATAAAAAATGCGCCGGAAACCTTTTCAAAATCAAAATCTTTTTTCTCAAGTTTTGAAAAACTTTTTCTTAATTTTTTTTACACTTGATGCCCTCCTTACTCACAATTTTTCGCAATGATCTTTCAAACATTGGATTTCATATTTTGCTGCATTTTTGAACTCAATTGGTTTATATTTATTTTTATACAATCTACTAAAATGCTAGAAATAATATTTACAACTATAATTTTTTTAAATAATATTTACAACTATAATAATAAAAACCTTGAACAATGAGGCGGCCGTGTCATGGTCTGTAACTGCTTTTGTAAATAGCAAAAATGTTTAACAAAACAAAAATTTCACAAAAAATAAATAAATAAATAAATAAAATTTTCGATAAACCATGAAACTATAGTTATATAATAAAAAAATATATATGTATAAAAATCATAAGACCTAGATTTTGACAAGGCATCTATCTAACTCAAAGTCCGCTTCTAAAACCTAGATGTTAGCACGGCATCTATCTAATTCAAATTCCGCTTCTTGAACATTACTTCTAGTTGTTCTTTTAACTGTTCTTGACCCTCTAAGACAGAGTAGAGCCGACCTGTTGTAAAGACTAACGGTGTAAATGTTCCCTGTTCCACGTCCATCACTCTTTGCGTATACAATCTCTTCTTGTCGTTCTCGTGCTGCTTGTATATCTGCTTGAGGTCCAGGTCTCTATAAGAATCAGCGTTGGGGTAACATACTCGTACATCAAAGAACGCTGACCTTTGCCTTTCCCAAAAACCTCTGGCATGGATGTCTAGGCGAGCGTCGGGAGCTCTGTTAGCTCCGCTTGGCAGCGACTCTCCCGTGAGCTCCTGGAGGACGGGCTCAATCTCGACATCCTTGCAAAGCATGCTAAGCATGTCTGCCTCAAGATCTCTTAGCTCATTATGGCGCTGTATTATAAAGCCGCCCCGCCTACAGACCATGGCGTGATCAACATTAAAGACATCGCCACACACGCAAACAGATGGCTTGTCGGCGATTTCCCAGTCATATCTGAGCTTTAGAGCGTCTCGAAACTCGCCCTTGTTCAGAGTGAAGCCCATTTCTTCGATCGGTATGACTGTCAGCCAGTTAGATGCACCTTTTTCGGAAGCAAGTTCAACAGCGCGCTGTATCTTCAGAGGAAGAGAGTTCTTGGTGTCGTTCAGTCTTGCTCGAAGCACTTCGTTTTTCTCTCTTCGCACACTCTGCTGTAGTGAGCTAACAACGGCCTCGTCTGGTGTTTCATGGACTTGTGAAACAATTTTCTCGACTAATGGCGCTGTGGTCTTCATTGACGCTTGGTACTGTAGATCTGCATCTTGGCATGGATTTATAATTCCAAGCCCACCCAGTCTAACTGGTAGTGCCAAGAGGTCCCTTTCGCTCGGCGTTGTGCAATGATGGTCCGTTATTGATGGTATTAAGACATCGGCAATGGCGCGTTCTAATGGTTCTAGTAGATCTTCTCTATCTGGGAGTGTTCTAAGAAAATATGTCCATCGGTGCCGCAAGCCAAATGTAAAAGCTGCGTAGCACGCTTGTGGTTGTGACATAGCAAATTCAGCCAACTTAGCCACCTGGCTTACCCAGTCTTCCACTTTGCTACCAACGTATTCTTCCAGATATTCTCTGGAACCCAGGGCTGCCCCCAGATGTCTTTGACCCTCAGTAGAGATGTTAATCGCAGTTCCTTCGAAAATCACTCGAGCACGCTCTACCTTTTCAGGTTTGGTAATAAGCCAGCATTTCTTAGCATTTGGGTAGTATCCCAGTTTAGGCCCGGCTTCAGTCAGTTCGTCCCACCATTGCTTTATCGCTTCCAAAGGTCCGGAGCCACTTGCGTCATCGGCGTACCAGCATTGTCTCGCGTCGCTGGAGATACCCAAGCGTGTAATCAAGGGTTGAAGGCCAATGGCGTAAATCGCCATCGCCAAGGGATCCCCTTGTGTTGTGCCTTCGGCGGATTTAAGCTCGCTTCCTCCTGTTATAAATAGTCTCGCCGGTTACCGGTACGTATTGATTGCGTAGGTTGCTATGGTTGGACACAGAACCCTTATGTTGTGAAGCGCAGCAGCTCTGTTTAATGCGTTGAAAGCATTTGCGGCATCGATCAGGAGTACGGCATCTGTTTCGTCCTCTTCGAATATAGAATGCATTGCATGGACAGCAGCCTCGCTTCCGCTCCTAAGGCCTGCGCACACCTGTAGTGATCCACTAGCGTCGAGAACATCTTCCTTGGTAACCTTCATGACGCACTTTCCAATTACCCTTCTCATGACTTCACCCACACCAATTGGGCGCACTGCGCCTTCACCCTTGTCCAAAGGTATCAGCCTATTGGCTAATATTGGCTCAATAGTCCGTGGATCAATATACTCTGTGCACAGCTTTCTAGTCATTGTTGCTAGGGCATCACATAAATTCGCACTTGATTTCTTGAAGGATTTACAAGTGAGAATGCGCTTGAAGCCATTTGCGTCGACGCCTGAGGGGCCGCCCGATCCTTTGGTCCGTAATGCCGCCTCGCGTATCATTTCGCCGTCAATCTGCTGGTATAGCAAGTCATGTACTTCCTCTACCGGTCCAAAGAGTATCGAGCCAAGCTTTGCGTCTTGTGCCTCAGGGTGCTTCTCATGGAGCTGTCTCATGACCTCGTCGGTCAGCGGTAACACCCCACCGCAGTCGTCATTGCTTAGATATCTCAGAGCAGAGTTTATCTGCCCTTGCATGACTAACTTGGCAAATATCTTCGCTTTGTCTGGTGGCTTTGCCCTCTTGGTCTTGAGGATACGCTTCTGGATCGATCGTCCTTCACGCAGTAGACTTTTGATTTCCCCGTTCTTTCCATAGCGCTAGGCGTTTTGTCAGGCACTCTTGATGGTCTTTTGCTTTTGATTTCATACTTGGCTTTTGTAGTGCTGTTGCTAATAACACAATAGCGGCTTTAAGCGCTATGTGTTGCGCGTGTGATGCATTGTTCCACTCAGTTATGTGTTGTGTTAGTTGGTCAATAAACTCTCGCCCGACCTTACCATATGGGACAAAGAAGGTGTTTTTGCGCCATTGTGTGATTTCATCGTAAGCTTTAATTATGGTTGACGAATAAACTGTTATTGTTGTTCCGTCCGCTCTGCGCCCCCAGTTGACTATTGATGGCATGTCCACAGCACTGAAATCAGGTAAATGTCCTGGTGTGTGCACGCCGGCACGAGCCTCACTGAGAACATCATCAGTCACGGCTTCTGATTGTTCTTGTTGTTGAACATTTTCAGCGATGCCATTGTTCTCCATGGGCGGCTCTATTGCAATATGCAAATCCAAGGAGTTTGCCAGGTCCAAATTAGCATTTTGACTGGTGTTGTCACCATTTTCGAATTCATTGCTTTCCTGTTGAGGAGGCGTAAATAAATTTCTCTGAAATCCGTCTAAGGCTGACTGCTCCCCTACATTATCACCATTAGGCACTCCACCAGAAGTCGTATCAATAGCACAAGTCTCACCAAAACTGTCATTCATTTGTTGAAGCCTGGAGGCTTGATCCCGTAGGTTTTGGCTTTTGATTCCTAGATGCTCATATCCTTTCTCGACCCACAACTCTGTCATCACTGCTATATAGCCCTTTTTGTTACCGTTTTCTTTGCATGGTGGGTTTCCTGATGCCACGAGTTCCTTTGCTTTCTTCTTGCATTCTAACAAGTCTCTGTTCATCTGCTGTGTCCATTTTACTTTCGGTCGTGATTCTTTCGACATCTCAATATTGCTAAAATAGTTCAAAATTCTTACTCACTGTAGCTTCAAATGACTAAAAACATTAACTAAGAAGGGACTCTACCGGAGAGGGAGCAAATCTAGGCGAATTTTCGAAACTAACAGCGGAGCTCAAGTCCGGCGTGCCTGCCGCCATCATCGGCATAATAATCATAATTTATACAATCTAATTTGTAATGATTTTATTATTCTACGTAACTCCAGTATAATATTTAATAATTCTTGTTCTTCAGGATAGGGTGATAACTTGTATTTTTTACTGATTCATTATATTATTAGGTTAGATATTTTTATCCTCCTTACTCAAAATTTACCATAATAAATTACAACTCCAATAATTTAATGATTCTTTTTTATCAAACGTTCGTTCTCCTTCTTTATTTTTTATCTTTGATGCTCTTTTTCTATATTTACCCCTTCTTTCATCATCTTGATGTATTAAATAATCTTCATAATCTTTGTTACCAAAATATGATATTTATTTTCTGTTGAATAATCACTATTATCAAATTTTTCTTTATCTTCATAAAAATCTTTATAACAATCTTTTGCAGTTATTTCATAACATAAACTATCAGTATCTGTGAATAATAATTTAGCTTTATTTTTATTTAACCTTTTAATATAGTTGTAATGAAAATCATACATCAATGGTTTACTTAAATCAAGAATACACATACCTACATAAGCTGGCCGCTTTAGTACTAATGATTATTTGATTTTATGTACAGCTACTAGATTTCCATTGAATATTTTATTTGATATATATGTTAGTTTACTTGTTAATTTAATTAATTGTTCTTGATTAGTTAGAAGTCTTACATCAACTCTTTCTCTTAAATTTTCCATTTTTTTTACCAAATACAGCATTATTCGTTAATTTGAAGAAATCTTTTTCAAAACTATTTTTTGAATTTGTTCTTTTTTCCATATTATAATCAATATATTGTTACAACCAAGGACTTTGATTAAATTCTAAAACTCTATGAATCTTTTTTAGTTTAAGTCCTAAATCTAAATATAATTGTAAATTTCTACAATGTAATACATATTTTGTTTTATCAGATAATGCAGGAATTAATTTTTCTATTAATCCTGTACTAATTATATATTTTTTCTGTATTTGCTGACAATAATCAGATAACATGTCTTGTGTTACTTTTATCTTTTCTGCAGCACATGGATAATCATTATGTAGATTATGTAATTCTTGCGGATATTCAAGATCAACTTCTAATATACTACCTTTTTTATTATTTGACTTGTAAGAATTCAAATCAAGATTTTTTATTCTTTTTTGACTCATCCATTTAAAACCACCAGTTGGAAGATATTGTGACATCGCCCAACCATATAAATCATTAGCATCCAAATACATTATATATTTTGATGGAGCTGGTTTTATCATAGTTTTTCATATATTTATTATTTGCTGATCCATATCTATTTGCAATATAAGATATACCACCTCTTAATCCTTTTTCTATAAATTGAAACATGTCTATATCACTCATTAGTTCTAATTTAACATTAGTCATTTTTAACATTGGATCCCAACTTAATCCTGGGCTTGTAAAATAATAACAAGGATCTAATTTATAATATATCATACATGTTTTTCTGAAAGTTTCTAATACATCTGTGTTACGAGTTCGTTGTGTTGAGGGGTGGGTTGTTTGCAGTCTAAACAGAACGCAGGGTTGTCGGAACAGCAATAAGGTTATTTATTCCAAACGAAAGTAGTAAACACCGCACAAGACTTCACAATAAGCTCACACTAGGCTTGTAAAATTACACTTCGACCTCCATCACACTTCAATAGTCACGGCCTCCGCCAAATGTACACGCGACCTCTGTCACACTTCAATAAACACGGCGTCCGCCAACGCTCTCAGCTTGTAAAACACTACGGACTCAAAACATTCTCTCTCTCTCTAAGAAACTTCTGAAGCTACACCGATCGGCCTATATACTTTACAACATAAACTTCTAGAACTTTCCGGATGGACTAAATAAAGTAACATTACGACACTAAACTATTTACAGCAACACACGTAAACGACTTGAAAACTGCTGACTCGCGATGATCTGATACTAATTAGTATTCACGTATTAACCAATGGCAGAAGTTTTGCATCAGGTCTGTGATGCTGTGTTTGTCCGCAGAATCCCACCATCTCAGTGGATCACAAACATTATTCTACCGCTTCCCAAGAAAGGGAATCTTTATGAGATGACCAACTATAGAGGAAGCACTCTTATGTCAATAGCGGCTAAAGTCTACAACCGAATCCTGCTAAACAGGATACGACCCTTTGTAGACCCGATCTTGAGGTGTAACCAAGCAGGCTTCCGCACATGACGAAGCTGCGCTGAACAGATATTCATCCTCAGGCGCCTTATGGAAGGCGCCGATGACCAACAGCTTCCATTGTTCCCAACTTTATCGACCTCAAGAACGCCTTCGACTCCATCGACCGGAAGGCAATGTTCAAGGTCCTAAGACACTATGGAATTCCAGAGCCCCTGGTAGAGGCCATAAAGGCCCTATACACCAACTCCAAAAGTGCAGTCTACGTCGACGGTCATCTTACTAAAGAATTCGAGGTTACGACAGGTGTTCTTCAAGCTGACGTCCTGGTCCCCTTCCCGTTCATCATAATGATTGACTACACCATGAAAAGGTCGGAAGGAAACCGACGGGTTCACTACAGTGCCTAGAAGATCCAGCAGATATCCTAAGGAAGTAGTCAGTGACCTCGACTTCGCTGACGACATAGCCCTCCTGGAGAATTCATTTGAACAAGCTCAAGCCCAGCTAAATACTGTAGCTGAGGAAGCCATGAAGATTGGCTTAGTTATAAACACGCAGAAGACGGAGTTCATGACTAATACCAGCTGTAAAAAAAACTTGACCTTGAACAATCTAGACATAAAAGTAGTTGATGACTTCATTTATCTAGGTTTAAAGATGGCCTCGTCTGAGAGTGGCATCAAACGACGCCTCGGCCTGGCATGGTCCACATTCTGGAAACTCGAAAGGCTGTGGCGATCCAAGTCAGTTCCTACAAACCTCAAGGTCAACCTGTTCAAAGCAACCTGCCTGTCAATCCTTCTGTATGGCTGCGAGGGCTGGATACTAACAACGAAATTGGAGGACAAACTCAACAGCTATGCTACCAGCTGCTACAGAATCATGCTTGGGATTAAGAGGCTGGACTTCATTGCTAATGAAGAAGTCCTCAGGCAAGTCCAACAGGAGAAACTTGTCCAGCTAATCCAACAACGGCAGCTCCGCTTCCTTGGACACATCCTGAGGAAGCCAGAGGACAAACTTGCCAACAAGTATGTCCTATACCATCCACGGCATGGTAAAAGGAAAGTAGGTCGTCCCAAGACCCTTTTCTATCAGTACATCGCCAGAGTGATGTGCCAAGATAACCCTCCGACACCAGGAGAGATCCGGCTGATGGCACAAGACAGGACGAACTGGGGAAAGCTCGTAGCCGACTGCGGCGCAGTCGGCTGAGTGAGTGAGTGATTCACGAAGGTTCTAGACACGCAAGTCACGCAACAATTTTTCGTAACAATCTGAAAGTAATAATACACCGGTTTTTAAATATAAATCATGATAATCACCCATTGTTTTACAATTAAATGTTTTCCAAATATTTTGAGCATGTTTATAACCTTCATGTCATATATTTTCATCATGTAATATACTATAGAATTCTTTTTGTGTTGGTAATTGTGTATCATTAAATCGATTCCATTTATCCATACAATCATAAGGATAAACACCTTTGTGTTTCATTAAATTTAGTTTTTCATGTTCAAACACTTCACCTGTATATTTAAATTGATCATCTGGTAAATTACTAGAGTGTCCGATCTAATGATTGGCTCATGATTGAAAACTACCAAGAAAAACAAGATGTTTTCCAAGCGTAAAAGCCATATATTTTCCCATATTATTTGGAATGCAACTTATTTTCATATTTTTTTCAGATATTTTACCAATTTCTTGCATTATAGAATGACCATCATAACCTCTCAGATTATGGAAAATAACAGGAATTTTTATATTTTCAGGATTTATTTGTAATTTAAGATTACATTCTTGGTGAGCACTTCCTCTATATATTCCTGTAATATGGCAATGATCTCTACCTTTAATATCTGTTTCAATATATATTTTATCACATACATAGCATTTATTAACTGTTTGAAATTCTTGTTCCTCATCTTGTGTCATAATTAATGGTTTATTGAAATATTTTTTCATTATTTTTTTACAACATTTACTTCTTCAATTATTTTTTCAAGCAATTTATAAATAGAATTTTCTCCACGATATATTTGTACTGGTTTTGAGTATTTATCATCATAACAACATTTAATTTATAACCATAAGAGCATGATGTATGTTGATAAACTTCAGTATAAGAAGTGGTAAAACTTCAAAATCAGCATAGATAACAAATGGCATCTGTTGTTGTTTGTAATAATTATTAAATTGTAAATATGTATTTCTTTCTGCCATTTTAATTCCGTGTGTACCATTAATGATTAAACAATTATTTGTATGTTTATTCAAAGTTCGTTCAGTTGTAAAACATTGCAGACAATACGTACAAAAATGCTTTTTTATGTTTAGTTTGATTATACATGAATCTATTGAAATCTTTAATTAAAACATAATGTTTATTTTCATCTAATTCTATTAATAACAGATTCATAACATTATCAAACTTTTCTTTTGATATATAAATTGGGTATGGTTGTTTATTTTCATATCCAAATACATTGATATTAATGTTGTTTTGTGTTTCAATTTTATTGTATTGTTTAATAGTAACAGGAAATACAATTCCTTCATAATTCAACTGATCTATAAATAGTTTATCACTTTTTTAATTCTTTGTCGATCTTTTTCTTGTGGACTTAAATGTCTAATATGACACCAACAAAAACATTCATTATCTTTATTTTTCAAATTTATCAATCCTTTTTAGCCTTTTGTGATTTAACTTTTAATTCAATTTATGAACTACCATTCATTGGTTTGTATATAGCGACATTAATATAATGATTATCAACTGATTGTACTCGCCAACCAGATCCTTCTGATAACCAAACAGCTATCAGATTCAAAATTTCTTCTTTTGTCTTTTCTAATGTATCTAGAAGTCCTTCAGTATTTATTATTATTTGAGGTTTGCTATTGAAATATGCTCTTTTGTTATTAATTCATTACCAGAAGGCTTTTCAAATGTTATTTTTAATGTTTCAACTATTTTCAATCCTTGCATTTCTTCTAATAATCTTCTTGTATTTTGAAGTTGAATTAAGGGATCCTTTGCATATTGTATAGTTATTTGATATGATCTTGTATAACCCTTACGGGCTTTATCCATTATTTAGAAGACACTTTTCCAGAGTAGTTTTTGAGCTTTCCGTTTAGGTCTTGGTAGTCTAATAGGAGGAGGAACACTATAATCTTCAATTATAGGTTCCTCAGTGTTTTTGTTTTCAAAATGAGTCACCAACTGTTTAACAGTGCCACTTGGTGGAGTAGTTGTTTGACTCATTTTTTGTAGTAGGATTTGTTGAAGATCCTCAATAGAAAATCTGTTTAGGATTTTTTTTATTAAATCTTGTTTATTCATTATATTAGTATTATCGATTTTATACTTTAAGTCGGAATTTGAGTTTGATTTTTTATAGATTATATTTTATATAAAGAATAAAAAAAGTTATCAAACGCACTTAAAATTTGAATTCCCCATTTTAACGAACCTTTTCATTCATTATTCTATGGAAATATTTTAAATGAAGATCATAACAAATAAGTGTTTTGAATGATTTTTTATTTTTGCAATATACACATGGTATTCTTACATTTCTGAAGTAATCATTAATCTCTGCTATTATTTCATCATAATCATTAGAAATAATATATTTATATCCGTTGTTAGTATATTGATCTTTCATTATTAGTTGCTTATCTGATATTTTGTAATTATTTGTTGGGGACTTTAATTCTATACAAAAATCAGAATAATATTTGTGATAATTGTTTATTATGAGATCAGGTGATCCTGATTGATATCCTTGAATAACTGAAGTTATTCTATCTGAGGATGTTTTTAATGCAGCACAACTATTAGCTGTTAGTAAATATTGTGGATGGAAGTTTTTCATGTAATCTACTACTTTCTTTTGAAGATTGAAATCTGTGTCTATTATAAAACAGTTATAATTTGTGTTGTTGAATAAACTATAAAATCCTTTTTTTCTTATACTTGGAAGTACATCATTGGTGACCCATCTTTTGAATTGTTTGAAGGTTGGTAATTGTGAAGAAAATATTAAACTTTAAAAACCAGACTCGTTAATAAACATTGCTTTTGAACCAAAATTTGAGGGAGGCAAATCACCGCACCCAAACATTTTCTTATCTTCTTCATCAACATGTTTTTGAATAGCATCCTTTGTACCATTAATTATATCCCAAAATTTCAGCTATTTCTTTACCCTGAAACCAAACATTATTCTTTTTATCAATATATGTAGTAAGATTAATATTGAGTTGTTGGTTGGTAAAACAGTTTTCAATACTTTTGTTTTGTAAGTTTGAAGTTTGTTGATTCATTATATTCTATATTAATATTTGAATCTTTAAATATAAACGCATTTTATTTTTTATGTTTTTTTAATTTGAATTTTTTGTTTTTAGTTTTTAAATAAACACAAACATTGATACAACATTCAATTTCTTCATGGTACCCAGGTTGGTTACATATTATACAAAATGTTTTTTTTTCTTTGTTTTCAAATATACAGGGATACAAAATTGGTCATGATTAGTTGTAATATTAAACATATTAGAAACTGGTGGTTTATTTTCTGTCATATTTTATAATTAAAAATTGAAGCGTAGCCAGGATAAGACATATTAAAAGGTAAAAGACGTTCGCTGGCTAAAATATTTAAAAATAACATGAGCTTTCGACTGTCAATCTACAGCCTTCGACGGATAAAATTGAAATGCGAAATGGTGAAATATATACAAAAAAGGGCGAGATAAAATAGTAAGGAAAAACAAAAGAAAAATATAAAACGTGTAAATTGGTGACTATTGTTTAAAAAGAATACAATACTGGTCTGGAATCGACTTAGAGTTATTGTCGGCATGCCTGGTGGCAGAGGTATGGTGTTATATTGGTGAAACCGGCCGTTGTTTTGATACTCGGAAGAAAGAACATATCAGGAATGTAAAAACATTTGCTAATGGTTCAAATATTGCGAAACATGCTTGGTCATTCGACCATCGCATAGATTTCGACAACTCTTGTGTCATTGACAAAGGCTCTTTTCGCGTTAGAAAAACCCTGGAGGCTTGGCATACCTCTGCCACCAAGCATGCCGACAATAACTCTAAGCCGATTCCAGACCAGTATTGTATTCTTTTTAAACAATAGTCACCAATTTACACGTTTTATATTTTTCTTTTGTTTTTCCTTACTATTTTATCTCGCCCTTTTTTGTATATATTTCACCATTTCGCATTTCAATTTTATCCGTCGAAGGCTGTAGATTGACAGTCGAAAGCTCATGTTATTTTTAAATATTTTAGCCAGCGAACGTCTTTTACCTTTTAATATATTTTATAATATTAAGTATTTAAAAATATTTTCTATAATTATAATATATGAAGTATTGTGAGAAATTACATAATGAATTTGAATATAATATAAAATTTGTATTATTCCCGTTTTGTGATGAATATCAGATCCACCAAATAAATCAAATAATAAATGTTGTAAACATGAAAACAACATAACAGAAAATGGATATATAACATGTATAAATTGTGGCCAAGTGAATGGTTATGATTTCAAAACGGAATATTTTAATTTTCATGAAAATTTTTTCAAAATACATACCAAAAGTATTTATCATCGTAAATATCATATTCCAAAAATAGTAAATGCATTAGAAATAAACATAAATTATGACGTCAAAAACGAAATTCATAAAATATTTGATTTAATAGTTAATTACCAGGACCAACAACCATCTAGAAAAAGAATGATTAGTATAAATTTTTTACTTAATGAGATTTAAAAATTATTAAACATACAATATGAATAACTGAAAATAACCAAATCCAACAATATTTGAAAAAATATAATTCATGGTAGAAAAAATGTCATAAAACAATGAAACCTGAGTTACCTTGTTAGTGAATTTTTTATTATGTTTCTTTTCAAACGTATCAGAAATATTAGTTGTAGTTATATTATAAGATATATTTTGAAACCATTATAATCTTTGTTTAATGTAAAAGCTGATGTTTTAGTTATTTTTGGTTGAATTAGTGTATTTATTTGTTTGAGCACAACTACATTATTAGGATCTTCACCAGCAGCCACATTTCTTATTTTCAAATCAGAAGCATGGAAATGATTATTTTGAATACTTATTATTTTTTCCATCAAGTTATTGAATATTCCCATATATTTTATACTTGGATTAACCTTCGTGTTCAACAATTAGCAAAAAATCTTCATTTCCAGATGAATCATTGTCAGTATCATCACCATTGACTTGTAAAAGATAATCACACCGATAATTAGAAGGAGTATAAACTTGAATTCTTGCATTAGTATGAGTTGAACTTGTAGAAAAAGCATGTCTATTTGAAGATCCTGGGGGAGATGTTAAAGTTAATATTACAGTTTCATAAAAAGAACGTGTATTTTTATAATAAAGTTCTAATCCAGTTACTTTACCACCTTTAATTAATACCCAGTCACGACCTCCATCAAATACAAAATATTTACTTGCAGTTTGATTTCTATAACCTCGAACGTGAAATCTATGTTTGAAATTGGGAGCAGGAAGTCTTGCATTTAGTAATGCATGGCCACCTAAATCCAAATCTTCATGACAATAAATTCGATCTTCTATTTTCAATTTATCATGTATATTTGTAGGTTGGTTAAATTTAATCTCATTATTTGTAGCATCATAATTCATCAGGTTATGAGTACGACGTACTATTAAGTTATCTCTTATATCAACATTTGTGAAACAATAAATTTCATCTGTAGCAGAAAATTTTTCTTCTACAAGGAATCCTTGTCTAAAAATAACATTTCCTTCCGTATCACCCCACATCAGAACTTTGTTAGAATAAGAATCATAGATTTCATGATCATTCAAATCAATATCAGCATTCATTGCCATTTTAGCACCTTTGATGTCAAAAAGAGGACCATCATAAACAGAAAAATCAACATGATTAGTGTTATAATCAACACCATAAGCTGCAAGATATAATGGATGATTATCCGGAACAGCTGATACATTATCTACTTGATAAATCTCCAAAACTAAATATAATTGTTGACTTATTGGTGTTTGAACAATTCTTTTTTTATATATTTACTATTGCTTTGAAATAATAATATTTTGTTGATCCAACCATGTATGAAAATTTAGCATCTTTAAAAAAATAAAATTGATATATTTTTTCCCGTGTAGTTAACGAAGCTTTTTTCCAATACGTCCATTAGTAAAGAATATTTTAATAATTAATGTAGATTCTGCAGTAGTTACAGGATATATATTAAAACCAAATGTACAATAATAAGTTGAAAAAAATGTTATTTTTTATCTTTTATTAACACCATCTTGTTAATGTATTGGATCTAACATATTTTTAATATTCATTCATATCTAAATCTCCAAACATTTGAGAACTTCCATCAAGTTTTAAAAAATTTCCAGATCCTCCATGTGGAATTTTTGAAAGTTCAGAATCAACATAAGATTTGTTTGTTGAGTGATTAGCTAATGTTGGAGTATTTAAATTTTCAGTATTTTTTGGGTTCATATTCAAAGCAGCTCTCATAAAGTTAGTACCATCTAATTTTAATTAAGGAGCATGTAAAATACGATCATCGACATAATCTTTTTGACTTAAATGATAATTTTGAGTTGGTCGTGTATTACAAATAACATTATTGGAAAATGTTTTAATCCCTCCTATTGTTCGATTAGCAACTGTAATAACCATATCAGCATTTTGGTTATTATTGTCAGGAATATATAATGTTTTAGGAGAACTTTGTGTTCTACTTACTATTCTAACAAAATTATTAAATGACACATTTATTTGAATTCATCTGATTCATTTCTGCAGTAGGTAATTTCTTTTAAAAATTAGCTGTGATATTAACAATTTGATTATCAATTTTGCATCGTTGTCTTCTGATATTAAGGAATCCTTGGTTTGTTATATTTAATGTTCCAGTAATGTTATCATCAATACTATTAATTACAAAATCTGAAGTTTTTCTTCCAGCTCGACCATCATAATTTTTGATATTAGGAATATACAATGGTACATTTGAAAAATCCTGATCTCTTGGCCGAATGTCCAGTGTCATTATATTCATCCCCAATATTTATTTTATTGCAAAAAATCGCATTATTATTTCCATATGTTGGTATTTTACCAGATCCAGTATTTTGGGTAGGGGTGCTTAGAAGTGTTTTATCTATTTTACTAGCAGCAGTTGTCTCGAGTTGGTGAAATACAATCGCATCCTGGGCTTCTGTTCCTTCAGTTACGTTAGCCAATTTTTTGTCTTGAATATCATAATTTTCTTGATGACTATCAGGTGTGTACATATATATTTTATCATAATAAACTAATGGTTCTCTAAGTTTATGCATCAGAGTATTTGTCTTTCCATATCTACTTTGTCCTGAAATTAGCATTATTTAATCTTCATTGATAAAATCACACAATTTTCTATTATCTTCTGATTTTGATTTATCATAATTTGGTATTTTTAACACTTATCTTTATAATTAAGTGCTGTTTCAACATATAATTGTATAATATAATAATATATGGATTTGGGTAATATCAGAAAATATGCTGATTCACAATTGAACAGTTATAAACTCAAAAAGGCACTTACAGAAACAAAAAATCAAATTAAAGATACAGAAAGTGGTGTAGATATACAAAGAAGTGATTTCTTTAAACATTAAGAGAACCATTAATTGAACAACAAAAGAAAACTAATGAACAACAAGATGCTGTCATTGAGCAACAAAGAAACTCAAACTAATCTTATTAAATCAATAGCACCACCACCTCAACGAAATGCTATAGCACCATCTCGGCGAAAAGCGATAATGCGACCTCGTACAAAACCAAAATACATTACTAAAAAACAAGATGATTGGAAAACTGAATATGAAGAGGATGTAGGAGATAGTGAAACACAAAAAATACAAATGCAAGAAATATAGTACAAGAAATGGAAGAAAAAGAAAAACTAACACAAGAAATTTATGAAAAACAAAAACAAATACAAGAACTGGAAAAACAAGAACAAGAAAAACTAATACAAAAAGAAACACAAGAAGAAGAAGAAGATGATGATGATGATGATGAGGAAGAAGAAAAGGAAGAAGAACCACAAAAACCAATAATCATTGATATAGATAAAGGTATTACAGAAGAAGCTAAAGAACTATTGATAAATAAGGGATTTGATTTACCATCTAAATATCTGTATAAAACAGAAGAAGAGATTGATGAAACTATTAAAAAAGTTAAAAGAAAAATGGATCATAATAAACAATATTATAATGAACATACAACACAAAAAGGCGAACCACTTACTAAAAGGGGAACGTAAAACTTTGAATCGTAATATGAAACAATGCCAAATTTATCAGGATTTCTAGAAAGATTAGAACATGTAAAATCAGCCCTAAATACACAGGCCAGAGTATTAGAAATTATAAACAACCAAGAAGAAATGCTTACAAAATCAATAAAAAATTTTAATGACCTTAACATGCTTGCTAATATGCGAAAACATAAATCTTCAGGTAAATCAAGGATGATAGAATCAAGTGTGGTTTATTATGAAAGCCTGAATCAATTAGCAGATCGTAGGAAAATTATTATCGGATCAATGATGGCTGGTAACAATAGTCCAGTTTTGAAAAATGATTTATCTCAAATAAATGATGAAATGCTTAGAATAGGAGCTATTGATAAAATAATGCATGAAAAATTATACAACAAATATATATGGAAGTAAATACAGTTTTAGTTTTGAAATATCTTGATGCAAAAAAAGAAAATTCTAAGAATAAACCTGGAGATTTCACATTAAAATTTATACCTTCATTACAATTAGATAGTAATAAACAACATTATTTAGCTCTTGATCATATTTCTATGACAGCTAGTTGGCATAATATAAGACCTGTATATAATGATAAGAAAGAGATTATTTTAAAAGACAAGGGTTCAACATAGGAAACAATTACATTTCCTGATGGAATTTATGATTGAATAATTATATTCATAATAAAATAGGAAAAATAGGAAATGCTGCTACTTATGGAATTAATATATTATTTGATCTAACAACTTATAAAGTTTTTATAACACTCGATGAAAATTATCAAATTGATCTCAGTACCAGTGGTAATTTTGGAGATTTACTTGGTTTTGATAAAACAAAAAATTAAGATCAAGTTCTTATGGTGAAAATTTTCCTAATATAGGTAACAGTATTGACAATTTATATATCAGAGCCTCTTTATTAAGCCAATCTATAATTTCAGGAAAAAGATCAAATGTTCTTTATACCTTCAGTACTAATACTAAAACACGATCTCTACCTTTTGAAATCCAAACAATAAATCATTTATGGAATAAAATTAATACCAATTTAATTAATAAGATTAGAATTTATATCACAGATGATGAAGATCGATTAGTTGATTTAAATAATATAGAAATATCGTTAACACTTATATTGAAATCAATGTAACTTAATATATAATGGAAGTAATTAGACGTGAAAGAGATTCCGATACTGGAGAATATATTTATGGGGGGGAATTTTGGGGGATATGGCATCTAAAATATTTCAAAAAGTAACATCAAAAGCAGTTAAAAATTGCTCAAAAAGGTGCTGAAAAATTAGTAGAAAAGGTGTTGAAAAAGTTGGTGAAAAAACTGGCCAATTAGTTGGAGAAAAAATATATCATAAATTTTCTAAAAAAACAGATGAGGTAAAAGGAGGTCAAATTATTCAAAAAATATATTAGAAATATTTATAATGATTTTATCTAATTATAATATATAATGAACGGCAAATAACACAAAATAAAGACAAGTACCTTTTCGTTGTGGATAACAATAGTGAAGCTAATCCTTTTGATTGGTACAATGTTTATTTTGAAATTAATTTTTCACATTAGCGCAAGCATATACTGCTAATCCTGGTGGTTATGCTGAAGGTACGGGTAATGCAAATTTATTTATGGCACCAAATAATGGTCAAGCTTTCATTAAAAAAATAGAAGTTATATGTAATGGTATTTCAGTTTACACTAATACGAACGCTAATGAAGATGCAAATGTTTTATCACTTTTAAAGTACACAAAAGAATATGTTGATAGTATTGGAGAAGATCAGTTCTTTTATTTAGATACTAAAGATGGAACTGCCGAACCCCGACCAGCTCAAGATTTATATAATCTAGGATTTGCAATACGAAAAAAGAAAACAGCAGCTGCTGTTGAAAATAAAATAAGTATTCCTTTGAATATTTATTCATATTTTGCTGCTTTTAAAAATGATATTCATCCTAATCTAAAAATAAATATCATAACATTAGAAAATGACAATAATATACTATTCAAAGAGGCTACTGCAGCTGATGGAAAAATCGTATTAACAAAATTTCACCTTTGGTGTCCTAAACTGATTTTGAATGGTGAAGGTTTGAAATTATATTTGAATGAGTATTTGAAATCAAAAACTTATACTTTTCTTAAAGAATACCATGAAATTTCTCAAACAACAGCTGCCAATTCATTTTTAAGAATTACACTAGGAATTAGAAGACCTCGTCATGTATTTATATGGGTTGTAGAAACTGATAATTATGATAATCAAACTCACAATATTTTTACATTTGACACTTTTGATGTTGGGATTAACAATGTAAAATTTAATAAAATGCAATTAGAAATAAATAATTCAATATATTATCCTCATCTTAATCTGACAATGGAAGAAGAATCTCGTTTATATAGAACATTAATACAATTCACTCATGGTTATAATGACTTTTTATCTGGATCATTAATTAATCGTACGAATTTTTCAGATCTATTTGGAATCATGTTTTGATCTTAGAAATCAAGAAGAAGATATCAAAAACTCTAATGTATCACTTACTTTTAGATATCAATTAAGTGGAACTCTTGGTTCTAATTACAATTTAAATGCGCTTGTATTGCATGAAAAAGAAATAGAATTATATATAAGTAGTGGTAAATTACTCATTAAAGCAAATATAATATATATAATTAATGACAAAATATTTTCCACATAAAGTTAATTTAAGTCAAAATCAATTGGAAAAATTAGCAAGAGCTGTTTGAAATAATTCAGCAATAACATTACGACTTACTCATCATGAATTAAATGGCTCACATGAGCTGATGCTTACAAAAACGCAAATTAATAAATTAAGAAAAGCAATGACTAATGGTGTTGGTTCAGATATTAAAATAAGTCAAACACAAATTAGAAAAGTTGTTAGACAAGGTAGTGGTGTGGCGAGTACACTTGCAAAATATGCTTGGAGAGCAGTAAAGCCATTGGCTGCAAGCGCATTATCATCTTTAGGAACTTATGCTTACAACAAAGTTTTTGGTTAAAAAGGTAAAGGTTTACACGCATATGCCACAGGCGATGGTTTACACTCATATGCTACGGGTAAAGGTTTAATGGTTTCTCCAAGACCTGGAATGATGATGCCTTTTAATCCTCCTCCTTTTGTTGGAAGAGGAAGAAGAAATAAAAAAACAGATTTTAACCCATCGACAACCAGCCGTTTTTACGTTTTCGGAGTGATTTTCCAGCAAAAACGACTTTATATTTATAATGACTTTATATTTGAAACTACTACGGAAAGTGGTGCTGCCCTAAACTACTGAAGGCTCAAGGTCTCTGAAAACGTCATTGTGACGCAGCTATTTTTCAATCGTGGAACTCAAGAACGGCCCAAGTTCGGTTTGTTTGCGAATTTTGCTAAGTTTACAGCCATTTTTCATCTTTAGTGGCAGCCTGATGAGCATCATTAAGCGTGGCGGTTGCTAAGAGTCCACTTTCTCAAAGAAGCGAGCAAGGTGATGTACTTTGTTGTCAAATTTGGCTTGTTACTCCACGAACTGGGAATTTGGATCGTCAGACACTTAGTACCTTTGGGACTCGACTTTGGATGAATTTCTCGACCTACCGCCGTATATTTTGGAATTTGCAAGCACTGAAAATCCCCACAAGCACCAATTTTTGGCGGTAGGTCGGAGTTGCTGTAGACTTAGTTTATATGTGAAAAAATTGGGGGAAGGGACGGGTGCTGTCAAAAATTCTCGTTATTTTCCAGCATACAATGCGGTCGAGATGTTGAAAATAGCGGGAAGGCTGGATTGCACTGGAACAAAAGGCTGTCTCTACGCTTAGGAAAAGAATATGAACAAAAAAAGTCATTTCTAAGCTAGAACAAGGATTGAATTTTACTATGATGGTCGAAGTTTTGTTTTTTGACGATAATTTCTTTAAGAAACATAACAGTAAAAAGGGGCATTTTTGTTGTTTCTGTTTAACGCTAAAAATGGTCATTTTTGTTCTTGTCCAAACTCAAAAGGTCATATTTGGTCAAAAGTGCTACGTTTCTCGCGTTTATTGGATATCCAAATTTAAAGGGCATCCCATTTCATGCTAACAACTGACAGTTGAGCCAATATTCGCGCGATTGAGAAAGTTGCAACGTTTTGAAGCATGGGAGTCTTTTGCGACCGGTTTTGGCCGGCACGGTAGTCAATGGGTTAATTAAGTTTGAAAATAAACCATTGTCAAACCTTCATCTTCAAAATTGGTGTAATTATTTACATATTCCAATTAAAGGAATTTTCAGTAGAAATGAATATAAGCCTAGAAATCATTCACCTTGTATTATTAATCTTGATGAATTTGAAAATCAAGGAACTCATTGGACATGTTGTGCCCCAGCAATAAATGATAAAAAAACATTATGGTATTTTGATTCATTTGGTATGCATTTTCCTCGAGAATATGAAAATAGAGCTGAAAAAGATAAAATGAAAGTAATATACAATGACATATCTTATCAAAATATTTGTAGTGTTTTATGTGGATATTATTGCATATATTTTCTTCATCGTTGGTCATTAGGTGAAAATTATTATACTACTATTAAAAAGATTCAGTATTAATGATGTTAATTATAATGAAAAATTCATAGAGAAGTACTTTCGAAATTTTGAAAAACAGATTTAAATCTACTTTAAAAATATGTAAATTATATATATAATGAAATCATATTGTGTAAAACAAAAAAAAAACCAAACTGAATGTGTTCCCGGTAGTGAGCAATATGTTAAAACAAAAAATAGGCGCTTGATGATGAAATGTATATGTGTTGAATGTGGTATAACTAAAACTAAATTTGTAAAAAACCAAGAAGGTGGTGCTCAGGCTAGACATAGAGGTCCTTCTACAGTTGATAAAATCGCTTATGTTGCATCAAATTTCGTAACACCTTCCCCAAGTTTTGCTGTTTTTGGAAAAGCTTTAGCTGGCCAAGCATTTAAAGGAATCAAAGATAATGTTGATTATTATAGACAAGGTAACAATACAAAAAGAGACTCTCACGCCTCGTGCAAGAATTGGATTATACCTAAAACCAAAAACAGGAGGCGCGCTCGCTAAATATAGATAATTCTGCAATGAATTTACTTGGTTTTTGAAAATATGTAAATTATATAGATAATGAAATCATATTGTGTTAAACAGAAAAAACAAACTGAATGTGTTCCAGGTAGTGAACAATATGTTAAAACAAAAAATAGGCGCTTGATGATGAAATGTACATGTGTTGAATGTGGTATTATTAAAACTAAATTTATAAAAAATCAATATGGAAAAGGAGTTGATATTCATAAAACAATTGGTAAATTACCAAAACCAAAAAGAGGAGTTACTCTTCCTGGTCATAGTTATACAGGCCCATATAACCTATTAGATCAACAATTGAAATATGATCCAAATACTGGAGAAATTCTTGAAATTTATCAACAACCAACTGGTAAAATTGATGCCGTAGCCATGCAACATGATGTTGATTACACTGTTTGCGGAGATAATAAAAAATGCAAATATGAAGCTGATCGAAAAATGGTGAAATCTCTTGATGCTATTCCTAATAAAGAAAGACAATGGGGCCATTGGTTAGCTAGAAATGCAATTAATACTAAACAAAAGCTAGGGCTTGGGGCTCCAAAAAACGGACAAAGCCGTCGAGTTGGCAAGAAAAATTAGCAGATGAACGTAATTGTAAATCATATTGACCAAACATGGGCTGCAGATCTTGTTGAAATGCAACAATTTAGTAAATGGAATAAAGGTTATAAGTATCTTCGTACGGTAATTGATGTTTTCAGTAAATATGGTTGGATTGTACCATTAAAAGACAAAAACGGTGAAATAGTTACTGAGGCATTCAAAACTATATTCAAAGAAAGAAGAAAACCAGAATATTTGTGGACTGATTAAGGTTCAGAGTTCTACAACAAACATCTAAAAGACTTACTAAATAAACATAACATAACACTGTATTCGACAAAAAAGAGGAAAATCATCAGTAGTAGAAAGATGGAATTGAACAATTAAAAACAAAATGTGGAAGCAATTTACTGTTCAAGGCAATACACAATATTTAGATATATTACCAAAAATATTGGAAAAATATAATAACACAAAACATAGTTCAATTAAAATGACACCCATAGAGGCATCAAAAGTAAAGAATCAAGGAGTTGTTTACTTTAATTTGTATGGTGGTATAGAGCCATTGTCATATAAACCAAAATTTAAGGTTGGTGATAAGGTTCGAATATCAAAGTACAAAAGAAAGACTTTCGATAAAGGTTACTCACCAAATTGGACAGAAGAGATAAAAATCTTGTACACTAACCCAATCACTTACAAAATAAAAGGATCATTTTATGAACCCGAATTATTGGAAGCAAAACAACATGTATTTAGAATTGATAAAGTCATTCGTTGAGATTATTAGAAGAAACAAGCTTTGGTGAAATGCAAAGGATACAATGATGATTTCAATAGTTGGATACCAATGAAAGATTTACAAAAGTTGTTTAAGTGATATATCAAATAGAAGAAAACAAAATAATAAAAATTAAATTGTGAGTAAGGAGGGCATCAAGTGTAAAAAAAATAAGAAAAAGTTTTTCAAAATTTGAGAAAAAAGATTTTGAAAAATTAAATAAAAAAACTCCAATTTTTATATCTGAGGTTTCCGGTGCATTTTTTATATTTTGCACTGGACCCCCCAATTATATAACTACTTCCTTATTGGCTCTTTCATAAAATGATTTTTTTAGCAAATCGTACGAGAGAGGTTACAATGTTATGTTGAGCTCGGTAGCGTTCCCACGTGACTGGAGATGGACGTTTGTTATGAATTCGAAGCAGGCGGTCCCGCCTCCTAATTGCAAGGCGCACCTTGCTATCCACCCAAGGTTTATCATTTGGACATATTGTAACCGTTTTCAGTGGAATATACTTCTCAATAATTGAACGGAAATGACTATACCAACTTGAATAGATTTCATCGATGTCATTAGTGTTTTCACACAGAGAAATCCAGTCCAACTGCGATAGTTCCCAATTCAAATCTGTGATATTAACGTTATTAAAATTCCACATATGTCTTTTGTACGACCGCCTTCTGTAACTGAAAAGATTCATACTTGCGAAAATAACAGAGTGATCGCAATTGGATGGGGGACTTAAAGTCCCAGGAGCACTAAAACGCTCCGGACAGTTTGTGATAACCAAATCGATCAAGTATTGTCGAACTGTAAAAGGTTACCCAAGTGCTAACCGTGCCTTCAGCAGACTATTTGCATCGAGATAAGCTTCTAGACAAGTAAAATCAAGAGCGTAAGAAAAAATATCAACAAACAAAAATAACAATAATTGAATATACAATTTACAATTATGATTTCATTTTCTCCTCTACAAAATATTCTAACACAAGAATATTAATAAGAAAATCATTCAATGGTATACGAAATATAACTAGTTTTTACAAAGATCATCCAAACGATGAATTCAACAAATTGGAAATAATTACATTATACTATCAAATGCTATACAAACCATTTTATTTTTAATCAATAATGAATTTAATATAAACAAATGATATATGCAAAAAAGGAAAGTCCTTGATTTTAATCATATATCAAAAGATCTATCAAATGATAGAAAACAAGAGCTTATGGCTCTCTACAAGTAAAGCAACGGTTTATACACAAGGCAATGTATCAACATTTCAAACGATTGAATCTTGTCTTGAGCGTATGATCGTCGGGATTGGTTGATTTAGGGGTTCTTATCGGAACTAGCACCCTCAATGCTCCACTCCATGCTCCCTTTTAAGGGTGTGGTATGGTACTCGGAACTTACCAGAAAATAATAAATTTACCTCGCAAAATAGAATTGACTCGTTTTTCAAGTACAACATACGAAAAAACACTAATTGATCTACGTTCTTATTTAAGGGGCGATGAGTACAATCATGATGAATTCATCAATCAAATGAAGCTGCTTGATGGCATTATCACAGATTTATGCCCTCCCATCGATGATAAATTTATCAAGAAATACAATAAGAAATTCACAACTAAGTAATTATCTTTTATATCATCCCGGAATAACGAACGAGCTTGCTTCCACCATTGATTATAAAAATGTAATGTCTTCTTTGAATTACTTATTTTAACTTTATCATATGGTAAGT
>OX419340.1:20416734-20431734 GCA_948470475.1 Galaxea fascicularis | reverse complement strand
ATTATCAATACTGATATAATAAAAATCTATTTCTCGATATGTCTCAATAACAATTTTTCTCGTAGAGAAAATATCTTCTTGCTCCGTAAAGCACTACTTTGCTATTGACAACAATCAAGCTTAAATCCTTCAATACATAATGGGAAGTTTGGATAAATTCAGACGCTAGAATCCGTGTGGATAAACCACCGCAAAAAGGTTGGCCTTAATTTGAAGCTTTTCTGACCTGAAACAAGGCTAACTCAAGACGAATTTTTCACTGCAACTGCAACTAGAAATTGTGGATTTGTTGTGACAGGCCATGCTAATGAATTTCTTTTTCCTCCCTGGAATTTGTACAAAACAAAAGAAAATCAAAGGGTGGGACCCAGGTCAAAAGCTTGAGAAAAGCCCGAAGTAGCTGGAAGATAGCAGGGAAGATACGAAATACTGCCTGGAGTTAAAATGTGGAGTGGTGTTTCATTTGCGTTCTCAGTGCTGAGAATGGACAAGTATTGATCTGTAGAACGTTTTATAAAAAAAGGTAGGTTGGTTAAGCGGACCGCTGCTACAATCCTTAAAGGAACGTGTTCTTCAATGCTCAAGAGCCAAGACCCCAAGTGAACTGTTTGAACCCATTCTATGCTTAGGTTCGTACAAGGACACTAAACTGTGTTGCCTTTTCACATTCAGATTACAATTTTCACACAGAAGCCCACCGAAAACGTCCCAAGTTTATGCTGCATTTCCCGTGTTGGAGTCAATTGCAACAACCCACTCGCGACTACACTCCTCAAGCTTTTTTCGGCGAGCACCCTTTCGTATCTTCTTCTCTACCGGTGATTCAGGTGATGGCAGACCATTCAGCACAATGTTGCCATTTCCTTCAGCTGATGTGGAATAAAGACCGTCTTTCACAACAGGGGAATTGCCAATGTCTTCTCCAGACTCATCAGAGTCCTCACGGCTGTCTTCTCCATCCACAATAAAGTTGTCTTCTTCAAAAGAGTCCATTCTTTCATACTTGTGAACAGTCCGTAAAGCCAGAATGTTGACTGGAAAATGAACCACTTTGGCCGGTTTTGACTGAAGAGAAAGAAAACATAACATTTCAAACCCTGAAAGCCTTCAGTAATCGCTTCATGTTGCTTCAGTTGGTTGGATAGCAAAATATCCAACGGGCTTATATACCGACGCTGTCTTCACTTCGGCAAAGGTAGTCAAGAAAACGCCAGAAAGCTAGGCTTAGGCCAATAAATAATTCACTGCCCTAATGTTTGACTGACTAAATGGGCAAAGTAAAAAAAACACTTGAAATAGTAACTGAGAAAAACATAAACAAAAATGAAGCACGTCAGTAAGATGCCATATCCAGCTCGAGTCAACAGGTGATACTGAAGTTATTTTTGTATCTATACTGTCCTTTGAATTACTTGCTGTAAGCTGCTACCTTTCAAAATGTAACACTGTCCATGGTGCACCTACTCCCACTGTGTACTGGGTTCGTACACTTTTTCAGGCCAAAGATTCAAGGACTTTTCAAGGACTTTCCAGGACCCGACTTAGAAAATTCAAGGACTTTTTGTAATGACAATTTTACCTGAAAACACGCAAACACCTTAAAAGCAGATATTTTTCGATCTTGTTCAATAAAAAAATCAAGGACTTTCAAGGACCCAAAACGAAATTCAAGTACTTTCAAGGCCTTGAAATCAGCCTCCTGAAATTCAAGGGTTTTCAAGACGCGTACAAACCCTGTGTGTAATACTGTCACTCACCGGAGCTTCGGGGTTCTTTAAAATAGATCCCCTCCTACGGATAACTTCACCAGGCATCATGACATACTCAGGAAACACTGCATTAACTGGTTCCACGATAACAGACGGCCGACAATCTTTCGATGTGCCTTCAGCTGATGGAGGTTCGGGTGTTCCCAAAGTTTCCTTGAGCTCTTCCGACGGATTGCCGATGTATGTAACTGGTGGTGGTGATTCAGATGCAATAACCGTCGCCTCTACATCAGACGATTCGTGTGTCGAGTTTTTAACGTCATCCTGAGGCTCTGTGCTTGGTTCAGTGGAGTGGAGTCGGAGAGGACGAACTACAGCGATTGGGTGTGATGTGGGTTTCATGTCAGAAGTAGCTGAGGGGAATTAAGAAAAGGACAGAGTAAGTGTTTCCAAATGAAGTAGTAGCAAACAGCTAAACAGGAACTGAAGAAAATTGCGTTGACTAGGCTACGCTTAAGGAAACAGCACATTTTTACGAAATATAGCAATGTACACGTTCCAATGTATACCAGGGATACAAACCTTGAGATTCGTGTAGATCCGTTTCCCGTTTCAGTTTAGTGATACTGGTTGTTAGACAAGGTACAGTGCGACTGGACATGAGCGACATTAGCGTTGACTCAAGCTTTTGAAGGGAAGGTCTTCTGTCAGGCTCCACCCAGCATTGCAACATTAATCCATACCTGCAAAGTAAAACCAGGACTGTCACTAATTTTTGACGTCGGTGGGGATGTGCAAAACGTAGCCAGGGAATTCAGCTATTGTGGTACAGTCAGAGTGCTGCTTTAGACCTTTTTGCACATAGTTCCTTACATTGAGTCCATTACGTCTCCTCTGTTACGTGGCTCTGGCAGCTGGTACAGACGGTCTTCTATCACACTCTGTAACACGTCTTCATTTGAAAGCTGCTCGTACGGTTGTTTACCGCATTCCACGATCTCCCAAAGAGTTACTCCAAATGACCTGCAGAATAAAACAAACGAGATAAGCAAGCTGAAGGACAGCATTACACCCCACTGTCATAAAGGAGTGAAACATCGTTGATACAGAAACAACGGGACGAGATGAACCAACAAAGAAGTTCTCTCAATCTGCACTTAGAATTTGGTGTTATCAACGAAGCTGACAATGTAAGTTGACCACCGTACAGCGATTCTAAAAAATGACAATTCGAGCGTAGCCCTTCGTCAAACAAAATCCAATTAACGAGCGTCAGAGCGAATCGATTCGCCCTGACGAGGGGCTAATGCTGGGAACGTCAGGTTTTAGAATCCCTATACAATGGTCAATTTACATTATCAAAACACCAAATGCTTGTGTACACCCCCCTCCCCCACCACCACCACCACCACCGACGCAGCACCCGAGGTTTTTTAGAAACTAACCCCTATCATCAATCCGCACTTGACTGGCTGCGTTTTATGACTGGTACGAGTATTTTGCAAGACTGATTTAATGAAACAACAACCAAAACCCGAGATAATTATTTGCTAAGTCCTTTTAGTTAACTCAGTGTATTGTGGCCACGCACCAAACATTTCCTTGGCTGGACGGTGGTGTAGTTACCAGGAATCCATCCTCCTGGGTGACCACGCCTTCTGGGGGCAGCCATCTGACGGGGATGGTATTAGGAGCGTTTGGTCTGTTATAGTAGTCACTCTGAAATGAAACAGCAACTGTAACCTCAAGGGAACATAGGCACGCAATGCCTGCTTGAGCTATTTTGTGAAAAGTGGTAAAATGTTGATAAGATAGGGAGAAGTCAGAAAATGGTTGAATGGTGAGTCATTTATCTGTGGCGCTTTTGGTTTTTGCTATGGTATCGGAGAAGTACGAGCAAACTGTTTTTCATTTGATTTTTGTTTAGCTTTCTTATTTCTAAGACTGATTTTGAGTTTGATTCGTACCAATCAAATAATCATTCATCCTACATTTTTTGAAACAAGAGTTTCATTAATTCCACAAAAACCGATATGTAATATATTTTCTATTATTTGTTCATTTTCTTTCTCCGCACTTTCGCAAACACTATATTCGTCCAGTCTCTCAAATTCCCAAAATATACGTACACGTGCTGATACAGTTCCAGGACCATGTGAAGAAATATTTCCAAACAGACGAACTATGCAACATACTACAATATAAGAGACCACAAAAAGCGAATCAACGTTGAATACAGTACTGATAATGAATATAGATATAATTGCCGTAACGATCAATTTCTGATTTTCAAGTGCTTTGTACTTTTTACTTCGGACAGCAAAAATAGCCCGACCTAAACAAACGCTCTTATTTCAGTGTTTGGGCCTTTTGCTGACAACGTCTGTGTACAGCAAGCAGATGAGCGTAACACCGCGATATATCCCGAAATAAGGGCAATATTAAACTTACCGACTCGAACACAAACCACCAATTAATTCCAAAATAAGCTCCTCCGAATTAAGAGAGTCAACAGCTGTACAATACTAAAAAACCCGATCAACAGACAAACAACGGGTCGAAATCCGCCAATAAGAAGAAGAGAAAATTGAAGTTGAGAAAAGTAACCAATAAAAAACGGTTAAAAGTGACCAATCATTGTAACAGAAAATAAATTCAATTAGATGTTGTTGTAAACAAGTTGAATTGACCACGTGCAAATCTTGTGATTGATCAAAGCTCATGTTGGATGCACGTGACCGATCAAAGTTCGGAGTCGCATTTAACCAACAGCGCTGCCTTATTCATGTGGGAATTAACCAACGAACTTGCTATTACCAAACGTATGCACGTGATAGATCAAAGTTGAAAATCGCATTTGATAAACAGGGCTGTATGTCTTGGTGCCTGTTTACACGTGAGACAAAAGTAATCCATTTGACAAATGAAATTGCTCACTATCCGAAATCACCATTTTCATTGTTTAACATAAAAACGGCTTCACTTCAAGGGGAACAAATATCCAGATTAAGGATTCCCTTCCATAGCATTTTTCTTCCGTACAAATATCACTTGTGGAAACAGCCACTTCTGATTAGACTACTAGATTAATATTTATAGTTTTCAAATCCATCAAACATATGTTTATTTTCGTCACACAATGCTCTTCCAGTTTTAACAATCTTGTATTTCTCATTAAATTTCCTCTTACACTGCTCGCAGGTTTGCTTTTAAAGTGAAGTAACCGCTTTGACATTGGGAAAGGACGAACGTGTCGCTCAAGGAAAAGACACAAATCGATTTCCAAGACATTTCCGATCCCCGGTATGTCCACAGAACCCTTGCCGAACACTCGTATTCTCGCAGTAGCGATGACAATGGAACTACACACTGAGGAAGCAATCGTTTCCAATAATTTTTTTTTGAGTAACATTTAGTCGCGATTTGGAATTATTTAATTCCGAGAAAAATAGAACTTTTGCGAGGATGTCAAGGAGCATTTTAAACACAACTTTTGATTGGCTTTTCATTACACAATAACTTAGCGCTGATTGGCTCTGTAATAATTTTTACGTGGACTCCGGCTGATCTTTGCTAACAATGGGAAAGGAATGTGCTGCTCGTTTCAGCAGACGTTCATTGGCAGGGTCCGACAAATATTTTTGACAAAACTTGTCCCTGGGCAAGTGGCATGTCAAAATCACTTGCCCACCAGAATGAGCTAGTTGTCCCAGTTAATAATGGTAGAGGACAAGCAATTCATTGAACTGTAGCAAAATCAGTTCATGCAGTCAGTTTTCATGACACATGCAATGTGATTCGCACTGTTTGCATGGGCATAAAGGGGATCCTTTCGAAATTTGTCGCTTCCCATTACCAGTGGGCTCTTTGGGTACGAAACATTTGGCCACGCACAGCATATTTTACACTTCAAGACACCGTGTGTTGTGTCTTTGTCAGCCACGAAACTCTTCCAACCATTTAGGTTGGAACACTCATCTGCGTTTGTTTGCATCATATTCCTTGTTGTATTCAACACATTTCGCGTTGTACCCGGAGTACAAACAGTGTCGCAGGATTATCCATAAATTATAATCAATCGAACCGATATGGCGGAAAAACATGTTGTAAGGGGTATAGCAGCGAAGCCTTGAGAGGTTTACGCGGGAAAGTACTGGGTATGAAACTCAAGAAGAGATGTAAAATGGCGATCGAAAAGTAAAGTAAAGTATTGCATTTCGAAAAGCTTTGATGGGAATTACTCAAGGTAAACGTTTAATACTTGGATATCTAAAATTTATTGCGCGAAATTGCTCGCAACTCAAATGCTACAACCCGGCGGCCTTTTTCTAGAAATAAAACACTTGCCCGGTATTCTGTTCAACTTGTCCCGGGCGTCCGGGCCTGGTATTTGTCGGACCCTGATTGGGGAGGAAAGATTGCGTGACGAACCAAAAGAGCGTCTGCGAAGGAGACTGAACAGACGGTTGTTATAACCAACAAGCCGCGGCCGTAAACTTCAAATACTTTCGTCCCCACCTTACTACCTTCATCATCCATCGAAACAGCACAACTCATACTTCAGTCTAATCTGACTCCAGTATCTCAAGCCTATTGTTGTCATTCACGCATGCGTTAAATATGCAAACCCTTTTCTCCGGAAAGACTACCATAATGGTGGTACCCCTTGGCGTGATAGTAATAAATACATCACGCAACATGACATGGATGACGCGTGACATTCCACGCTGATGTTCCTTTGAGCGTAATCAACACGCATGTGTAACTTAGTCTCAGTGCTGACCATCACTGACCACATGCTTTCAAAAACACCTTTAAAACAGGGAATTAGATTGGCCGCTGGCTGAAACAATGCCATCTAAAAAAACCTTTATTTCATTGGTTCAAGGCAGAACCATCCGACCACGGAAGAATTTCTTGAGCTTCATGCTGACATAGAGCGATTTTGTTTACACAAAATAGCTCAAAAAGGCAACAAAACTGGCAAATCTAACGAATTCACAGACCTCATAAATGCATCTTGAAATTCCATAATCTCCTATTTTGACGGACAGGTCAGGAAATACAAGACAGTTTCGAGCAGCAAGGTCACTGCAACGATAAGAGAAATTTGTAAGTCACAAAAATTTGTCCTAAGGAAAAGGAGCATAAGACTGATTTTAGCAAGCAACAAATAAACTATCCCCTTCGTACATACTCCCCATTATCATTTTTACTTTTACTCATAATCCTATACTTAGTAGTAGTGGATCTGCACAAAGCAGGAAGCTA
Source organism: Galaxea fascicularis (assembly GCA_948470475.1). Classification (NCBI taxonomy): domain Eukaryota; kingdom Metazoa; phylum Cnidaria; class Anthozoa; order Scleractinia; family Euphylliidae; genus Galaxea; species Galaxea fascicularis. The sequence goes on along the minus strand of OX419340.1, from coordinate 20,424,754 downwards.
AGATGTTTATCAAAGTTTAGCGATTCCAATGCGATATGAACAGTTCATTCCGGTTAACTAACCTGTGGTAAAAGAAGTTTGCGTGCAAGCAGTGAAGACCGGAAGCGATATCTATTGACATGCGCAGTGGCAGAGGAACACCTTCCCATTTCTTGTCGCACTGTCGTTCCAACAGGAATTTCTTTAAATCGCCCTGTGAACACGAACAAATACAGATCAGTGTACGGATCATCTTATTAAGCCACGAAATTCTCTTACGGGCCTCGTTCCTGGGAATACATCGATCTCCCTGCAAAATGGTGATTTAAACTCGTCGGCAGATGGATACTGACGAGATCGTCAGTGAAGGAGTTCCTGAACCATTTTAGAAATCTACGATTAAGGTATATAGTAGTCATAGCTTACCACAGGCGTGTGTTCCAAAATGATGAGGTAAGGTTCCTGTTCTGTTGCTTGTCCCAAAACGGTCAACAAGTTCTTGTGTTCGACGCGTCTGTTAAAAGCAAAGCTGAGTTGAGCTTCACTGAAGGTCATCTCATCCTTACACTGGCCTCAGGACAACAAACTGCACACCAACCTTAAAACGTCAGTTTCATTTAGAAAGATCTCCTTCAGCTGTGAATTGGAGTTTCTTCTTAGCTCCTGTGCAGGATAAAAGCAGCAGCAATAAGTCGAGGTATTGTTCGGATCGTGTCTATATACCGTGGGGTGGAGTTATAAAATCGAAAAACAAACGACAACTACGAAAACAATAATAAAAAGGCAAAAGGCAAAGAATGCTTGTGCTTAGCAAGAGCTCAACAGTTACTGATTACTGAAAACGCAGTTCTGTAAAGTATGGATATAGACTTCAGATTTAAGTTTCCGTTTGCATCTTCTTTGAGTCCAACTCACTTTAATCACCACCTTTGTTCTTCTCCATCCGGGTTTGATTCTATAAGCATCTCCCTCATACACCTGTAATAAGCAACAACAAACCACTAAATTCTTTACGAAATTTTCAGAAACAACACGACACTTTTGTTTCTGAAAATTCTTTACCTATTGTTTCTTGTAGCAACTGCTAGCTCCACTGCAACAATCATGATTTACATACCAAAAAAAAGAGCTCCTGACCAGCAGGGAGCTCAATCGCGTTGGGAAATAATCTTTAGCGAAAATAATTCGAAAATGCCTTTTTAAAAGTACCTCCATGAGTTGAAATGTGCAGGATTTAGATACCATTCAACTCATAACAACAGTACTTAGAAAAATCCTACATACTAACCTTCCCAAACCAGCCTGTCCCGAGAATGGAGCCGAATGCCAAACGATCCCGTGGGAACATGCTTTTAAAAAGACTGTAACCTGAAAGAAGTTAGAACACGTTTAATTCTCCCTGTTAATATGCGCTTCTGATCAACTACAGAAATGCCACATTGGACGCTAGAGACGAAGCACTTTTTAAAGCAGACATAAAAGCTTTATTTTTCTCAACAGAATTGATGACATCGAATTTCGATTAAAATGCCAGATAAAAATGTACACTGTTACCTTTGTATCCATCGCTGTCCTCTCCGAGGGGTCTGTAACCTAGCACTGTGACTTTTCCATCAATAGTATCGCCGGATGACCCAACAGAGCTGTCCGCCACTGGGTTATTGAAGCCCAATATAAAACCATCTTGAGCTGACTGGTCTTCATCCCCCATGGTACGGTAACGACCGCGAAATGAAGCAAGCTGAAAACAAACACATCCGTTATCTTGACGATACCAGGTCATTTTCTTCAAAACATTGATGTAAATTCATTTTTGTTTCAAACTATCCTATAACTATCCTAAAAAAAAATGCATTTTGATACCTTCCCTGAGCAATCTGAATTCTGTTGGAAAAAAAAGGGGGGACCATGGGGACGAGTTTCATTGGCTACACCGAAAGGTGTAAGCGGAACTTGGTCCAATTAATTAAAAAGAAAAAGCTTGCGGTACACTCTTACTTCTACGGTATCCACACTGCACTGACGAACAGCTTCTGCCTAATGGTGTGCCACAGTCGTGCCATTAACCATTTCCCTCATGTCTTGAATCATAACAATTGAAATTACAGTACACACATGGAAATGCTTAGCTGAGCCCTCACATATCTATCACACAACTTTTGTATTTGCCAACAACAATGAAAAAGAAAGATATTTCAAAAAAGTCAGCAGAAGTTCGAATAATGAAACTAAAACAATTATGTCATGTTTTTATTTTCCGAACAGTAAGGGAACGCTCACACCATTTACTTGCTCGTGTCTCTTTTTAAAAGAGACACGAGCAAGTAAGCATTAAATCTGTATTTTTTAAATTATAAAACTACGCCTTAACAGCCATGAAAATCATATACACACACGCAAACGATAATTATGTTCGCGCGTTTAAAAGATGTGAATTATTTGGACTACAAATTTATCTCAACCCGGCGTTTGTGAAGCTGGACACAAGTGAAAAGAAAAGACAGAATTACTCTAGAACGTAAGAAAAGCATGACAACAACCAAAACGCCCCCACAGTGCACATAATTCTGCCTATTGCTCATAAAGATGTTTTTTTTTTTTTTTCACATCAAAATAATGAATGGTGACGACCACATCCATGACACTTCTTTCGCATTCCACTCCAAGACTTCAAACACACGAGTTCTTTTGTTCTCCTACGAATCTCGACTAAAAGCCAACCATTATATTACTTCATTTACTGAGGATGAGACGACTAAATACTGGATTTGTCAGACAATCTCTAATTTTTAAAAGTCTGGTTGTCTGGGATGGCCTAAGTAATCTGGTAAATAAAGATCAATTTAAAAGCACCTTAAAGAAATGCAAAGAAATGGATCAAATTAGCTTCAAAAAAGGAACTTAAATAAACTTGAATAAAAACATTGAGGATTTCGTATTTTTTTAAAACCACTGTTTTATTTGTATATAAATTTATTGTCACTGCTATGTAAAGGATACAGCTCGTAAATATTTTCTTATTTTTGTTTACATGTATTCATCTTTTAATATGTACAGTAATTATTTTAACTATTATTTTATTATTAATTGTTTATTAATTATCATCTTGTAAAGGCCCACATCAGTCTAGTGCTGCCATTTTACTTTTGACCTTTTCAAAGAAATGGTGTATGTATGTATTTATATATGCATTGGTGAATGGAGGGATCCTTGACAATAATATACTGTCATTAACACACAGTCATGTGCGTGCGTGCGTGCTTGTGTGCGTGCGTGTGCCATTAGCTGACTGGCCTTCATCTGACTGGATAAAATAATACTTGGATTGGATTACAAATAGCTAAACCCAATGTCCTGCGACATAAATAAAAAATCAAATAAAAAGAAATGTATACAGTGCTACTTGGCATGCCATCATACAATACCTTGGAAATCCATACTGCTCCAGATGTTCTTCTAAATCGTCGATAACCCAACAGTGAAATCACCAGTACTACGAACGTTGCAGTAAGAGCAGCCATGGCAACCAGTGAGGCAGAGTTTGAACTGTCATCTGGCACATTGCCGCTGCTCACAGCTGCTGCTGATGGGTGGGCAGTGGAATTAGTGACAGTCACAATCATTGTGGCCTGAATTGAAACAAAATAAAATGACAATAACAATAATGTTTGAGCTGACAAACTATAGTCCTTAAAGTTCCAGGTCAAATTTGCAAGCCAAAATTAAATCCAACTCATTGGCCTTCCTCTCACAGGTCACTGATTACTGCTGCTGAGTCCCTTGGACCTGTAGAGACTGGCCGTTTTATAATTTTAACTGTAATAATTATTAATTTGATACTTATCACTCACATCAAAGGCACTGGGCAAACAAATGTATTGCCAGACTCAATCCATAGCACAATATTTCAATAATAATTGCTTTCAACAATAGAACATCTCTTACTGAGCATTTCAAAATCTTCAGTTTTAAATACATTGGTAGGGAAATCTCTTCTCTTTTTTAAACTAAGTGCAGTTGAAGTCTTAACACTTAAACTATTATTAATTTTATCTTGTGAATGAAAATAAACTAATATTAAAGACAAACTCAGTGGTAATGATTTAGCAATTAGCTGGGATATCTAGAGAGTTCAATAAGCTCAACTGCACAAAATTAACTGAAACTATAAAGGATCAAGTATAAAGTACAAGGCTAGGAAGTCTGTGTAGCAGTTACTAGAGAAAAAGGGGACACACGTTACAGAGTGCATGTGCTGTACATCAAAATGAAATTCAGGTTAAAATGATTTTCAACCTTGTTTGAATCTCAATTTCTTTTGTCTCCTAACCCTAATAATTCATGATCCATGCATAATTAGGGTTAGGAGATAAAGGAAATTCAATTCAACCTGGATTTCATTTTGACCCACAACAACACATGCAAGAAAGAGGGAAAAAAGCCTGTCCAAGAGGCCCACAGAAATCATCTTTTGTCCACTGTCAAAATAATTATATCACAGGGCTCCATACGAAATAAATGAAAATAAATCAAATGAAATAAAATAGAATAGCGACAGCAAACAGATGACTTTAGTGGGCCAACCCTGGTTTGAAATAATTATTAAAATTGCTACTGTAGTGAAACAAAACCATAGAAATTCAAAAGTTATCACCCTTGAAATGGGCCATGTGCTTTATAAAGAGGCCAAGACGCTAAGCACTCCACAAGGTGAACTGAGCATGACCATAGAATGTTTTCCCCATAATCTCCATATAACTATCTCAGGGCTTATTTTTTGAGGAAATCTGTGTGGGGAAAAGCTGATTAACTTATACTACATCTTTTGCTCAGAACACTTTCCTTTGGCATTTATAGGCAACAACAAACAACAACAACAACACTTTAGTCACATTTCCATTACAGAGTTTTTCAAACTTAAATAATAATATACAACAATTTTGGTATTATCAACAGAGTTGATAAATGTAAATTGGCCACCGTACAGGGATTCTAAAAGCTGACGTTTCGAGCACTAGCCCTTCGTCAGAGCGAATTGAGGAATTATGGGTTGTGTGTAGTTTTTATAGTGGAGTAGGAGCTACGCTATTGGTGGTAACATGGCAACGTGAAAATAGGAATACATTAGTTAAATGAAAAGCGTTCGTTAATACCGTGGGGATTAAGGGTGCCGATTTGGAAGATGAATTTTTGTTCCAAATTCTTGTGGCTTTCCGTTGTACCTTGATGTAGGGAAAGGCCGCAGATAGCCATGTGTTGTTTGGAGTGGTTAGGGAGATTAAAATGACGAGCGACTGGCTTAGATGCGTCCTTGTCATTCTTCTCAACATCGCGAAGGTGTTCCCGAAATCGGTCACCTAGTCGTCTTCCTGTCTCGCCAATGTATAATTTATTGCATAACGTGCAGGTTAGGCAATAAATGACATTTGCGGATGTACATGTGAAACGATTAGTGATCTTAACAGATCGCTTAGGTCCCGATATTTTGCTAGCGTTAAGAATGAATTGACAAGTTTTACATCGTGAGCGCGCGCATTTGAAAGTGCCGGGTAGCTCGTTAGTTTTGAATGCGCTTCTAACTAAAAAGTTGCCGACGTTTTTGTCGCGTTTGAATGAAATTAGTGGAGGTTGCGAAAAGATTCTACCAGTCTCGGGATCATTTTGGAGTAATTTGAAGTTATTGAGAATGATACTTTTGACTGCATGATTATGAGGATGGAAAGTGAGGGTGAATGGAATTCTGTCGTTCTTATCCTTTTGTGACGTTTGTAGTGCTGACTGTCGATCAAATTGTTGGGCGCGATGATGGCCCACTTTGACCACAGAGGCACACAACCCATAATTGCTCGATTCGCTCTGACAAAGGGCTAGCGCTCGAAACGTCAGCTTTTAGAATCCCTGTACGGTGGCCAATTTACATTTATCAACTCTGTTGATAATACCAAAATTGTTGTATATTACTTCCCCACCGACGCAGCACCACAGTTTCTTTAGAAACTACCCCCTTTAAATAATAATAAATTATTATTAGTAACTTAACATATAGAATATACAATTACAGTTAAATATAAAACTAAACATGTGTTACATAGAAGGAACTGCCTAGCAGCTAGATAACCATAAGGTTTTCGAGCTAGCAGCTTGTGATGAAAACAAATCAAAACAGTGTTAATGCGTTTGCAAACTTTGATGCAAGTTCAACAATCAACAACTGCTACATTTGAACCTATGCTATATCAAATAAACCAGTTAACCATTTGTATGAGCACTTTGTGTCTTACATGAACAGTGCTTGTATAAATGGTCTGGTTTGTAGCAATTGAGTGCACCCTGGTAAGGAGGGACGACCCATGTGCAAGGGGCACAAGCAACATGGTGCATTTGTTGTAAGCTTGCTAGACTTGTCTTGTCTTTGTCTTCGCTTGTAGCAGAACCCAAGTTCTTACAACATGATGTCAGAAGTAGGATAATCCCTCACAGTATGTTCCTGTGAGTAACAACTACATGTAACTAAAACAAAGCATCAGAAAACACACACTCACTGTTATCAGCTGATTTCACTCAAACAAGTGCTTTGGATCCCAAGACCTAAATATGGCAGAGCTGTTTGTAAAGCCACCTGAACCACTGGAAATCTGCCACAGAAACCCAGCTCATTCTTGGCAAAAATGGAAGATTAGATTTGAAATTTATTTACAGGCTACAGCAACTTTGACAAAACTGGATGCTCAGAAAGTTGGCCTTTTGCTTAATAACATCGGCGACTGAGGGTGAAGAATCATTACGCCTCTGTGGTAGGAAAGTTTGATGCTTACTTAACTAAGCGCGATCCCCAGTTAATGTTGAGAGAAAAATTTTGGTTGCATTTAAAGAGAGACCCCGCACAAAGTTTTGATTTGTGGGTAAACACTGTTAGACAAAGCTGGGGCAAATGAATGCAAGTTTCCACAAGCGTTCCACAAACAAGCCATAAAAAAGGGACAAGATTACATTCCCATGTACTGATGATCACTCAAAATTGAAATTAAATGACCAAGGTGCAGACTTGTCTCTTGAGAAAACAATACAGATTCTTTCTCTCAAAGAAACCACTCACCTAGAATTGCTAGAATCAAAGTCAGCAACAATCGATGTTATTAGGTCTAGAAGATGTGGTCATTGCAACTTAGAACATACCCCGGGTAAAAGATTTTGTCCAGCAGCCAAACACACCTCAGGGTCTGAAATTAACTTTTTTCTAAGGGAGCCAATTGGTGACTAACCTAAAAATTTTGGTCGCCGAATGGAAGGGTTTGGTCGCCAAAGTTTTTTGGTTTGGTTGTATTAATTTTTGTTTTACTCCAATAGTTTTAATTTACGTTAATTTATAGTAAAAGCACAAAATTTAAACTTTCTTTCACTATAATTAAACAAAATGTTACCATTTAACACAATATTATTACATACAGCTATTAAAGGAGAGACTCACAACAGCCGTGTAACGATAACATAGTCCTACTGTACATCTCAATGAGCAGGTTTGTCAACGTTCATGCGAAGGCTTGTTTAGGCTAACGCTTTATTTGTCACGACTCGTCACGATTTTCACATCACGTTTTCGCCCACGATATCAGAATTGCGAGATATGGCGCCAGGTAATTATGGTAATTACGGCAGCTTTATGTTTTCTTTTAAAAAAGCCCATTTACCTTGGAATTCCAAATGCCGAGGGGACAAAAGGTTAGTCGCCTGCTGGCGACCAGTTCTAAATTTCTGGTCGCCAACGCTCAATTTTTGGTCGCATTGGCCACCAGTCAGTCGCAATGTCGGACCCTGCACCTGTGAGAAATGCAGGAAGATTGGACACTCCCAGTTGTTTGCCGTAGCTCTAAAAGGGCACAGGTTAGCCAGGTGATCCACACGAATTTGCCTCAGCACCAGCCTGCCAACCCAGTCATGGAGTCAACACCCACCTTTATAGGAAGCATTGCAAATGAAGCTGCTGAAAACAAATATACCCTGGATTCAATCTGGAGATGACAAGCTTACCTGATGCATTGAT
>OX419340.1:20404234-20406734 GCA_948470475.1 Galaxea fascicularis | reverse complement strand
GTGTTACCTGTGGAATGGGTCCACAATTTCAGACTCGGCAAGGAATTGACACTCATTTTAGGATCAAAAGATGTCACGTGTCATAAACAACTCAAAAAGTAGAACTGCAGTCGGGATACAATATTCATTTTCCAATATCAGGCTTGTTTTGCACCGCCTAACTTCTAGTAAACTTCCTCAGAACAAGAGTTCTGGAAGCAGCTGTGTTTTAAAAACATAGACACCCAGATAACACTTGAAAGGGACGAATACGGGAGGGGCGAGGGGTATAAGATCAGTGTACCACGTGGCCATTTAAAAAGTTTGCTGCTGTCAATCCAAATTTTGAGATGAATTCCCAAATTCCATTTCGGCACTGTCATGATTTTTGACCTTAACTTCAGCAATTATTTTGTCTCGGTTCCATGTATTCGTTTTCCATGTATGTCAAGTTGTCTTTTGCATTCCTTAATTTTCTTGCCTCTATTCCATATTTGCTCATTCCATATTTTGCTTTCTGCCTTCTGCGGTCAAATCTATGTTCTGTCATTTGGCAAAATGAAATGTTCAACTTTGAACTCAGTTGGCGTTTTAAAATTATGTTGTCTCAATTTCATGTCCTATATGAAGGGCCTTCGGTAAAACGAGGAACACGGACCATTCCGGAACATAAAAAGATTTTGATAATTATGAAGTGGCAATGCTGAAACTACTGAAATTTAACCATTTTACGGTTAAAAATATAACATATATCTGAAATAGAATCTAGAATCTAATAGAAAGAGAATCTAGAGAGAGCACAGTTAAAAATATAACATGTATTTGAAGTAGAATCTAGAATCTAATAGAAAGAGAATCTAGAGAGAGCCACTGAATTGTGTCTGTTCACAGGTTAGTGTGTTTATCCCGACTAAAAAATGTCTTATCAAGGCTGTCAGTGTAGAACGATGGCTGAATCGCTACGAATTTCTGTACTTGGACATGTTTCAGGTAATAAAGTGTCATAACTTGTCGTTCAGTGTGTTATAAATGATGGTTCAAGTGGAAGAAAATAATGTCGCTTTCCTTTGTTCTCCATAAAGTAAGCAAGTTCCTTCTGGCAAATTAATAAATCGTCAGTGCTCCACTACTTACACAAGTAGGAAATCGTGTATACGCAGATCTTTGACGTAATGAATTGCATAACGAATAAAATCAGAAACTTACGTAGGCTGTTTGTAGTCGTATATTTTTCGGTCTAATTGAATGTCACCATCTTGGTTTTCTATAGACACAGTCCCCTATTTTTCCGTGAGAATTGATGCTTCCATTGTACGGCCTCCGTCTTGCTTTGTCATGTTGGGCGCGGTCTGGGTAGAGTGCCAAATCTACTGAGGGAGGTGGGAATTACCCGTAATTTTCCGCCGTATTTCTCTTTTTTATTCATTTTTTTATTTATTTAATATATTTTTGTCATAATTATCATATTTTTTTATGTTCCGGGATGTTCCGTGTTTCTGGTTTTATCGACGGCCGATGTGAAGAGCGTGAACACCAGAAATATGTTATCGTGTCTGAAAACACGAGAAAAATTCTAACCACAAACAGCAACAGTGATTAGTTTGTGGTTTTGATGTTTGCTGATATGTCCTGAACTTTACTATGATTGATCACTTCACAATTAAGGTGGTTCGAAATAGTTTTCATTTTCTTCAGACAAGTTCTACTAATTCTTTTCTAAGTTATGTTTGGTTCATCGTATCACTATGAAATTTGGCACAGAAATAAAAGAAATATCATAGACTCATTACATGACATTTATTTCAGAAAACCTGTTACCATGGCAACCATATGACGCATTCAGTTGAGCCCCTAAAGACGAAATCTTTTATCTTATTTAAAAAACAGGTCGGTGAAATCTTCTCAAACTTCTATATTATATGTTACCAGGAATGATCTTCAAAATATTTCAATTTAAAAAAATTCTGTAGGGAAGATTAAGAATAAAACTACTTTTTGATTATTGCTTTCTTAATTTTTTCCCTACCTACAGAATTTTTAAAAGTCGCACTATAAACGCAGTCAATTGATCTTAGTTGTTACCGAAAAAATCGAAAAAATCGAAAAAATCTACCAAGCGAAAGCGGAAATATAAGCGAGTAAAGTTACGAAACTTCAAAAATTTCGAGTCGACAAGATTAGCATTTGAGCTTGCGCGACACACGCGTGCTCTTACTTTTTGTCGATATGGCGTGAGTTGTTTACGCGCGCGCGCTCTCGGCTAAAACCCTTTCGAGCCTCCTTAACACTCCTGAAATGTGGGAAAAGTTCACATGACCAAAAAAGCGGGAAACAGTTCTCTTGGACGTATATAACATGGCGGACTTTTGAAGGTAAAAGTGTTGGGTTTGTGTCGCTGAACACTCAGCTTGTTTCGAGGGTTAAACGCGCGCGCGCTCCATAAGAAAATATGGTAACCCATCGATCCGAGAAAATTTGGTCATGACGTCACCGTCCGTCCGTACGTACGTACGTACGACCG
>OX419340.1:20349234-20396734 GCA_948470475.1 Galaxea fascicularis | reverse complement strand
AGAAAACATATGGCCATTATCGAACGGGAAGTTCCTTGTGCCAATTGGCACAAAAACTGCACACATCATCGCCTTAGTAGTTATATAGTTGGGGGTACGAGAACATTTTTCCAATTCATGGCTAACAAATGTTTTATGCTCGATACCAACCCAACTTATAACCAAATTTTGGCAATCTATATATTTTTTAATGACTTTAGTTTGCTAATAACCGTACGGTACTTTGTTGATACCAACCCAACTTATAACCGGCGGGGGTACCAAAGCATTTTTCCAATTAATGGCTAACAAATGTTTTATGCTCGATACCAACCCAACTTATAACCAATTTTTGGCAATCTATTTATTTTTTCACATTATTATTCCTTACATCAAATGATTTCATATAATTATCACAAATCGTGATTTCACTGTTTCCCCTCTTCTCTCTCAAAATGATTAAACTATATATTATAAAAAAATATATTGCGTCTGTTTTAAAATGCGTTTGACCCCTATGCGTGACTTTCTTGGAAAAATCACCAAGCGTGACATTCTCGGAAAAATAGGGAAACCCCCGTGAAATGAGTCATCACCTATAGCTATTGTTTCAGATCACGAGACGGTCATATGATTTTTTCTAACCAATCAAAAGCTTCACATTTTCACTTCACAATTGTGAAATTTTTCAGTGAAATTTATTTCATTTGTGAAGTCTAATGTTTGATGTTGTAATGTCCATAAGCATAACTTGTCACATTTTGATTGATTTTTGATTTTACTAGTCACATAAGTAGGTTTAGCCGCCATTTTTAATATTTTCTTTTCATCAGTTACCAATCTGACATCTACTCGTTTTCTGATATTTTCCATCGTTTTTCCGAATCGACACTGTTGTTGACTGTTGGTCATAAGCTTGAAGAAGTCTTTCTCGAAAGCATTTTTGGCATTACTTCTTTTCTGAGTATTGAAGTAAATGTATTGCTTCAACCATGCGGACTGATTGAATTTTAATACTCGATGGACTTTCGTTAATTTTAAACCGAGATCAATATACAGTTGAAGGTTCCTATAATGAAGCACGTATTTTTCCTTATTACTCAATGTTGGAATGAGTTTGTGTACCAGACCAGTTGATATTTTATATTTTTCTGCTATTTTTTTACAATAGCCTGATAGCATATCTTCAGTTACTTTGACTTTTTCTGCCGCAAGTGGATAGTCGTTATGGAGGTCATGCAATTCTTTAGGATATTCTAGATCGACTTCAGGTATCTAACCCTTATTACTGTCTTCTTCGTATTTAGCAAGGTTTAGATTATTAATTTGTTTTTCAGTCAACCATTTAAAACCACCTGTTGGTAGAAACTGACTCATAGCCCAGCCGTATAAATTATTAGCATCTAAATACATAATATACTTTGAGGGCGCCTTCTCATTATATTTTTTCATGTATTTATTATTTGCCTCTCCATATCGGTTAGCTATGTAACTGATACCTCCACGCATGCCTTTTTCAATAAATTTAAACATATCTACATCAGTCATAAGCTCTAGTTTAATATTAGTCATCTTTAACATCGCATCCCAACTCAGACCAGGACTTGTGAAGAAATGACATGGGTCAAGTTTATAGTATTCTAATCAAGTTTTCCTGAAGTTTTCAAAAACATCAGCTAACAGAAGGATATCTTATTTCAGATACAAGTCGTGGTATTCACCCATATTTTTAAGATGAAAAGTGTTCCATACATTTTGAGCATGTTTATAATCTTCATATGTTATATGCTCATTATTCAGGTGCTGTAAAATTCTTCTTTTGGTGGTAGCTTTTCATTGAATTTATCGAAACTGTCCATGAAGTCATATGGATAAACTCCTTTTTGAGACATTAAATCAAGCTTTTTATCTTTGAATTTTTGAGATGTATATTTTAATGAATCTTTTGGTAGTTTACTCACTAGTTTTTCCAAACTTGAGCTCATAAACTGGAAACTGTCAATGAAGGTCAGATGATTACCAAGCATGAATGCCATGTATTTTTCCATGTTATTAGGAATTGCATTAATGTTCATTTGACACTTTTCACCTTTTCTGTTTGTGTATGTATGCTTCTTGACTATTTCACCGATCTCTTGCATTATGAAATGGCTGTCGTATCCTCGGAGGTTATGAAATATTACAGGAATGTTATCACTTATTTGAAGGTTGAGATTGCAATCTTGGTGAGCTGAACCACGATACACACCAGTGATACGACAATGGTCTCTAACTCTTACATCGGTTTTATTATATTTTTTATTACAGATATGACATTCATCAGCTTTTTGGAATTTCTCTTCATCCTCTTTTGTCATTTTCAGTGGTTTGTTAAATTCGTTTTTCATAACTTTTTTACAATATTTAATTTCATCTAACATAGCTTCCATAAATTTGTAAACAGCTTTTTCACCTCTATAAATTTGTTCTGGTTTACTGTATTTATCATCATAACAACAAACGACCTTATATCCATAACCACAGTCTACATGCTTCTGATATGCTTCTGTATATGATTTATCATCATTAGGTTGACAACCATGTATTTTTTCTGTTATTGCCTCAAAATCTGCATATATTACAAATGGCACTGGTAGTTGTTTGTGGAAATTATTGAATTTTAATATATTGTTGTCTTTAGTTGGCATTCTTATCGCTTGTGTGCCATTTACTTGGATGCAGTTTTCTTTATGATTGGCTAATACTTTTTCAGAGCTGAAACATTGCAAACAATGAATACAGAAATGTTTCCTCTCTTTGTGTTTTGTTTGATTGTACATGAATTCATTGAAGTCTATTATCAATACATAGTGTTTGTTTTCATTTTCTGTAATCAATAATAGATTCAAACAATCTTCATTCCTTTCTTTTGAAATGTAAATGGGATATGGTTGTTTGTCTTCATAACCAAAAACATTGATGTTGATTTCATTTTGCTTTTCTATTTTATTATATTGCTTTATGGTGACTGGAAATTCAATTCCTGAATAATTGAGATTTTCAATGAAAGCCTTGTCGACTTTTTTTGTTCTCTGTGGATTCTTTTCTTGTGGATTCAGGTATCTGATATGACACCATCTGAAGCATTCATTGTCCTCATTTTTCATGTTTATCAAACCTTTTGCACTGTTTCTTAGTTCTTGTGGTAATTTGATGTACGAAGAACCTTTCATAGGTTTATATTTTACTATATTGAGATAATGATTATCAACTGATTGAATTGTCCAACCTGATCCCTCGGAAATCCAAACTGCAATTTTATTTAATATATTTTGTTTGGATACTTCAAGTGATTCAGCAATCTCTGGATTGTTTGTAATAGTCTGAGTTTGACTGTTGAAATATGCTGTCTTATAAATTGTTTCTTTATCTGATATTTTTGTGAATGTTACTTTCAATGTTTCAACAAATTTTAGTCCTTTCATTGGTTTTAGTGTATTTGTAATATGGTATGCAACAGCTTTTCTTGTATTTTGTAGTTGAACTAGTGGATCTTTTTTGTTTTTGATGTTTATTTTGTAAGAATTGGTATAACCTTTTAGAGCTTTATCTGTTTGCTCTATCTTAGTCCTTGGTAGTAGTAGCGGTTTTTTAGTCCTTGGCATTGGAACTGGTTTATCCCTAAATTCTAATGGTGGAAGAATTATGTTGTTTTCATAATGATGCACCATCTGTTTGACACTCTTTCTTGGACTTGGAATTGGCTTCCTTAGTTTTGGTATTGATTTAGTTTCAGGCTTCTTGTTATCATTCTGTTTTAATAACAGATTAATTAATTCAGATTTTCTCAATTTTTTTAGATCTCTTTTATTCATACTATTAGTTGAGATAATCTTCTGAAAATTGGTGATGGACTTATCGCTTCCATCTAGCATATTAATTTTTGATATATTCTTCATATATAACCTAGTATCGTAATATCTCTTTAAGTAGATATTGGTCATAATATTCATTTAAAGGTAAGTTATTATTATATATTATGAAGAAAATAATTATAAATGAGTGCGTTTATTATATTCATCCAATTTATGATTTATATGCTTCGGATGAAAATGGAAATATAATAAATATAGTTATTCAAGAGCCTATTACAGGCAGTAAGAATAAAACTGGTTATATATCTTGTTGTGTAAGAAAATATGGAGGTAAACAAAAAGGATACCAAGTTCATAAATTCGTTTGGGAATGTTTTAACGGGTTAATACCTGAAGGAAAAGTAGTAGATCATATCAATGATAAAAGAGATGATAATCGAATATGCAATTTACAACTTATGACACAGAAAGAGAATTGTAAAAAATCGGCAAAAGACAGAGATTATAAATTTATAAATTATAAAATATCAGATAAAGAAAAAAGGAATATAATAAAAAAATATTCGATTGCTTGGCAGAAGAAGGAATATGCTTGTGAGAAATGTAAGAAGACTCTTAAAAATGGTTCTAGATATGTTCATAATAAGAAAAGTAAATAACTAGATATATATCTTATTCAACCATATATCCTCTCCTGTTTCAAACAGGAATAAAAACAGTAATTTTTCACTTATTCTATCTCTTCCATATCTCTCATAATAGTAATAAAAAAGAATGGGAAAGAATTTGACAAATGAATTAATTTCAATAAAAGTGACTCTTCCAATAGTAACATAAGACCCATAAATTTGTTTCCATCCATAAGCTCTCTGGAACGAATATGATACATTGGTGATATCTGTAGAGTGAAAAAATATTGATTCTAACTCAAAAACATTAAAATATGACTTTTCTCTTATGGAATAAATATGAGTGTGTATATACAGATTTTTATTGTAGAATATCATACATTGCTTCATATATTTATTTCATATTATTTCTTTAATAGTTTTCATCTATTTCAACAATAAATTTTAATTCATCAAGTATTTTCATGTCTATACTCGTCATAGATAATTTCATTAATGATACCTGCATTGAGATCATCAATTTTGTTCAGATACATGTTCTCAAACTCATAAAACGTATTTGTAAAACATCTATATGCCATTTTAAGACGAACAAAGACACGCTTTTTCTGATATTGTTTTGTAAGATTATAAGTCTGAAGGTAATTTTTTAAAGAGAATCTCTGATAGTACCTTCTTATTAATCTTGATACTTGTAATTTATTCCGTTCTTTTCTATCTGTTTTAATAGATATATTGCCTGAATTGTCATACAGCTGACAACATCAAGTTTTTTCTTGAATATATCGGTTGCTCTATCAGGAAAATCCAAATCAAGCATCTGAATAGAAATGTTTAATAATTGAATAAGTATTATATCAGTACCTAACATCATAAAGAGTTACATAAAATATGATCAGAATAGAATTACTATTTTGGTCATATAATGACAAAAATTCAAATGGAATATTGTTATTATATATATGTTAGATAAAAATGAAGAGAAATTATAAAGAATTGATTTTATTGACTAAACATATATTTTGTAGTTGTAATTTTTGACAATATTTTCAAGATATATCCTGTTTTCTAGTATTTGAAGAGTTCTTGCTGATATTTTCATGGTTGGTTCATTGTTATCATCAAGAAAGAATATTTTTCTGACCACATATATTTTATGACTACGAGTAATTTCGTTATCCATATATTATAAGTAGATTATTTGTGATCTGTTTCAGAATAATAAGCATCGTCTGTTTCAGGATCATAATCAGGATCTTTTTCAATATCATCTACCTCAGAATAATCTGATTCGGAATCACTATCTTTAAAATCAATGAATTGATCCTTCTTGTAATCATAATAGATTGTTTCGTTATTCATTTTATAAGATTACATAAAATTTATTACCATAATAGATATGCCCAAAAATTTGCTGTATTTTTATTATATGTTAAATTACCATATTTTTTCTCGTATTTTAGATACTCTATTTCTATATCTTTCTCGTCGTTCCTTGTTTTTATGAATCAAAAAGTCTTCATATCTATTATCACCAAAATGAATTATATCCCTTCCATTTAACCAAAGCTTGTTTCTTTTTATAATCTCTTCGAATGACTTTATCAATTCTGAATACATCTTGTTTTGCTTTCAGTAATTCGGGTTCATAAAATGATCCTTTTATTTCTTCATTATTCAAATCTTTTAGTTTGTATGTGATTGGATTAGTGTATTGGATCTCATCTACTATGAATAATTCTTCTGTCCAATTTGGTGTATAACCCTTGTCAAATACATTCCATTTATACTTGGATATTCTGACCTTGTCACCAGCCTTGAATTTCGGTTTAGTTGTTACTTGCCCCATATCACCATGTAGATTGAAGTAGACAGTCCTTCATTGCTCTTTTTGCTTGCTTCTATAGGTGTCATCTTTATGCTTGAATGTTTTGTGTTATTGTACTGTTTTAATATTTGGGGTAACATATCTAAATACTGTGTATTACCTTGAACAGTGAACTGCTTCCACATTTTGGACTTGATTGTTCGATTCCATCTTTCAACCACCGAGGATTTTTCCTCATTCTCTGTTGAGTATATCTGTATATGATATTTCTCCAACAAGTCCTTCAAATGTTGGTTATAGAATTCCTTTCCTTTATCAACCCATAGATATTGTGGTCTTCTGCCTTCATTGAATATTATTTTAAAGGCACTCATGACGGATTCCCCTTTTTGGTCTTTTAAAGGAACAATCCAACCATATTTACTGAAAATATCAATTACCATAAGAAGATATCGATAACCCTCATTCCATTTACTGAATTGTTGCATTTCAACCAGATCAGCAGCCCATATTTCATCAATATGATTTACAATTACACGCCGCCGAGTAAATTTCCTTTTTATGGGTGTATGTAATTCATCTACTAATTTTTCTTGCCAGTTTTCTTTACTCGACGGCTTTTTCCGTTTTTTGAAACACCAAGACCAAGTTTTTGCTTTGTATTGATTGCATTTCGAGCCAACCAATGACCCCATTGTCTTTTATCATATGGTACAGCATCGGTTGGTTGGTTGATAGTATCGCTATTAAAGTGAATAATGCATATGAAGGAAACCATATGTGAACTGCGGAAATGAAATCAAATGAAGAATGATCGTCGCAGTTGTGATCGCAATTTGAAGAAGCCTGAAAAAATTCAGGACTTCAACGGGGATCGAACCCGTGACCTCGCGATTCCGGTGCGATGCTCTATCAACTGAGCTATGAAGCCACTGACGTTGGGAGCTGGTCAATTTAGGGTTCATATGTTCCCGTGAGAGATATGTAAGTGAATAATAGTATCGCTATTGCCGCGTAATAGTGGTATAACAGGCGAAGGGACAACACACGCAGTATACGTTTAAGGACGCAGATATAATATCATCGGTCACGTTTCGGCATTTTGCTGCAGCTAAAGACTACAGCAAAGCGAAACAGTACTGTCCAGTCAGACTACTCCTCCTCCACAAGGGCAAGGGAATGCGAGTCGCTAAAGAAAACAAGAAAAACTTATCACCTTTAGTCTCCTCCCAGATTACGTTGTGGCCACTTTAGACTAGAATACAAGATCGGTTCGTTGCAATATTCACGTCGCAAAAAGTTTGAAAGAACAAAATCTTGTTCTCAATATTCCCGATTTTTTGTCGCCAGAGTCGGAAAAAAAACCCGTCCAGTAAGAAGACATATATCAATCACACTAAACAATAAAAAAACAAATACTGTTTATGGTGAAAGTGCACTTAGCTATCCAAGCTAGATTACAGGCACTCCACTTAAATCCCAAGAAACAAATAATTCAAATAAACTTAACATGATAAGAATCCAAACTGGCGGGAGGCAGGCCAGTTGGCTATGTACAAGGATGACTTGGGGATAGTATAACATGAGAGCAGTAACCACGAAACACTTTCCATTTTGATCCTTCACGAATCAGGTTGATGGGCTTACAATTTCATCTCAATTTCCTAACGTGGGCTTATGCTAACCAATTCACACAGCAACACCATAGGAAACATTTTTTTAATGCTACAAAAACACATTTCCTAATTTTAAAACTAATTTCTCACACCATGGCTTTTCTCGGTCACCTGTGAATATCTTAATGTCCACAAACTGTTTTGTAAACAGGAGAGAGCTACAAAGCAGTTGGCGAAATCGCTATTGCTTCACAGGATACCGAAACAAACACAATTTCACAAAAAGAAAATAAAGCTTATAACTTACACTGAGTTTAGGTATATAACGAATGTCCATATGTATGAATGAAAAAAAACAAAATGGACTACAAAACTTAAAGGTGGAATTGCCTGTCTATGAATTTCGTGCGAACTGACTACGAAAGCAAGTTGTTTACCAACTGAAACTAACCTACTTGAAACGAACACTTAAAAAATCGAGTGCTTGTTTTCTTGTCTTCCAGTCAGCGGTCTGACGTCCCATAAAGCCAGTTACAAAGGAGACCTGGATCGAGAGCGTCTCGTGGGGAAGGAATGCCTGGTTTGGTCGTCTCCTTGTTCTCTCTCACGTGACCTGTAAATGACATACAAGGATTTACTGGTGCTACTAAAGACAGCCTGGTTTTCCGCAGCAGCATCGATCGTTTTTCTCACATTAGGCAGTTTGGTAGTAGGGAGAACTTCCTGGTTTCAGTAGAACCCTTTTGTACTGAGCACCCTTAAGAGTCTACTTGTCATTCACGTAACTTGTTCGTCACGCGCTTGAAACACTTTTTTCATATCTTGCGCGAGAAACTGTGTTGCTCTGTTCCGAGCATTTGAACGTTCGCCAATCATGCAGGCAGCTAAAACATTCAGCACCACAAGGTGGCATGCCACCACCTCGAGCATACCCAAACTGGCTTCAAAGAAGCAATGGGGACGATTTTCTGCTCGTCTGATTCATCAACCGAATTAAAAAAATTTCACCGCATAACAACAGTTGAGTCCGGGAATGTAAGTTTGATAAGGGATGTAGGTTACATTGACATTTAGCACGCCATTTCGTTAACAGTAAAAACTTCTTCTTGTTGAAAGGTGAAGGTAGGTCTATGCTGACATCTTGACAATGATTACAGTGATGATTCAAATCCATTCAAAAGGGTTTTGAAAGCAAAATGAAAACGTGGCGCGCGCAATGTCGTGGAGAACCCTCTAAAGTAACATAAACAGATGATCGTAGGCACTACACATCATGACTTGAAATACCTGGGAGAGTACCTTTTATTAGCCGGATACCTGTCTGGCTGTGCCTTTGAAGAAGAGCCAATGAAACGTAACATTCTCCTTGAAACAGGACTGAAAACTCACTATAGACACAAGTTACTGAAGCCAAACCAAAAGCGACACAGAAATCGACAAAAATTGGTACCTTGAATTTCCAGTGCATGTTGGCCGGCGGAAAGACGAACGCTTCATATTCCATGGTTTATTCTCATATGATTTTGACTTACAGAGAAAGAAAGGTTACCTTGAAACGCAAAAAACATCCTGGTCGACTGGAGGAAATGAAACGATAACTTTGTCGAGGTGATCCTTTTTTTCCGGAGTGTTCGTTATCCAATGTCGCCTTTTACCGAGTTTTACTCACTTTGGAAGAAAAGGCAAGTGAGAATTTTAAATGTATTTAAATTGGCGCACACTTAAGCGATGAAGTTTACTGAAAAAAGGTTTTAACTGATTATTAACATACAGAAAATGTACCTTGCTGTGTTCCTCTGCCACACTTCACGTCTCCTGACATGGTTTTGCACAAACAATGAATTGATAAGATTTAAGTTTAAAGTCAAAACAGAATCAGGTACCTCAGTCTTTGTTGTTCCGTTCTGCTCTCAACTGATATTCTGTTCGTGGCAGGCTTCAGATCTTCCCGCTCGTACGCTACCCCCCACCCCTCCCTCAAATAAACATAGCTTAATCAAGCCAGGTGAACACCCCTCGAACAAACCTTGTACTCACCTGCTGCGGGATCTGGACTTATCTTTTTCCTCACTGTTGGAGTCTTGTTTATCATTCATCTCGTCAGTAGGAATCTCCGCTTTCCTCTGTTCCTCTTTGCCGCTCTCCTTGTCGTCTTCTCTGTCTTCATCTTTGTCCCTGTCACGCTTGTCATCATTGTCTCGTCGCCTTTCTTTGTCTTTAGATCTTTCCCGATCTCGGTCACGATCTCTATCGCGGTCCTTATCACGACGACGGTCTTTCTCTCGATCACGATCCCTGTCACGACTTCTGTCACGCTCTCGACTCCTGTCACGATCACGCTTACGGTCACGGTCGCGGTCACGGTCCCTGTCCCTGTCACGATCACGGTCTCTGTCTCGGTCACGATCCCTGTCGCGGTCACGGTCCCTCTTGCGGTCACGCTCTCTCTCCCTTTCCCTGTCCTTGTCCCTGTCCCGGCCCCTGTCTCGGTCTTTCCTTCGTTCCCGGTCGCGATCGCCACTGCGTTCTCGATCCTTCTCCGGTTTCTTTTCACGATCTCGATCCATGTCTTTCTTGACTTCATCTTTCTCTTTTGACTTTGAACGCATAGGCTCATTTTTCTTTTGCTGACAAATAAGAGTTGATAACAAAAAAAAAAAATTAAATACATATGATCTAAAATTAACGAACAAACAACTAAACAAACCTGTTTACCAAAACTACACTTGTAGCTGATATTCAACGCCAATTGGTGGGACAACTGTTTTAATTCATCGTAAGTCATGCACATTTTTACGCCCCTCGAAATCGTGGAGAATATGTCTGTCACAATGATTTGTGAAGTCAAGATCTTCATCAACCTCGATTCCCAGGATTTTATGTGAATGGACATTCTCAATTGGTGAATTGTTGAGAATTATAGAGAGTTGATCTACACTGCTGTTTTGTTCTAGATGTTGCTTTTCCATGCGTTTTCCCAGTCTCTTGCCTCTAATAAGCGTTGATTTCGTTTTCTTCTCGTTGATGATCATTTTGTTCATTATTACCCACTGTTGGATATTTTCTAAGTCTTTTTGAATATTGTTATTCATTGGTGAGATGTTATCCCATCTTGAACTTAATATTAATGTTGCATCATAGGCGTAGATATTCACATTTGAATTTTGGACGTAAAGTGGGACATCATTTATGAAGATAAGAAAAAGCATGGGACCAACGATGGTTCCCTGTGGAATACCTTGGTTGATTGGTAACAGAGAAGACGTACATCCATTGCCATCGGTTCGACAAAACTGAGCTTCGTAATTATTACTTCATCATCATTATTATTTACCCCAGTGCACATTTTTGTTTAGTATCACAATGTTGGGGTCAGAAGTAACATGCAGGGTGGTGGCTGGGTTGGTGGTCACTAGTGCACAACAACAAACCATATCAAAATTGTAAATCTGTAGTCCATACACAAACTAGGCAGTGAGTTGAAGTCAGTCGAGTTGCTATGCCAATAGCCCTCTACAGCACACAGCACTCACCTTCAGCTCTTCAATGGTGCTCTTGATCTTAGCATAACCCATATGCTGCTTGCCTTGCAGGTGGTCATCTACTCGTGTTTGTGCGTCACCAATAATGAGGAATGCACCACACACTTCACAAACTTCCATTTGCTTCTCCTGAGCAGACATTAAGTTCAGGTCACGTGATTGCTGAAAAAACAAGCCGTATCACCGGTTAAATCGTGGGGGACAGAAAGTGCTTAAAACAGTCCATGAGTGTGTTTGTGTTTTGTTTATGGACTCTGAAATATGCAACTGATATAAATTAAGACATGTGGTCAGATCAATTTTAAGCTTTTCAGGTGCATGCACTCTATGCCAACCATTTCATCTTCACTGAATACCACAGCATGCATCAGTAATGGCAATAAACGTCTCACCATTTGCAGCATCTCCCGTTCGTTTTTTAGCTGTTCGCATAACTTCATAACACCCTGTGCTTCTTCAACTTTTCCTTCACAGCCCAGCTGTTCAACCTGTAAAAAAGTCAATTTTCACACTGTCATGTACTTCACTTGTGACTAAGCTTGTCAGATATTTTACTGTAGTTGACAGTCACTTGCACAGAGGACCCTGGGAACGAGGTTGTCACTTGCATTGCTTACCTGCACTGATTTTTAAGGGGCTGTTGTCGTGGGGATTTTTATGTCTTAAGATGAAAATTAGCATTAAATTAGAACAAATTTTTACACACAAAATGATCTTCAAAAGACTGTCATGAAGTAAATTTCAAGAGACAGCAACCATCAGTTTATGATGGTTTTTGCTAGATACAGGATCTTTGAACTCCAAGACTGTCGTCAAGCAAATTTGAAAGGAGAGCAAGCATTATCAGTTTATGATGGATGTTGCTAAACACAATGGAAAATAAGAAAACAGCAGCTTAAGTTTTTTCAATTTCCAACCTGATCACCCCATGCCAAAAACATTAGTTTTTTTTGCTGTATTTGTAGTGTAACGCAGCTCTGAAACCCTACGCATAATTTCTAAAGGAAGACTGATGTCTGGCTCTAATTTATTTCAGTTAAATGTAGGTTGACAATTCTCAATTCAAATCCACATTTCTTTAGGCTAAACCTCCAACAACATTGCTTTTAGACACTGAAGACATGCCAGTATAGTTATCAGTTATGTGCAAATATGAAGTGGTGATTTCTTGAAATTCACATTATACATGGTATGTAATAGCAGTCATGTTATGTCAGAACTATGCATATTGACACAATCTATTCAATACCATTTTTGATCAGTCTGTAAACGATATTGCTTCTATCAGTTGATATGGAACTCTGAATTCTCTCTGATTTGGACTTGAACACTCACACATCCAATTCTGTTCTTTCAGATGAACAGTTGAGGAATGGGACTAGTCTTCATCAATTGAGCATCAAAAAAGCTGCAAAATGTTGTATTACAAAAACCACCATGTATCTGTAAAACTCTCTTGCAGCAATGCTACACCTTTAGATCTGCAGTTACATTGTACATTGTAAGTTAGACCCTTTTACCTGTTCTAACAATGAATTGATCTTTTCAGTAAGCATTTTGATTTTGTCACTGTCTGGTTTACCACTTGCCAACTCCTGTGAAAGAAAAATGAAATTAAAGTAGTTTTAAATTCCAAAGTTCTCACAACGGGAGAGTTTCCAAAGTAACACCAAGACCACTCTGGAGGTACTTGAGCAAATTACTAAAAAAGGTGTGCCTGTTTACAGAGGTATCAAATTGATAATAAAAAGACTTGTTCAGTATGCACACTGTGATTGGTCAATTTTGTGGGCTGTATTCCTCTGTATGACCTGCTAAATTTTAAAGTTTTCTTTCCTACGTGCCAGATTAACCTCAGGGATATAATAAAACAATATCTTGCTAACCTCCGTTTCTTTGTCAGTATACTGTACGTTATGGATCCTTGTTTTTTTCCGTTGATTTGTGGCGTGTGAGTGAACGGGAAAAAACTTGGTCCGTAACTTGCAGTACGAACCTCAAACTCGGTTAGTAAGAGGTATGTACATGTACACATAAAATGTAACATGTCACACTTGCAGCTTGTGGCTTTGAGAAAGCCTTCCTAACAGTGGTAACAAACCAATGATATACATGTAGAAATTCCTGCTGCAAATGACAGACTGACATGTGTAAATTTCAAACTTTCATGTTAAGTTTTCAATTGAACAAGAAATTCACTGAATTCTAAGGTGGCCATTTGCTTATTGGTTGTGAAAGTTAACGTGGCTTACTACAGTTTTTTTCTGCTATGCCAGACTTCACTCAGCTTGCCCGCGCTTGAAGTCATGCAAGCATCAGAAGAGAGCTGACAAATGAAAAAACCCTGCAAACCAAAATGAAAAACATGTATGTTGTGCAAAAATCCAGGATAAACTGACAGTGTAAAAATAAAAGAAATCACATTCACTTCTTGAAGTCATGTGAGCATCAGAAGTGAGCTGACGAATAAATAATCCTGCGACCCAAACTGAAAAACATGTATGCTGTGCAAAAATCCTGGATAAAGTGACAGTCTAAAAATAAAAGAAATCACATTCACTTCTTGAAGTCATGTAAGCATCAGAAGTGAGCTGATGAATAAAAAAAAACTTGTGAGCCAAAATGAAAAACATGCATGTCATGCAAAAATCCTGGATAAAGAGAGAGTGTAAAAATAAGAGAAAGCACATTCACTATGATGTCACTATCTTCCACAGGGTTTAGGTCACTGTAGTCAGTGCAGTAAACAAAGCCATATTATAACTCAAGACACGGGGTTGTGGAGTGGAGAGAGTGCACGTGCTTGGAGCAGTTGGGTATTCTCTGGCAAATGCATGGGCAATGCTTTTCACAATGGAGGTCACATAAACCAGAAAAACCCATTTTCCTCGCTTAATTTCTCAAAAACTAGCCACACAACCTTTTTCGAATTTTGGTATCTCCAAAATGAAGATGTATAATTTTTTCCCAAAAAATTGGCCAAACAGAGTTTTATTATTTTTAAAAATAGACAAAATTCAACATTTTTGCAGACTGCAAAAATTGTGCTTTACAGATTTTTGTGTTCTTCTCTCTAAACGTTTCTTTTTATCCATATCTCAAATCCTGAAATTTTTAGGTGGCGTCATAGGGCTAGATTTTGAGAAAAACACCCCTGATTGTTCTATTTTCTACCCCTCCCCCTCTTACTCAAACAAGCTTCTTGGACATCCCATAATACATTTTTGGCCACAGATGCAACATTTAAAAATCGTTTTACTTTTGTTCCCAGGTGTTTCCTTGGTCGGTTCAAGTGTCTCTAGCTTGCGTGTAATGCTTACTCAACTTACGTGCAAGCTGCCAGAAGCAGAAAAAAACTGTAGTAAGCCACCTTAAGTAAATTGGCAAGTGTTCAGAGATCAACAACTTAGCATACAACAATTCTGTTGAACACAAAGAACTCACCTTTGACCTTCTGAGTCTCAACGTAAAGACATAGTTAACACGTTGAGGGATATAAAAGCATGGTAAAAATTCACACCCAAACCTGTATTTTTTTGCTAGATGAGTTCCCAGTCTAAGCACTCAAACAGAAAGTCTACAGCCCTTGGGATGTAATGCACAGAGGAAAACTTTGCTTTGACAAAACCACACCTACTGATCTGTCCTGAAGGAGGGATTTCTTCATGATGAACAAACTGACATCCACCCTTGAGGCTATCAATTGTTTCTTACAACTTATTCTTTTGATTTACAGCTGTACTTGGTAATTCCTTTGAATTGCATTGCACATCCTTACTGTCCATAATTTCTTGTATCAGCAGTGCACGCATGAGAGCATGTATGTTCAAAACACTGCAAGTTTTGTGAAGGACTGATTTCCTAGAAATAAGTAAATGGTGATTTTCTCCCAAACGAGAGTAGGGACCTATGCTTTTTATTTCTCATATTGAAAGAAATGCAATTCTCCATGACATATCCAGATTTGAAGAATTTTTTATTGTCCAGTTTTCATTATTCACGGAAGATCTCCTTTACGATGACACTATTTAAGCTTCAATGGAAAAGCACAGATGCAAAAAACACCACTAATCTTTCATTAGTTCATCTTTGACCATAATGTGCTTTTGATAAAATAAAACCTTCATGTATATCCCATTGCTTCTGTCCCGTTTTTCCTAAATTATAATAATTATTGTGCGATCAGTACACTGCTAAGCCTTTTTCCCTCACAAGTTTAATTTGCATGGTGGAAGAATTTTTTGTTTCGTAAGCTGGTCACTTTTAGTTTCAAGCACGAATTTCAAAGACTTTCTTCATTTAGGTAGAACTCTAGATATTAATTTTTCATGTTTTGAGCGGCTAATTTGCATGATCTAGTGTAATGATAATGACACATAAACAAGTCTAGTTGGAAGCCTTGCCTCAAGACGAGAATTCTTTCCTCTGGACAAAATAAGAGTAAAACAAAGAATACAGAGTTGACACTAATTTGGAAAAGCACCAAGCAATTGTACTTCAAATTGTAAACCGATTGAAACGTCACTGTCCCATTTGTGAAAGTTTGTGTGGGATACCATGTTAAAACCTGACTAAAAGTGTGAATTCACAGTTATTATTTACATTGATGCATAATTTACGAGATTCTCTACAACTCTTGGTTGTTTTTTGGATTAGAAAACAGATAATGACAAGTGTTGTGTTTAGTAAGTGAAAATTCTACTTGAAACAGCTTGAGTGACTCACGTAACTCTGTTTTACTGTTTAGGAAGCAAGGAGGTAGTCCCATGATCTTCAAATTTACATATTATGTTTATCAAATTTATCCGCTGATTTAAAGTAACACATGACCAGGTCATCTGGTAGGACCTCATTGCTGCCTTGACTAAAATGCTGTAAATCTTTGAATTAAGTAGTCATAGGTGACCATGGGGTTTAACCCACTGCTTCCTTTTAACTGACCAATGTTTTGCAGCCCTTTCACGTGTATGAGGAAAAGCTTTTAATTAAGCAGTAGCCACATGCAGTCAACTGTCTATTTTGACCTTTCTAGCTCACATTTGTAGTCTAAATGAACAGCTTTCTCTTTAATCTGTTAAGATTCCCTTCAGGCTAATGCAATTTATGTGTATCTGGCTTTTTTAATTAATTAATTAATTAATTTATTTATTTATTTTTTATTCTCTTATTTATTTACTTATTTATTTTATTGTGTGTGTGTGTGTGTGTGTGTGTGTGTGTGAGCTTATTATAAAGTGTCAGCTTAAGTAGCCCGCCTAGAATAGCTCTGCTAACTGTGGGCTACAAAGGCCTTCTCTGTAAGAGTAGAAATAAAGATTGCTGTTGTTGAACAGCTGCAAATCATAACTGACCTTGGTAACTAGACTACATTTTCCTCTTCCTCCTGTTAACAATTATTGCCATCTCCTGCTGTACAGTTGAACGTTGATAATCTGGACCCCAATAATTATCATCCAGACATTTTAATTATCTGGACTTTTCCCTCTGATTCCATTTTGTTTTATGAATATTAAATAAGTTGCAACTTCATTAATAATAATATTTGCCATTATATGGAATTCTTTGATTATCCAGACTTTTTTAAGGTCTCCCATCAAATCCAGGAAATCAACGTTTGACTGCATAAAATGTGGAGAATTGTTGGCAATTCATCAAGATGATAATTAAATATTGCTAAAATAAAATGAAATGGACACACAAGGCAAACCTTCTCTTCCTGAGCACGGCTAAGATTTAATCTGGCATGTCCTCGTCTTATCCGCCTGTCCACATCAGCCATAATACTTTGGAGGTACCTCAGAAACTCATCTTCATATCTCATTTTTTTGTATCGTGAACTTTGTTGATATCTAGTAAGATTGGGAAAGGGTAAACAAAGATTATTATGCAGTCACTTGAGATGACCACAGCAACAAGTGAGATGTCTACTCTGATTACCTTGCAACAATATTGTCATAATTGGGAACATCAGTTATAGGCATACAATGTTAAATTATTTAACTGCTAAAACATTTGATGCAACTCTTATTTTGCTGAAACAAACAATGTAATGTTGTAAGAAAAAGGAGCAAACTATGGCGCTATATCCCAGCCAAAATTCAAATTCTCATTTGCAACATTGTTACTTTGAATTATTACTCGTTTTCACATTCCAACATCCAACTTCTACAATTCAACATTGCCCATTAACAATTCAATGTGCATATTTCAAATGCAACGTAGCTAGAACATGCGACATTCTTATTCAATGTTCAATGTGTTTCTACGGTGTAAAATGCGATATGCTTCCAACGCAATCCAACATCCTTGTTTTCTGCGTTCCCAATCAATATCCATATTTTGCTTTCAAATTTCTTCATTTAGCATGCAACATTCGTGTCTTTCAATGCAATATTGATATTCTGTACGTATGTTGCTGCGCAGTGAGATATGCCTATAACACGATCCAATATTCTTCTTTGGACATTGAACTTCACGGTCGAGTGACCTGACCTTGATGTGGGAGGCCGCTGGACAAAGTATGTGGGCTCAATACTTGCACATGGTGTCCCAGTCGTTCCACATGCTCCAGGTGACACAGTGATGGTGGATAGTGGTACCTCTGGGAAAGCGTCTGCGAACAATGCAAAGGCCATACTTCGTCGCGTTGCAGAGCAATTGCTAACGCTTGCAAATAGAGGTGGGTTGTATTGTTGTCGCTTTTTAGCTAGTTTGCATTATTAGCTACATGTAGTTTGCTTCTTTGCATTGTGCATCTCGGCTCAAATTTCTGCAGCTATTTCATCTGTCCTTATCTGAGCGATCTAACTTGACTTTCAAACAGCCATCATTCTTCATCGGCAGTTTTAATATCGCTCTTTTCTTCAGGACGATTATTAATAAACATTTGGACCACTTGGTAGTAAATTGGCATGTCTGATATCTATTTGAGAGGGTAAATCGGTACGATGTGATCTGCGAAGAACCCCAATGGTTAAAGTGTATATGACACCAAAATTTTCATTAGCCTGATCGAAAGAGCTTTTAAAACGATGAAGAACAACGTTTATTTTATTGTAATAGCACTCTTGGTTGCCGAGTTATTCAAGATTTTGATTTATGCAAATTAGGCAACTTGTGACGTCATAAGGTTGACACAAAATAAAGTAAAATCACAAAAAATGGAATATCAACAACAACAACAACAACATTTTGAAATATGCACATTGAATTATTAATGGCCAATGTTGAATTGTAGAAGTTGGATATTGGAATGTGAAAACGAGCAATAATTCAAAGTAACAATGTTGCAAACAAGAATTTGAATATTGGCGGGGATATAACGCCATAGCAAACAGGCCTCTCCCAAGTATAAGTATGTCAGTTTACTAATTGTCATGTTGGCTGTCTAAACACAACATTTTGCCCACAACATGCATGGTTAGAGTGCTATTATGATAAAAAAATCATTTTCTTTTTTTCTTTACATTTTCAAAGTGTGTTTGCTTGACACCTGACTGGCAAAATTTTGAGCTTTGATTTTTATCCAAAGGCTGTTTATTTCGAGTGTAAGGTTTGGATTTCACAGTCCGCAACTAATTACGTTCAAAACTGACTGATTGGACCTCAGAGGCTTGGATCTGGGGAAAAGTGACATCATTTACTCACTAGCCTAAAATTCCAGCATGTCATAAAGTCGAGGTAATTGATGTACTTTTTTAGCTTCAATCCGATACTAAGATATAATTACAGGTTTGAAGGACATAATTCGTTTTATCACTAAGTGTTGGTATAACCATATAAACCAATCCTGTAGACATAATTTATTGTATTCTTGTCTTACTTTTTCACAATAAGATAACATGTTTTGGGTTACTTTTATTTTTTCAGTTCCACATGGATAATTGTTATGTAAATAATGTACACTGTAACTGTTCTGGATACTCAAGATCAACCTCTAATATCAATTCTTTTTTACTATCTTTGGTATATGCGGCTAAATTCATATAATAATAATAATAAATATAATAAATTCGTATAATAAAGCAATGGAACAATTAAAATTGGGGGTCATCCAGTTCGTCATGGTAACCTATTACGTCACATTAATGAGAATTATTATTGTCACGGCAGCATTGCGCGTGACACTGCGTGACATGACAGAAACTTACGTTGCGGTGACCTGGGACCGAGCGGTCCCGGATGACCACGCTAGTTGTACGTTTTTCGGAACGCTTTTCGCTGTGTTAGTTTTTAAGTTGAACGTTCTACGGTTAAAAGGAATCAAGGAACGGATTAAGGACTAAGGTTTATGTCAATAACGGAACAAGGACACAGATGTAAGTTTCAGAATTACTGCTTTACCTTATTGTATTGTAATTTCGTATCGCCCCAAGCTCGCCTTTGTAATGCTAGTTTTCTGTTTCTTCCTTTAGTTTTCTTTACCGCATCGTATCGCATCGCATCGCATCGCATCGCATCGCATCGTATCGTATCAGTTAAGCTTATATTGCACTATCACGTTCACATCGCATTATCGTATCACCGAATCAAGACATTGTTCACAAGGAATCGTTTGCAAGGAAAATCAATAGCAGCGATGGACAGCGCGTACATGAATTTCTGTGGATTAAACTAAAGTTGTGTTTACATTGTATGCCTCATCGATTTGTAAGGTCCTGAGGCAGTTCTGCTGCCTCATTCGTAAAGAAAAATCTCTACATCGGCGTTCTGTGTGTTTCGAAGGAGTTATTTGCTTAATTTACGTTAACTTTGTTTGGATTTTACTGGATTTGTGAAAGAATTGCGGCGGGTTGATTCGCTTTGCGTATGGCCGAAACTAGTTCCCAGGATCACACGGACGACTTCAATGTTCCAGGCATCCTTGAGGATTTCGAAGAAGAAAACACAGACAGAAAAATGGAAGAACCATTTCTGAGTCAATCTTCAAACACTGGCGAATTACCAGATTCTCTAGGCCCGCGAAGACGAAATTTGACAGAAAAGGGTCAAGAAGAAAAGCGTAACAGACTAAAACGGCAATACACAAATGCTGTCCGATCTGTATCCAGAAAGAGAACTGAGATAACCCAGCTAATGGTTGATGTTAACAACTTGCACCTCGTAAAGGACGAAACAGTGATCTTGAAGGATCTTATCGAACAGTGCAGGGAAGCCTTTTCAGCTTACTATGAAGAGTTAACCCAGGAAAAGGATAAAGACCATGAACATGCCCATTATAAGGATAAGGTCGAAGATATGATGGCATATTTACACCCATTACACGCTTGGATATCACAGGCTGAGGCCCGCTTGATTGATCAGTTAGATGGAAGAAGTAGCAAAGGATCTGAACGATCGTCTAAGGCAAGTTCAAGGTTGTCCGCA
The DNA here is from genome assembly GCA_948470475.1 of Galaxea fascicularis. Classification (NCBI taxonomy): domain Eukaryota; kingdom Metazoa; phylum Cnidaria; class Anthozoa; order Scleractinia; family Euphylliidae; genus Galaxea; species Galaxea fascicularis. Next base: position 20,375,920 of record OX419340.1, on the reverse strand, counting down.
AGAGACCGAGAGAGAGTCCGTCTAGCAGAGCTAAAGGCTGAAAGGTCGATGCTTAAGCGGAAACAGGCTCTTCGTGCTGCGGGAGAAGAATTGGAACTTGAAATGGAAATAGCAAAGACCGAAGCAAGGGAAAAGACATTGAGTGAAATTGATAAGGAACACGAGGCTCCCCCGCCTCCACTTGGCTCAAGTCCACCTTCAGTGGCTGCCTCCTTTACACCTATTATGTTAAAGTCTGCAGCAAACTCGTCACCTGACAACGTTACTGTGAGTCACAACCCGCTTGGCTCCTCTGCCACCAAAGAGATGACACCAGCTATGAATACGGAGGTTAGCAGCTCCCCCAAGAATCCCAAGGCCGCAGATTTCATCCCTGGCTTGTTTGCAGATAGAATTTCATCGACACCGTTGACTGGTAACGGTCTCCGGGAAACTTCTAAGGAAAGCAGTCATGGAGTCTCTGAAGCTCGATCACCTCAGTTAGCAGAACGTACCTTTCAGAATGTTATCGAGTTACAGCAGAAGCAAAATGAGACAATTATTGCAACACACCAACAGTTAACAGCTGCTATGACACTGCCTCAACCAACAATAACTAAGTTCACAGGTGACCCAATCGAGTATAAGACCTTTGTTATGGCCTTTGATACACGTATCTGCTCCAAAGCATCTACCGGTTCTGATCTCTTGTATTATCTAAATCAGCATCTTCAAGGTGAACCGGCAGACCTTATTCAAGGATGTCTACACATGGACCCTGAAGCAGGTTACACGGAAGCCAGACGACTGCTTCAGAAAGAATACGGTGACCCGTACAAGATTTCCACTGCTTACCTCAACAAAATCATCCGCTGGGCTCCCGTTAGATATGATGACAACCAAGGCTTGAAGCGACTGTCAATATTCTTGACAAAGTGTAACATTGCTATGAAGAGTATTTCATACATGCGTGTGCTCGACCATGCACCAAACATGCAGTCGGTGGTCTCCAAGCTTCAGGCCAACTTGCAAGCTAAATGGAGAGATCAGGTGTTGAAGAAGAAGAGAAGGGAGGACGGTGTAACGTGTTTCGCAGACCTTGCCAAATTTGTAGAGTATGCGTCAGAGTCTGCCAATGACCCGGTGTTCGGCAAAGAGGCCCTTAGCAAGAGTAAGGAAGATGTTAAACCCAAAGAAAAGGAACCGCCCGATAAAGGAAAAAGGCCACCAAGGAAACCGGGAATTCCATGGAGACCAAAGGAAAACAGTTTTGTGACGACACCACTTGGAGCCGTCGTGCCTCCGGCTGTATACGGGACCGGGCCTCCAAGTAACTATGGTCGCCCCCCATGTCACCTTTGCAACCTTGCTCATGATTTGGATGACTGTGATTTATTCAACAAGAAGACGCCAGAACTTAAGAGAGCCTTCCTGAGAGAAAGGAACATGTGTTTTGGATGTTACGGAACGAACCACATCTCAAGGAACTGCCCAAACCGACGGAAATTCTGTGGACGACTGCATCCCTCAGCCCTTCACATCAGTGGATTCCAAATTCCACCAAGGGACAATGGTAAACGAGAGAATGACCAGGCAGTGGGCAATGCCTGTACCAACCTTCAATCTACCTCCTGTAGTACCACTAGACCTGCAGAATCAGTTGTGCTTCATGCCATCCTACCAGTACGTGTAAAGAAGAAAGGCAGCGACGAGACCGTCACCACTTATGCCTTCTACGACAATGGCAGCAGTGGTTGCTTTCTGACTGAGAGTCTTAGAGAGAAGATGAGCGTTGATGGCAAAAAGACGCAGTTACAGCTGGGCACTATGCATGGCCAAAGCCTCATATCTACCACTGTTGTCTCTGACTTGTTGGTGATGGACATGGAAGGCAAGAATCCAGTTGAGTTACCGCAGTCTTACACGAGATTCGAGATACCAGTGACCGAACAGCAGATTCCTACCCCTGAAGGAGTCAAACGGTGGGAGCATCTTCGCAGTGTTGCTGAGAAGATACCAGAGTTTATACCGAACTTGGAGATTGGCCTATTAATCGGCAGTAATTGTCCTGCAGCTATAGAACCTCTAGAGGTTGTACCAAGTGATGTCAAGGGGCCATATGCAATGCGATTGCGCCATGGCTGGACTTTGTCTGGGCCTTTGTATGTGGAGAACGTTTCAAGTCCTGGCAATGTTACTTGTCACAGAATCACGGTACGGGAAGCGGAATCAGTCAAAGAGGTGATATCACCCCAAGCCATACAGCAAATGTTTGAACTAGATTTCAACGATCACAAGTCTAGCCCTGATGAATACGGCTACTCCCAAGAGGACAAGAAGTTCATCAGTAGGATAAGGGAAAACGTCCACCTTCGCGACGGCCATTATGTGATACCATTGCCATTCAGAGACCCTCAGGTGACAATGCCAAACAACCGAGTTCAAGCGCTGAAACGAGCAACTTGGCAGAGAAAGAAGATGTTACGTGACGAGAGCTATCGAGATGACTATGTCAACTTTGTGAATGAAATGATTGCAAAGGGTTATGCACGACGAGTGCCAGATGACCGTCTGGAAGCTGGCCCTGGCAAAGTATGGTACCTGCCACACCATGGTATCTACCACCCTAGGAAGCCCCAGAAAATACGTGTGGTCTTCGACTGTAGCGCTAGACACGGAAGCACTTCCTTGAACGACCAATTAATGTCAGGCCCTGACCTTACCAACTCTCTGATTGGAGTTCTTACACGCTTTCGCCAAGAGCCCGTGGCATTCATGGCGGATATCGAGGCGATGTTTCACCAGGTTCAGGTGCCCGATGACCAGTGTGACTTCCTCAGGTTCCTCTGGTGGCCCGATGGCAATCTGGAGTTGCCCATCCAGGAATATCAAATGACGGTGCACCTCTTCGGAGCGGCTTCATCCCCAAGCTGTTGCAACTTTGCATTGAAGGAAACTGCTAAGGACATGGAACACGAAAGTGGTCCACTTGCAGCGGATACTATCCGCCGAAATTTCTATGTAGATGATTGCCTTCGTTCAGTTAAAGACGAGCAGACAGCCATTGAGCTTATCCAAGGTCTATGCCAAGCATGTGAGCATGGAGGCTTCAATCTAACAAAATTTACAAGCAATAATCGTGCTGTTCTGGAATCCATCCCAACGGAGAAGCGTTCTAAGGAAGCTAGAGATCTTGATCTGGGTCACGACCGTCTACCTGTTGAACGCGCCCTTGGGGTGCTATGGTGCGTGGAATCTGACGTCTTCAAGTTCCGTATAGTTATTGATGATAAGCCGCCAACGAGAAGGGGCATCTTATCTGTTATCTCATCAATTTATGACCCACTGGGCTTTGCCGCGCCATTCACACTTCCGGCCAAGAAGATACTTCAGGACCTTTGTCGTGAAGATATCGGATGGGATGACACCATTCCTGATCAGTACCAAACTAGATGGGCCAAGTGGCTAAGCGAGCTTCCTCTGCTAGAGCAGTTCAAGGCAAACAGGTGTGTCAAGCCGCCAGAGTTGGGAACCGTGACGTCCCAGCAAGTACATCTCTTCTCTGATGCAAGTTCCATGGGATATGGAACTGTTGCTTACCTACGGCTGTGTGATGACAGCAATCGCGTTCACTGTACGTTCCTAATGGGGAAATCACGTCTCGCCCCTATCAAGTCACTCACAATTCCGCGTCTTGAGCTAACTGCTGCTACCACATCCATCCGAGTTGGAGAAATGTTAAAAAGGGAGGTGGATGGCGACCCAGAGTTTGTGTACCATACAGATTCCACCACTGTGTTGCGCTATATCGCTAATGAACGACAGCGGTTTCATGTTTTTGTTGCAAACCGGGTGCAGCTCATCCGCGACCATTCACACCCGAATCAGTGGAAGTATGTAGCCACTAAGGAGAATCCGGCAGACGATGCTTCAAGGGGCCTTAATGGACTTGCTCTTTTAGAAGGGCAGCGTTGGTTAGAAGGTCCAGAATTCTTATGGAAACCCGAGAACGAGTGGCCGCAACAACCATCCACGTTGGGCCAAGTCCCAGATGATGATCCAGAAGTAAGGAAGGTAACGACAAGCAGTGCAGTCAGCATTAATCAGGTGGATAACACCACAAACAGGCTGATCAAAAGCTTTTCTGATTGGCATCGTTTGCGAAGGGCCGTAGCCGTGTTCCTGCGAGTTAAAGAGACCTTGCGAAAGCGGCGTAACAATTGTTTAAATGTCAAGAATGGAACCACAAGTGGCGACAGAAACCTTGCAGACCAGAGATCACCTGCAACGACCAAGGTAGTCGAGTTTAAGAGTGCCAAGGAGCCACACTCGCCTCTTACTGTACAAGATCTAGCGACAGCTGAATTGGCTATTCTGAAGTTTGTTCAGGCTTCAGCCTTTGGCAAGGAAGTCCACGCTCTTAAGGAAGGAGAGAAGAATAAGTTGCGAGGGCAGAAGAAAGGAGGTATAAAGAATGACAGTCCTGTTCGTCGCCTTGATCCCTTCCTGGACAATGGTGTCCTCAGAGTTGGAGGTCGACTCAGACGTGCAGATTTACCATTTGAGACAAAGCACCCAGTCATTTTACCAAAGAAGAGTCATGTTACAACTCTTCTCATCCGTCACGCTCATAAACGGTTGGGCCACGCTGGACGTAGCCACGTCATTGCAACCCTTCGAGAGAAGTATTGGATCATCAAAGTTAACACAGCAGTGCGCCATGTAACGTCAAAGTGTGTCTTCTGTCGCCGCAATCATGGCAAGCCAGGCGAGCAAAAGATGGCTGATCTACCCAGGGATCGCATCTCTCCAGCACCACCATTTACATACACGGGCGTCGACTACTTTGGCCCCTTCTTAATTAAGGAAGGACGCAGGGAGGTGAAGAGGTATGGTGCCCTCTTCACATGTTTAGTCAGCCGAGCAGTCCATATTGAAGTCGCAAGTACCCTCGAGTCAAGTTCATTTATTCAAGCACTTCGGTGCTTCATAGCACGACGTGGTCCGGTGAGGGAAATGAGAAGCGACAACGGTTCGAATTTTGTTGGCGCACACAATGAACTGCTTCAAGCTATACAAGAGATGGATCATGAAGAAATCCGAGCCAAGCTACAGAGAGAGAACATTGATTGGACCTTTAACCCACCCGCCGCTAGCCACATGGGCGGCGTGTGGGAGCGTCAGATCAGAACTACAAGAAAGATTCTTGCTGGCCTAATGGATGAGTATGGTCATTGTTTGGACGAAGAATCATTCCGCACCCTCATGTGTGAAGTTGAGGCTGTTATCAACTCTAGGCCCTTGACGACAGTGTCTGGAGAACCTGACGATCTTGAACCGCTTACTCCCAACCATATCCTGACGACCAAGTCAAATGTGATACTGCCACCCCCAGGGAAGTTCCAGAAGAACGATGTGTACATGCGTCGTCGGTGGCGAAGAGTGCAATACTTGGCAAATCTATTTTGGACTCGGTGGAAGAAGGAGTACCTCGTTGTGATGCAGGAAAGGCGCAAATGGCAACATCCTCAGCGAAGCCTGGTAGAAGGGGATGTTGTGATAATCCGAGAAGAGAACGTCCCACGTAATGCCTGGTCGTTGGCCCGCGTTGTGCGAGTAGAGCCGGACGCCCAGGGCCTCATCAGATCTGTTGTCGTCAAAACACGAAAAACTACGCTTAGAAGACCAATCAACAAGCTTGTCCTAATCCTGCCCAAAGAGGAACAGGAAGGAGATCAGGAGAAGTAAACGCCCCCCGGACGTTTAGGGGCCGGGAATGTCACGGCAGCATTGCGCGTGACACTGCGTGACATGACAGAAACTTACGTTGCGGTGGCCTGGGACCGAGCGGTCCCGGATGACCACGCTAGTTGTATGTTTTTCGGAACGCTTTTCGCTGTGTTAGTTTTTAAGTTGAACGTTCTACGGTTAAAAGGAATCAAGGAACGGATTAAGGACTAAGGTTTATGTCAATAACGGAACAAGGACACAGATGTAAGTTTCAGAATTACTGCTTTACCTTATTGTATTGTAATTTCGTATCGCCCCGAGCTCGCCTTTGTAATGCTAGTTTTCTGTTTCTTCCTTTAGTTTTCTTTACCGCATCGTATCGCATCGCATCGCATCGTATCGTATCGTATCAGTTAAGCTTATATTGCACTATCACGTTCACATCGCATTATCGTATCACCGAATCAAGACATTGTTCACAAGGAATCGTTTGCAAGGAAAATCAATAGCAGCGATGGACAGCGCGTACATGAATTTCTGTGGATTAAACTAAAGTTGTGTTTACATTGTATGCCTCATCGATTTGTAAGGTCCTGAGGCAGTTCTGCTGCCTCAATTATTACTGGAATTATTAGTGTTGTACATGGTTCCATAACTTTGGCTTTATGTGGAACAGTTGAGTAGATTCAATCCTTCAAAATAGTACAGTTTGTTGAAAATTTGAAACTGGTTTGAGCTTCCTTGAAGTGCCACTTCCTTTGTTTTCTTCAGATTTTGAAAGTGTCTTAACACCTGCCTCGCAAAAGTTTGAGCTTTGACTTTTATCCAAGGGCCGTCTACTTTGAGTGTAAATTTTGGATTTCACAGTCTGCCATTACTCAAGTTCATAACTGACTGATTGTACCTTAGAGAGTTGGGCCCAGGGAAAGGTGATGTCATTTACTCACTAACTTAAAATTTCAGCTTGTAAATGCAGCTTATTATATATGCAAAACACGAGTTTAAAAATCTGAAAGCCTGAAACTCCAGTGCTGCATATTATTTCAGCAGCGTACACACGCATTGCATTCTTGCATTCTCAAGATTTTAAAGTTAGTCATGGCGGACCAATTAATAACAAAATTCCAGTTAAAATAAACAGGTGTCTTTTTAAAATCAGAACTTAAAACTTGTGTCACTTAGCGTTCAGTTAACATGCAGTAGTTTTGAAATCCAAAGAAAAAGAAGCATTGTTTTTTTGGTTGTAGTACCACTTTAGACAGATCATGTTGTTCATATGTGTTGAATATGACCCACTGATTACCATGCTGGCCAAAACCGGCCGAGGCCCAGCACAAATTTGCATTCCTTCCCTGCCTCCTGTAGGGAGGATCTTTTTGTCTCCAATATTGTTCTGTTTGTCCTCAGGAAAGACCAACCAATCAGAATCCATTAACTAACTGTACATGTATTTCATTGTCTCAGGGAGTGTTAGAGAGAAAGGTTTTTTCAGACACACACTGACAATCAAACTTAAATTGTGTGGTTCCAGAAAATATCCATACCCCCCACGGAGGGTTTTTTTCAGTTTGAGCCCCCACCCCCTGGAATTTCCAAGAATTTTCCACTTGGTCCCCCCTACCCCCAGGAAATTCCAAATCCACAAATAAAGAGACTTCATTACTTTATTTTGATCTACTTAGAGCTGAAATGAAATTTAGTTGCGGCCGATTATAGTTACACTTCAGATGACAACATGAAGCAGCATATTTTTCACATAAGCGATTTGGCCACACCACACTTGCTATTTCATGGAACATTATTTAAGGAGATATTTACCAGGTAAGGAACAAAATTGCTGGATGAGGCTGTGAGATTTAATTTTCCTAACAATGACCGTGGAAAATTCTAGACATATAAATAGACGCGCTTATATCGCGTTCTCTCTTTTGAAATGTTCAAACTATAAACAACTGAGCTTATTAACACTCTACAGTCCTGGTAGCTCACCTTTCGTTTGCTCAAATTGAAAGATGTTTCTATTAAAAAAATGTCCAAGAAAGAACTGAAAGTTGACGGTATTGTTCATGTTTTGTAACCTTGTCGAAGTTTTTTAATTTATGCACAATCGAAACAAGATATCGAATTACTTTGTACGAAAACAGCGGTGTAGAAAGCGCTTCTTCAGGAGACGAAGAATAAAGTCAGAAATAGAACGTCGAACTCTCCTTCGAGAAAAGAACAATTTCCTTAGTAGTTACAGTTTTTGTTGTAAACAAATATATTTTACACAGAATGTTTCGTCGAGTCACGCAATCCTTACATGGTCTGTTAAATCAAGAGTATCGTATGGCAATAAAATCATGCACTGTAAAATTATTGTGAAAATTCCAACTGGTTATTCGTCTCATATTAAAAACAAATCAAGCGAACGAGAAGCCAAGCGAGTGAAAATGAAGAGCCAGTGAAAGTGCACAAAAGCGAAGAGAGAAATTACCTCATTTCCGTGCGTTCGCTCAATAGGCCAATCTTAGGGGACTGGGAATGATATTTTTCTAGTCGGCCATTTTGTTTTACTCGACGTTGAATGTGTTGCTCAGAGGTGTGCCCCAGTGGTGTATGTGTCGTCTGGCGCTGGAATAATAGGAAATATATGACAAGGAATCCTACGTCTACTTCTACGGATAGAACTTTTCATTTTTCTTGGTTACCTGAATCAATTGGAAAAATATGTAAGTGTTTATTCGATCGCATTTCAAACCCTCTGGAAAGAAAAACTCTTTATGTACCCCCCTCCCCTTCGGAAATTTGTCTCTTTTAGACCCCCTTACCCCTAGGAAATTCCGTAACCCTCCGTGGGGGGGGGGGGGGTATGGATATTTTCTGGAACCACACATTCAAAATGGCTGCCATGTCTTTCATCTGTGAATTTTGTAGATCCTGGTTTACCAATTTCTGATATCCTTTTAAAACTGTCAATCGAAAGAACAAGTTCTAAGGAACACTCATCAATGTAGTGGAAATCATTTGTGACCGTACACGGGAAAACGTACTTTAACACTTATCCGCTAAACGGGCAAAGCCGTTGGCCATCCATTAGTTGCCCGTTAGAAAGCTCTCTCAAAAATGTTAGAGGTGTTAACAAAACCATTAGCTTTAAACTTTGTAGCATTAGAATGAAAAGTTTACCCGTTAGCCGAAGTTCTGTTTCCGTTAACCGTTTAGCATTCGAGTGTTAGAGCGGACAGCGTAGGTGTTAATACAGAATTTGTATTTGTTAGAACAGCTGGCAGAGGCATTAGAAAAATCACCTTCCGTTGAACTGGTAAATCAACTGTTTACTAGCTATCCACCATTAGAATTGCATGAGAAATAGCCATGTTTCGGCCAGAAGTTTCACTGCACTGTACGTGAAGAAGGATTACACTGAAGCAAGCTTTTTAGGTCACAAAGCAGATGAGCGAGTGAAAGTCTCGTTTGCAGGCGTATCCTAAACAAATTCGTTATAACGGCTGCGAAAGAAACTGATCATGAGAGAGCGACACAGTTGCGAGAGGGAAAAAGACGAATCAAATGATTTTATTGTACGTCTAGCGACAGCGACAATTGGTTTGTGCTGTTGACTGATAATGTATGACCCAAATAAAATTCTATCACTAATGTGTTACGAACTAGCGAAGGACAAAGTGAGAGGTAAATAAGATGAAGGACTTTTTTGAAAGTCTAACCTATACAATTAATGAAATTTTAAACATTTACTTTCATTCACGTTTTTTATATTTCAACGACGCAAGTTCATGTCAACTCTCTCACAAACAAAATGCAAAACAATGTTGATGCTAAAACTAAAGGAGGCAAGAAAGTGCCTGAGTTTGTTTTCATTATGTGCTCTTTGACTATCTTTACATGAAAAAATTTCAAGCTTTTATGGCTATACCAATACAGCATTCCGCTTGACAACATCCTAAAATTTGCATCAGACTGTATTCAGATCTTGTCAAACGCTCCTCCATGAAAACATTTGACATTCCTGACTATGTAAAATGAAATTTACATTTTCGTGTGGTTTTTTATATTTCGAATCGTGCAACATGAGATATTCGGCAGTTCGTGAAAACCTTGTCGGTACACTAGACTGCATCTATCGCTTCTAATGCTCAAGTCATTAATGCAAAAGTTAGCCACTTAACAGCTCCAGCTATGCGTCAGAACAAGTTGCGGAAGCGTTAGAAAGTTTTCATGAGCCATTAGGCAGAATTAGTTAGGCGTTAGAGTGTTAGGGTCAAACGTTAGAACGCTCAAATGATCAGTTAGCCATGACCAGTTCTGCCATTAGACTGTTAGGACAAACCGTTAGAACACTTTCAAGGCCGTTAACTATCCGTTAACTACCCGTTAGTTTTTAGCCGTTTAACGGATAAGTATTCAGTTCATTTATTTGCTTTTATAAATTATAGTTCTAAATTACATATACCGGTAATTATCATACATTTAGCAGGCAGTCCAGGAAGCTACATTGCTTATTTAACCCATTGACTACCGTGCCGGCTAAAACCGGCCGCAAAACACTGCCATGCTTCAAAACGTTTCAACTTTCTCAATCGCGCGAATATTGGTTCAACTGTCAGTTTGTTAGCATGAAATGGGATGCCCTTTAGATTTGGATATCCAATAAACGCAAGAAACGTAGCACTTTTGACCAAATATGACCTTTTGAGTTTGGACAAGAACAAAAATGACCATTTTTAGCGTTAAACAGGAACGATGAAAATGCCCCTTTTTACTGTTATGTTTCTTAAAGAAATTACTGTCGAAAAACAAAACTTCGACCATCATAGTAAAATTCAATCCTTGTTCTAGCTTAGAAATGACTTTTTTTGTTCATATTCTTTGCCTGAGCGTAGAGACAGCCTTTTGTTCCAGTGTAATCCAGTCTTCCCGCTATTTTCAACATCTGGACCGCATTGCATGCTGGGAAATAACGAGAATTTTTGACAGCACCCGTCCCTTCCCCCAATTTTTTCAAGTCTACCGCCAAAAATTGGTGCTTGTGGGGATATTCAGTGCTTGCAAATTCCAAAATATGCGGCGGTAGGTCGAGAAATTCATCCAAAGTGACGATCCGAATTCCCAGTTCGTGGAGTAACAAGCCAAATTTGACAACAAAGTACATCACCTTGCTCGCTTCTTTGAGAAAGTGGACTCTTAGCAACCGTCACGCTTAATGATACTCATCAGGCTGCCACTAAAGATGAAAAATGGCTGTAAACTTAGCAAAATTCGCAAACAAACTGAACTTGGGCCGTTCTTGAGTTCCACGATTGAAAAATAGCTGCGTCACAATGACGTTTTCAGAAACCTTGAGCCTTTACGGTTCGGTGTCTGTCCATTTCATCTGTGTCCTATCTTTTCTGAACAAGTGCATGAGCAGAATGGTTATAGAAAGCAAATTTTCACCTCATTAGTTATTCATGGTGGTCTTGGCTGAAAGGTAGGTCTATCCCCTAACCATCAGGAAGCCCCGGGTTCAATCCATGGCAACGGCAACCTCCTTTGGTTTTTCATTTTTCTTTTTCTCTTTGTTCTTCTTTTTTTAAAAGTATTAGTTTGACTAATCGTTGAGCTTAAGAGCGATTTTTCAATTTTAAATGGAGATTTAATGGGTATTTACTGGAAACGAACAGCCGAAACACCAAATGACCGGCCTTTCGATTTCTTTGATAAGTTGGGGAAATTGACGATTTAATCACATCCAGGTTATGATATTTTCACCAAGATGTGTTGTGCGATTCCCTAGACCTTAATATTTGTGTTAAAATCAAGCTACAATTTAGGCAGGCCATAGTATACCACGTGCTCTGTGGCTGTCAGCACTATGGGTTTATATTTGTGTGACTATCAACTTGTTACGTGACACAAAATGATATCAGCTGAGATATATATTGCACCATCATTTCAGATCGTTTCAAGTACTCGGTTTGGGTGTAATTCTCAAAGAGGATTTGGCCATTGTGTTACAGATCAACTACATGACAATCATAAAGGCCCGATATAATCAATTTCAGGTGCGTTCAACAGATTTTTTTATATGAAAGAATTACTTTGCGGTTTGGTGTTTGCCTAAACGTATTTGCAGTTCATATGTGGTCTCTGGGGAATTTCCCCGCTTACCAGATTCTGAGATAAAGATTGCATCATCATTTCAAGTCCGTGGTTCATTTTGTATGCTGCACCCAGCGTAAAATACGGCTTCAGTTGAAAGGCACCAAAGGTCTAATGATAATATCGTAGTTTAGATCAGATAAATTCATGGATTTTCTGGAATTTGTCAATCCTTTCTTGAGTAAACACAAAGGATATTTGTTTGTGTGACAAACCGAATGCGTGACTGCCATGCCTTATGTACTGTAAAATTACTGTACTCACTTGACCGATGTCTGAGGCCATGTCCACACTGATGCGTTTTTGTTTGTATGCGTTTTCGATAGGTGTAAAAACGCATCGATTGATCTGCGTCCACACTGGTACGGATGCCATAGCGTTTTCAATACGATTCACTTTCAACAGCATTTTCAAAAGGATCCGTTTTCCATGAAAACGCTCAGCGTTTTCGAGCGTATCAGTGTGGATGGGAGGCCAAAACGCATAGATATCAATGCGTTTTCAAACAAAAACGCATCAGTGTGGACATGGCCTGAGTGGCGCAAGTGATAACCGCACGGGGTGAACTTTTGATTTGAGATTCCAAAGTCGCGGGTTTGAATTTCAGTGGAGGTGGGACAAAAAATTCTTGCAGCTCTAGCCAAGCGGGGCACGGGCCTCACGACAGACACGACAAATTAAAAAAAAAAGGGTATTACTAGAAGCGGCACGTTACAGGTTTGAATGTGCAGCTTTGGTTTATGTCAATAAATTACTGAAACGTGACTTGTAATGCACTTGCATTGCCTTCATGTAGCTCTACTCGAGGCAAAAACTGAATGCATTTTCTTTCCAGGCATAAATACAGGCTGCTTATCTCAATACTTTTTTATTTAGGAAAGTTTATTCTCTCTTTTTTTGTGTGTCGTGATTCATAGAAATTTGTAACTACACAATCTCACATAAACAAACCCAAATCTTCAACTGCACATTGAATTCATTCATGTGACAACAGCATGAGATTCATCTGTGGATTTTCAACATTTCCAGTGTACCTCCAACTTTGTTTTTCGGGCAGTTGTTAATAATTATTGACAACAGGTACATGTATATTTCATTTGAAAATTTGGAAATCTAACTATTTGTTTTTAAGCCTGTAACACAAACTTTTTAAATCCACAGGACTATTTGTGAAAACATGGATGTCAATTACTGCTTGCTAGCTTCCTGGATACGGTAGATGAACTTTGACTGAGAAAATATCAGTGGAAATTGTTTCCCAGCTCAGGTCTGTCACACAGGAGGGTGAAAGGAAGAGCCACATAGCACATGCTATTACAGGCTATTCATGTAGGTATTCAATGCAATCAATGAGGGGACTTAACAGGGACGTAGATAATGGTGGGAGTGGGGGAAAATACTCGGTTGTAAACTCAATTTTCCTGGCTGAAAAACCTCTTACAGTCTTAAAAATCCATAAAAATGGATTCTTCTAAGCCTGCCTGTGAACCAATAATTTCCAGTCTGTCAAAAATTGTATCTACAACCTGACTTAATATTGAGGCAAGTATTTTCACAAATAAATGCAGTACAATAAGGTTACTTTTCTTCTAAAAATTGATAATTATACTTACTCCTTTCTTAGTCTTTCATCGTGTGCCTTTTCACAAGGCCCTGCAAGCAAACACACTGATATTAACCCTGTTGGTTTGTGAACAAAGTATGTTTCTTACATGTATGCAAGCCTGCAAACAATGGTGGATCATCAGACAAATCTCTGCTAAAATGCTCACCCTGGTTGGACACACTGACAGGCCTTATCAAATTTAGTAAAAAAATAAAACATAACTGGAATTTTGTGACTTCATTCAAAACAACTTATTTTCTTAAAAAAAAGAAAAAGATAGAAATGTGCACTGAGCAAGAATTGGAATAATGTCATGTTTTGTTTGTAGTTTGTTGGGGCACACTGTTGCCAAGTACACCTCTTTGTAAACTAGAGTCATTCATGTGCTAATACATGTCCATGTACATTTGTATTTCCTGTGAATTTATGCAGTTTTACCAGGGATGTAGATAATGGCGAGGAGCTGGGGAAAATACCTGGCTAAAAAACCTTCTACAGTTTTCAAAATCTGTGATAATGAATTCTTCTAAACCTGCCAGTGTGAACTGATAACTCCCAAAATTGTTTTAGTAATGCCATATTACAGTGATATCCTTAAAGATCCTCAAGCCCTATTTGAGTACAAACTTGCTGATATCTACAAGTAGAACTTTGATTGATGTAATTTGAACTGAAGAAAATACAAATTATGCAAATAAAAAAACATTTAACAAATAGATTCTATGTTGCTGTGCATCTGTTCAGTAATAGATCACAGATGACGTCAAAATGTGGTAAGAACAAATAAGTGGCAAACCAGGCGATAGCCAAGTGTGTCACTGCTTCACCTGATGCCATTTCACCAAGAATTGGTTGATTTGCCCAATATGCTTAAGTTAAAAAAACTTAAAACACAGCAGACTACTTTTGTAAAAACTTTTCAAGAATGTTTCTTCACTGAAAATTATCTTTTTCAAGACAGGGCTCGAAATTGCGACCGATACTCTAAAGTTTTCCTTTTGCGACTAAAACTTCAACACCGGCACAATTTTGCAAACAATCTTCATCTCTGCCAGCTAATAAAGTAAAAGAAGAATTACCCACCACTACTTTTCAACTAAATACAGTTGTCTTTCATTTTGATTAAATTTAAAAACTTGGTGCAAAATCATGCTTAATTTACATCCGAGTTTCATTTCACTTCTTGGCCAGGGGTATCGCAGGCAGTCATTTTATATAGGTGCATCATGTATGGGGAATTTGCATGGGGTAGGTCAGTTTGGACTAGGCCCAGGCCCAAGTGAGAAACAAACATGGGGGGCAGTTGTTGAACGTGTGCAAAATGTGTGTTTATGGCCGGACATTTTACCTTTGAAGCTGAACTTTACTGCCTCCTGGTTGTGAAGCTGTCAATAAAGGTACCATTGTTTGTTTACACATGCATGGAACACGTGAAGGTAGTTTTTTGTCTGATTGACTTGAAGCCTTCGAAAAGCAGAGAATTGATCGTGCGACAGCCAAATTCGTAAGATTACACCTAAGTTTTACCAATAATTCAGTAGGTAGAAATCTGTTACAATTAACAGAAATGTTATTGTGCAAAATTTCTAGGTTTATATTCCTATTATTAGGTACTGTTTGTTGTTGCTGCAACCACACGTTGCAAGTTACTTAGTTTGCAAGTTTCAGTTCAAATAATGTATGTAAGACAGCATGGAAGTTGTTGAAGCAATATAATAAAATCACAGTTCTCTTAATTATTTGTTATTCTAAGTTATTTCTTAACCAAGGAGCTTAATTAGTTTTGCAACTAAAATTTGTGACCTTGCAACCAAGGTTTTGTTTCTAGGCGCAAAATAGGAACTGAAATTTGTTCTTAATTTTGAGCCCTGTAAGAACTGTGTTGTTGGTTGATTTCCTTGCCACTCTAGTCAACACTTGTAAACAAGTCATTCATCATCACCCCAATACAAAATAGTAATATCTCCGATTCCACAAGGCTTACAGAGACCACTGAAATGATACAAGACACTGCTTTTAAGGATAAACTGAGATTCTCTTGTAAAAGTGTTTATGATGCACCATCTACTAATGTAGCTTGATGAGTTCTTGCCTTGCAAGCAAAGTATACAGATTTTTGTTCTATATAATTATGGATAGTGTGGATAGTTGTGGCGTCTTAAATTAAATAACACTTTGCTTCTGCAAGATGTACAGAGAAAATTACAACAGCAAAATACCCTGTCTTCAAGACTGAATTTAGCTAATTTTTCATATACTACCCTCTATTGCTGAATTGACTGACTTCTTTTTATTTATTTATAACTGAGGAGAAAATGCTACCATTATAATGACATCTGCAAATGGTTAGACTTTCTAGTCTTCTCGGATAAGGACGATAAAACCGGAGGTCCCGTCTTACAGTACTGGTATGGGATGTTAAAGTACCCACACACTGATTGGAAAGAGTAGGGGACGTAGTCCCCGGTGTGATGGTCTATACACTTATTCTGTTCTTTGGGCACCTGTGTTGATCCTACTATTCATTCAAATAAGATCGTAAACTGTGTGGCTGCAATTTGTGCCTAAAAAGCAGTCTGGCAAAGTCCCCCAAAAAGTGCTGTAAAGCGCTTTGAGCCCTTTGGATAAAAGCGCTATATAAATCCTCATCATTACCATTATCATTATCGGGCAAAACAACCTTGGTATGGACAAAATGCCAACAGGTGAACAAACTTTTGGAAAGAATGACAACAATTTGCTGGCTGCATTACTGTGAGGAAAACCTCTGGATGCTAATGCATGATATTTTAGCCCTCCCATAATTCCAGACTGTGGTATAATTTATGTTTTATACCTTCTTTTGACAATGTTTCTTCAATCAGGTGTCTATCTTTGAAAAATATTGCTTGGTTTCATTATGTAGTGACTGTTAGTGTGTTTGTGGAAAAAATACTCAAATGTAATTAATTATATATTTTTTTTGTCCGATGAGATTGGTTTCTTTTCAGGCCAAAGCTTGACCGTGGCCTGACAAATGAGCTCCATATAGTGAAAAATTATTTGCAGGCTTGTTGAAGAAGCCAAATTTTCCGGCGATACCGAGATCCCGCTAATTAGGACACTGCGATGCACCGTGTCGTGACGACATGTGGCGTGCTCAACCAACTCGATCAGTTCAACTTAATACTCACCCAGATCTGATCTGGTATTGACAAATAGCTGACATGGGCAGAATCCGCAAAGAAAGTGTTTACAGACCTGAGGTAGACAAGAAAAGTTTCAGCGTTTAACTGTCATAAAATGTGGAAAACCTTTTCCCCCCATTAAGCCATAATAAGCCTTTCTGTTAAGATCAAGAATGAAGATTGAATTTTCCACAGAAAACTCGAAAACACGCGCCCCAATACATAATAACTACCTGGGGGTCCGACCAATGTAATGCAGTTTTCTTTTCATTGGGAGCTCGATCTCTATCGACTCCCATTAGTTCATCCAACAACGCTGCCGCCGATAACATCGCCATCTTGAATGCTTGTCAGGAAAATTTCCCATGGTCCTTAAAATTTCATTTTGTGACGTCATAATCTGTTTCCCAGTACCCTCTCTTTTCCTTCCAGTTGACCAACATTTCGCGAGAGTAAAGTGGTTTTATTCCCTAGAAAACAGAGAAAATGTCTGGAAATCTTAGTTGTTTTTTTTTTTTGCTAAAAGGTAGGGGGAAGGGGGGGGGGGGGTGTTAAACTCTTCTTTCTCCAGAGATCTTGATGGAGGGACTGGGTACGGTACCTTATGCATGTACAATGTCACATGGCAGTTGGTCACTTGGCTATACTTGGCACACTGATTGGAATTCGCTTTCTGATCGGTAGAATCGATTTCATTTGCAAATGTTTCAAAATTGCCCTAAATTGCTCTTTTTTGGGTCATTTCCTGGTGCCGGAGCTCATCATCAAGGGCTGAGAAGGCTTAAACCTTGCCAATTTTGAAGAACTGTTCATTGCCACTCTGAATCAGTGACGTTCAAATGCTCGTTGCGAGCTCCTGGCAGTTTGTTGTTCATGGACAAGGGGCCATAAAGCAAATGAACTTTGACTCACCAGGCTTCAATCCGGTCAATCTGCGTTTATGGAAGTTTCATTGAAAGTTGAAAGTGGGAGGCAACTGTTGGTGCAATTTCTATTTTATTACTTTGCAGAAGAATTACGCATCGTCATACAATATATTTGTTTCCTTGTTTTAACGAGTGACAAACACTTTTGCATATAATTTCTGGAAAAGATGACAAAACCTGGCTCCAGCAATTGTTTTCTTGACCCCATATTGTTTTGAGCTTTAAAACTTGCATGAAATGTGTGAATGGCAAGCATTCTTTTCTTTCAATGATTTTATTTTTACAAGCTTTCTGGGGCTCAAGCTCGAGACTGATAAATCTTCTAGGTCATGAACCAAAATAAAGCTAAATCGGTTAAATTGTCCTTGCATATAATGCAAAACATTAATAGTAGGTATAGGCATAAAAACAACTTTGTGAATCTTTTGAGGTTTATCCCATTGCAAATAATCAAAGTCAATCCACCAATTAAGGTTCATAACCTAGACCACTATAAACATAACCTGTAAAAAATGTTTCTTGCCGTAGTTATTTTCGTGTTTTTGCTCATTTGCACGGTGGCCCACAAGTGCACTCCAAATGAGAGTGAATTCCAAATGAGACTCCAAATTTTTAAATATACTCCGAATTCTTAAACCCCAGTCCGAATTCTAAAAGACTGAAATAGTATGAACTTGTACGTTTCCACATTGAACAAAACGTGGCCGCCATGCTGGACCACATGCTTAACACCTCGGCCCAGGCCTAAGTGGCCAGTACAACACGCGTGTGTACTATGACATCCTCCTCCTTTTGAAATAAGATGACGAGCCGCTCCCGCACTGGAAGACTGATCAGGAAACCTGACAAACTGAACTTGTGACTAATATACCCTACCCTAGAAGGTCATCATTAGGTCACGTGACCCTGTTTATACTCCTTCTGTGTTGTAGGAAACATGTTGTAATCCCGACCGATCGCCCATCAGAGAAGTTGTATATCGATGTCAACGGCGATTAAACGTTGTGTTGAGAGGAAAGCTGTGTTTTATTGAGTTTCCTAACAACCATTATTACCCTGTGAAAGCACTTTTCAGTTTTCTTCAGTTTTTCAGTTTTTTTCCCACAATGAGTGGGGAGGGGGGTATGCCTGCTCCGATTGTGCTCGGGAACCTTTGTATTAAGACAATATCATTTCTAAATCATTTATTCTTCTTCGTAAACCACCACTAAACCATTTGTGTTTGGTCTGTGCCGTTTGATATTCTTGTATTTTTGGCGGTGACGGCCGCCCATATTTAATAACTCCAAATATATTCTAAACATCGCTAGGGACTGGATCGAGCTTTCTGGGAATGCATCACGGGTACAATTGACTTGACGTTCTCCCGCCATCGTCTTCAGAGTAAGCAGTATGTTCTGCTCAAAATGCGGGCGAAGATGCGAAGACACTGACAGTTTTTGCTCGAATTTCGGGAAAGTATGCCACATGCTCCTGTAACCCGATAAACAGCTCGGTCCATCTAACTCTTGCTGTATTGTAGCGCTGATATCCTGCTCATTTGAACCAATTAGTTGTCGTCGTCGAAGGCCAAATGACCTCAACTCCCATTGAGTGTTCACAAGCGTGGTATTTCAGCAAAAAGCACAGAATAACCTCATACTCATATCCTTCGTTAAAATAATATTTTATTTTAACTCACTACGTTCGCACACATGAATTATTTTCTAAACCGTTATAGGAACTTGCACAACACGACAACCACAGTCAAATGGGTTGGTAACTCACGGGGAGCCAATATAAGCTTTATTACTGTATTCAAGTACTATGTGTATCAATGGTCACATTGCTTCTAGTCCACAGAAACACAATACGCGAAGCTATATCCTTATTAACTAGTACACTTCCATAATACAAATGATACGGTTAAATTATAGTGAAATCACTGATTATAATCATACAGAACTTGGCTGTAACTAAAAGATAGCAAAAGCGCTCGCGTGTCCTACGACCACGCGTGGAGACTTAAAGATAGCAATTAAATACCTAGGTTAGATGAAACTGAAAGTCCTGCTGACATATTTTCTTGAATATACAAGTCTTTGGCGTAATCGGATTTCCATCCCCCGTGTAATTTTAATAATCTGTCTGATACAGGGCCGCTAGGTGAATTTACAGCAGCGGTTGCCCCACCAAGCCTAAGACTGTGTAACCCAAAAAGTTTGGAGTCGTAGCCTAGAGCCTTGAGAGCTTCCAAAAAGATTTATCGACACCTAAAATACGAAATTCCTTTATTCCCTAAAACATAAGTATTATAATGTTTCTGAAATACTAACTGCCTAATTAGGAGACCGCCTGAATTATGGTCCATTCTTGCAGCAGACATATACCTAAGGACCATATTAACTGGACAAGTGGCATTGTCTGTTCTAGCAATAATAGCTTTATTGCCTTCCCTGTAGACATCTGTTTTACTACTTGGTATAACAATGAAGATAGGGTCATCTGCGAAACTTATATGGGAAGCTTTGATATTTGCTAACTCATTCAGTGAATCTGAAGAAACCTGCAAAACCTAAGAGAACTATGACTGAAATTCGCAGATCTTTTAGATTAGCGTCTACCTTGCCATGTTTAGCAACTATTCTCTTGACCATATTGATGGAGAGAGGTAGCTTCCTATTCTTCCGCTGCGTGCCATTACGTTTCGCAGCTTCAACGGCATTTCTACACACTCCGGTTTTTAAAGGATTATTGCTACAAGTTATATCTACTACATCGTGTAGCCAAACTAAGGCGGCATAAGCCATACTAACAGCGCTGTGAGAACCAGTCTTCCTGCGAAGTTGAGACAAGTAGGCCGCTAAAACAATAGGCTCTAGTGGCAAAACGAATTGAACCTTAACATCATTGCACCAACGCATAGGTTTTCGACATTCAAGTAAATATCTATTCATCGTCGAAGGTTGTCTCGACTTAAACTGATCAGTAATGAGGTACAGCTCGAAGGGATCTAAAGATCCATAAAGACTTACCCAACAGGACAGAGATGGCCTGTTGAGGAAAACAAAAGGAAAAACACATAACAGAAGAGTGTAGAGGTGCAACAATCTTACTCACTGATTCATGGCTAAAAGGAAATAAGTACTACCTGGGTGCTATTCGTTCTCAGCACAACTATGCTCATTAAATGAAGATCAAGAGGGCAATAAATAACACAACACTATTGGGCAGGCGCGGATCCATATCGGTTTCCACCGTTTTACGGAAATCGGTCAGAATTTTCATAAAAAATATATATGTATTTTTAATAAAAGTAAACTGCAAGTTGAATCTCGAAATAATTCGCAGATTTGCAAGGCTTCATCCAAGGAGAATGGAACTGGCAAATATATTGTCTGACTGACTCAAAAGTGAGGGAAAGGGGAGCATGTCCCTGAACCCCCCCCCCCGGAGCTTGCGCCTTCGGCGCTCGTTTTGCCGTAAATCGGTCATCATTTTTCCTAGCTCATCGCCTGTTGGGGTGCTATTCGTTATCGACACAAGTTCTGCACATTGATACATGGCCGAAAAGAAATAAAATACCTCGACACCGGTAAGGTGCTACATATCCCGGAGAAGTTGGTGAACCCAGAATAGAATTGTGATTTCGCTCGTGCGTCAAAGCTTGAGGCATAGACAAAACTCTTAAATCTTGGATGAAACTGTAATAAATATTGGTTAACGGGGGCCAAAACACGGCTGACTTCCACAGTGGAACAATAAGGGTGCCCTTGCTCCCTGATTATAGGCAAGTGTTCTGGGGATAAGATAAACTGGCGGAACTAACCAGCAGTTCTCAACTTCCCACGCCTGCATAAATGCGTCAAGGTCCGACGTTTCCGGGTTCAAAAATCTAGAAAAAATATCTGGCTATTTTTCTGTTGTAATACGTGGCAAAACAATCCACTGTATGGGGACCCCAGAGACTATCCAAGTCTTTGAAGACGTCCTCAGTGACTTGCCAATCGTCAAAATCCACCAGTTTGCTAATAAAATCTGCCCTGGCATTACGATCCCTGGGAACCCATTCAATATCCAAATGAATGCTGTGTTCGTAACATATCTTAAATATTTTTAAGGCAAGTGTGTGTAACTCGAGTTTCATCAGAGCTACCAACTTCAACGATTTTGGCTGTGGCCTGGTTAACGGTATACCACTTAACATGTGATGAACGTAAAATAGGAAGGCAAGACAGAAGTGAGAATTCGATTGCACTTAATTCTCGCCACGTGGAACTTCTACTCCTTTCGTCCTGCGCCCACATTTTGTGGCAAACATGCTCGCCGTCATTGATATAGATAACGGCTCCGCAGGCAATATTACTAGCATCTGCAAAAGTTACTTTCCGAGGTTTGTGGAAAACAAAGCAGTTTTTGGAATTGCGTAAATAGACATTGTTCTTCCAGAAAACGATTTCGTCCTTACAATACTCGTCTAAGATCATAGGTGTATCCCAATGTTCAGCAATAGCAACCGTCATCTGACAGTGTCTGGTAGTAATTCTGGGTAAATTTCCAGTAACCGAACATGTAGACATAACTTTCCCGACAAATGATGACAATTGTCTAGCCGAAATTGTGCATTTTTGAGCTTCAATAGAAGCCACACAATCAACGCTACCTTGGACCCTCCTGGGTGTAATACTAATAGTACCAAGAGTGGAGTTCCAGACTAATCCTAACCAAGCATCGATTGGCCTACCAGCCGAATGTTCTCTGGGAGATGTCAAGATTTTCGATCACCTCACTCCACAGACCCAGAAGCTACTCGCCGATGCTAAGAAATTTCAAACCCGCAATGGTTTCAGGTTTTGTTGATCGAAGAACTTTGTTGTCTATCTGCGAAAGTCTGAGGACTCTCGTCCTATCCGGCTCAAAAGCTGGGAAGATCTTGAACGATTTGCACGCCAAGAAGACTTGTCTATGAGCTAAGTAGCGTACTTGTCAAATAATTATTGTAATATTGTTACCTATTCTTATCCTTAACCCTAGAATCTAAATTTGATGAATGAGGGGACGTTTCTCCAATCCTCTTTCCTTTTAATCATTTAGACTCCAATTCCTTCAATATAGCTTGTAGTGTCGTGAGTATTCCGCACGTGTGTATCGGAACCAATCAGGTTAAATCTATTGTTCGCACCATTTGTTAAATAGCAGCCGTAATGTATGCGCGGGGTGTGTGAGAACTAACGGTCGTTTCGTGTACATTAAAAGTGAGAGTTATTTTATTAACCGCGTCTCTACATTGGCGTCTCTACATAGCTCTTTATGAAATGTCTCATGGCACTTTAAATTATAATAGTGATCGTCTCGAATCGCTCTTATACAATCCTATAGCCGAACCCGGATTATTTGATCCACTCTCAAATAATCTTAACCCCGATTCAAACTTTCTTATTCGACTACCGACTAGTAGATACATGGTCGAGGAAGATATTAATGATCAGGTTAGTTCCTTTAATGAGAAATCGATGTTTTCCATTTTGCATTTAAATGCCCGCAGTTTGTTGAAAAATCTTGGTCAACTAAATCTTGTTCTCAAAAATCTCAAAAGGGCATTCTCTGTTGTTGGCGTGTCAGAAACGTGGCTAACTGATTGTTCTTCAGAGCTTGTAAATATAGCGATACTCATCGTTACGTCACCTATTGTCATTAATGTGCCAACCAGAGGTTTATTGGCTCTCGAAACAAAGGATTCTTTTGTTCTGTGGTTGGCAAAATTTAAATATCAAAAGACTTGTTTGTAAACAGTGAGTATTGCTATTACAGGGTACAATTTTGTCTCCAGTCATCGCAAATCAAAAATAGGCGGCGGGGTTGGCATTTATTTACGAAACGATGTCGAGTACAAAGTTCTCAAAGAATGCAAATTTTCTGACTCAGAAGCAATAGAGTCAATCTTCGTCGAAATTACTGTTCCCCAAGGGAAAAACATTATCGTGGGTTGTGTATACAGACCGCCAAATCAAAACACTGCCCTGTTTCTGGAGAAATTCAATGACAATCTCTCAGTTATCACTAAAGACAATAAGCATTGTGATGGGAGATTTTAATTTAGACCTTCTTCAATATAACCATCACGTACCAACACAGGAATTTGTTGACAGCTTATTCTCGCACGCTTTTTTTCCTCTTATCTCAAAACCAACTCGACTCACCTATTACTCCGCAACACGAATCGGTAACATATTCACTAACAATCTCTCGCAAAACGTTCTCAATGGCATCGTTCTAAATTATTTATCTGATCACAGTTACCGGTCTTCGCCTACTTTGGTATAGCGAAACTCTGATACGTAAAAAAGAAAAGAAAATTCTTACTCGGGTAATCAATGCTACTAGTTTAGAAAAATTCAACGAAGCCCTCTCAAATACAAACTGGTCTTTACTTATCCTAGGGGACGACCCCAATAAAGTTTATAATGATTTTATAAATAAATATTACAGAATTTACGAAGCCTGTTTTCCTTTGAAAGTCATCAAAGGCAAGCAAATGAATAAGTC
This sequence comes from Galaxea fascicularis, assembly GCA_948470475.1. NCBI lineage: Eukaryota > Metazoa > Cnidaria > Anthozoa > Scleractinia > Euphylliidae > Galaxea > Galaxea fascicularis. The sequence goes on along the minus strand of OX419340.1, from coordinate 20,351,846 downwards.
CTACTCTCCATGGTTGAGCCGTGGTCTCTTAAAGTCCATCAACGAGAAGAACAGACTGTACAAAAAGTTCGTTCGATCACCCTCTACTTCTTGTGAACTTAAGTATAAAACCTACAAAAACAAATTGAACCACTTAATACGTATTGCTAAGCGTATATATTATGACTCCAAACTAGAAGATGCAAAGAATGACCTCAGAACGACTTGGAAACTACTAAACGAAGTTATAAACAGACGTAAGAATTATCGATCTCCACCTTCATCTTTTAAATCTGACGGCAAAACAATCACGGATTCCATGGACATCGCTGACCGATTCTGTAAATACTTCACCAATATTGGTCCTAACCTAGCGAGTGCCATACCCTCCGAGAATTCGGCCACTTTTCGCTCTTTTCTTGACAGCAGAGATTATCCTCCTATCATTCTAAAACCCACTGAAATTCGTGAATTACAAAACATTTGTAGCATGTTTTCACCGAGGAAGGCCTCTGGTTATGACAATATCTCAATGCGTGTGATAAAGCATTCATTTCACTTGATTTCCACACCTCTGGTAAACATTATAAACCTTCCTCTGTCAAAAGGTATTTTTCCAAGCAAACTAAAAATTGGTAGAGTAATTCCTATCTACAAAACTGAGGATCCGAGTCTCTTTGAAAATTATAGACCAATTTCTTTACTGCCAAATTTCTCAAAATTCTTTGAAAAGGTCATGTATAATCGTTTGGTTGATTTCGCGAAACAAACGAAATATTCTATCTTCCTCAGTTTGGATTTCGCAAAAATCACTCGACATCACATGCGCTTATCCATCTGCTCAATAAAATCTCGTCTGCAATTGACCGACATGAAACCACTGTAGGCATCTTTCTGGATCTTTCTAAAGCGTTCGATACCCTCAATCATGAAATCCTATTCTCAAAGCTGGAACACTATGGTATTCGTGATGTGGCCCTGCAATGGATAAATAGCTACTTTTCTAATCGCTATCAATTTGTTCAATTCAATCAAACTTGTTCTATGATGCAGACCATAAAATGTGGTGTCCCGCAAGGTTCCATTCTTGGCCCGTTATTTTTCATACTCTACATAAACGATCTCCCTAATGCTTCAGAACTGATAGATCATCTTCTCTTTGCTGACGATACTAGTATTTTTTATTCTCACTCTAACCCAAATACCTTAGAATCTGTACTAAATAACGAACTAAAAAATATTGAAGTTTGGTTGCGATGCAACAAATTATCGGTGAATGTCAAGAAAACGACCTAAGATCATATCAGCTACTTATGTATAAACAACGGTCTAAATCAATTGGAATGTTATTTAGATCCCGCTTCTATCTATCTTCAAAAACTAAACTTACTCTGTACTACTCGTTAATTTATCCTTATATCACCTATTGTAACTCTACATGGTCGTCTACATACGTAACAAACTTAAACAGAATTTATTGTTTGCAAAAGCGGGCTGTGCGAGCTATTACCAAGTCAGACTATAGAGCACATTCTGCTCCCTTATTCTCCAAATTAGGAATTTTAGACACTCAGATAAATACGTTTCAAATATCGAAATTTATGTACTATTTCCACAACCACCTGTTGCTTCCATTGTTTGCCAATTTGTTTCAAACAAATAGCATACTATTTGCGACAGTCCCTTTCACGCTCGCTAATAAGAGATGGAGATACTTTGCTCCCGCGCAAGGAGACCAACGTTAAAAACGGCCTTAACAGCCTAGAAGTCAGCCAATACTTAACCTCACACCTATCAGGTCCCACATTTAAACTAGAAAAGAAAACTCCAGACCATCCAAGACTTAAACTAAAGCGAAGAGCCAGGGGGAAAGGCGACAGTGAAACGGCGGAGACTGTTCAAGTCAGTGTAAGAAACAGCTAGAGCTTGGGCAGAAGGGTCGTGACGGGATAATAAGTCTGAAGGACCTCCAGGACGTAAAACTTGTGCAACTGTCAAATAATGAGATGCCGTAGGAGCTTGGCGCCAACCGACATGCTCCATAATGTCTGCATGCGAGCTGGCTACCCGAAAGGGCTAAGGTGATGGCCAAGCCTGTTTCTCCATTGTCAATGTCTGCCTCTTGCAGATAGCTACGGAGTCGCGACTGCAAAGTAGAGCTAGCAAGTTGTTTATTTTGGATCTTTCCTAAAGAGTTGAGAGGGCGAAATAAAAAACCGGAAAACAGATCCAGAGAAAGCGCAGAGGAGATAGCGATGTAAAGCTCTATGGCCTTAACAGGGTAAAGAGACGAATCGGAATGACGGCGAATGCCGAAAAGATTTGCGGATCCATCTCTGAAGGATTTGCCCCATACGTGATTGAACAGGAGACCATCGTTTTGTGGAAACCGCATTATCTCTTGGGTCTTGACCAGGGTAAGGTCGTTTGCCCGGTCTCCACTGAAAAAGAGCGTCTTAAAGAAAGAAGCGTCTCTTGCATAAACAAATAGCTGAGAAGCAGTAATACCGGGAATTAACATTTTTCCCTGGATAAGGCGGGACAGCGGAACGATTTTGACCAGGAAGAGCGGCGTCGCCTGCTTAGGAGTACAGCTTGCAACTGTTCAGCCGAAGCAGTAGGGTTTCCTAAGA
>OX419340.1:20324234-20341734 GCA_948470475.1 Galaxea fascicularis | reverse complement strand
TGTAATCGGCTGTTATATATAAGGCTCGAGACAGTGTGACCTGTAGAATCTTCTTGAAGTTATACTACAGACAATAAAGTGTTTTTTTAAGCGGAAACAAGAAGTCTGCTCTTGACTTCGTGACACCCACCTTACCCCAAATCGAAATAGTACCGGTAGAAAGTAGTTGCAAAATCGTGTCAGAAATAAACTTCGCAAAAGGAGCACAAGACTTGTGATTGTAAAAGATCCGCTGGGGTGGGGAGGCCGAGTCAAAATGTTCGCCCTTGAAATTGCCTTTAAAATGTCTGAAAAAAGGCTGTACTTGCACCTTATTCTGCAGCCAATCCAAGACAACCCGGGATAGGGGAGAGGAGGGTGAAGCAGCTATACTTTTCCACTCCTGTAAATGGCAATGCAAGCGACCGGCTACAAAGACAGCAGGATCCGGGAAAGCAAGTATATAGACGTCTGCTGAAACGTCACCACGAGAAACGCTTTCAACCCAGTCCGAAGCCAGGTGAGAATTACGAGGCTGAGGGGACTGAAGCCCGGGCTGCAGTGGTTTCCCATCGTGACGCACCCATGAAATAGTATTTTGTTTGACAGAGAGCGGGTCGAACGAACCGGAGGATTCCCATGCCGGGACAGTGTAGGAGAATTTGAAACGCTTGAAAGGAGGCTGGAAAAGAAAAGGGCAGAAATAAGAAAGAGAAACCTAAGCAACAAAAAAACAAGAACAAAAATACAAAATAGACCGAACAAAAAAAAAAAACGATTGAAAGGAAACTATGACCTTTATTAATTGTACAAAGCAACGGAAGTGGGACAAGTCGTACTTATTAAGCACAACGTGCAAGAAAAAACGCGTAAACAAATGCAACAGGCAAAAGTGAGGAATAAATAAACTATTGTCCTCCAGGAGGCGGCATAAGGGGGCGAGGCCGCGACTGTGGTTAACTTCGGTTATTGAACCGTTTGAAGCATCTGGACGCCGTGTGACCGGGCGCACCACACGCATAGCAATAGATCCTTGGACGTCTAGGGGGTGGACGAGCAGATGCGTGGGCGGGAACCCCGGTGGAGCCAGAAGCGGTACTAGGGACAGAAGACTTCAAGGACTTATCCACTTTAGCCACGGCTTCAAGAACCTTTGCGTATTCCTTGTCCGCCAAAAGAGCGACAAAATACGGAATAATTTCCGTACAGGTCCCTACATTATTTATGCATGCAAAGTAATTAATTATGTATGTACGCTATTGTTTTTTAGACTATGCGTTATCCCAAGCGTATTGAATATATGCATCTGTAATTTGTACTTACTTCGCGAATAAAAAAGGATCTTATTTTGCCTCCCTTTCCTTTTTTTCTTCTTTTCCTCCCTTTTTTTTCATCTTGCATCCGTTTTCTCCTTTCCAGGCGTCTTTCTTCCCAGCTCCTGCGCACCTTATGTTCGCTCCCAGACCTTTATCGTTCTTCCTCTTTTCTTTTTTCTTCGTTTTTTATCTCCAGCCGGCTTCGAACTCTGTCTCTCTGCAGAACTCTGGATTACCTGTCTGTGTCTCTCACCAGTGTGCTAGCGTGATTAGTTGTTTGGTTCACACCTCCCAAATTATATTTCAATAGGGCTTAACAATTTATATACATAACAATGGGGTCATGTAGCAGCCGTCGTAAGATCCTAAGGCAATTGGTTCGTTACCTAAACCCCTCGACAATGCTAAAACAATAGTGACGATTGAAATCTATTGATAGAGTATCCAATGAGAAGATACCTTACAAGCAACTGTTACATTACTCAAGGGAAGACAATTATTGGGACATGTGCCCCACGTACCTAGTAAGAGCACTGCACGGACCAATGCACCAAGTCCTAACATGATTGGAAAGGCAAAAGTTTTAAAATGCATGAATTCTCGTCACCAAGTTTTACGTCACAGTATAAAAGCTTATTTTCCTCTACTAATAATCTTTAGTTGATCAGGAGGACGCGTATGATGGCCTTAGAAAGTATAAATTTATGGAAACTTTCCCGTCTCTTGGCGGATCACGAACAGTGCATACAGTGGTGTAAAGATCACAATCTGCTCTCGTCGTCGATAAAATGCCCCAAACCTGAGTGTGGAAATACACTCAGATGGCAAAGACGAAGTGCATCGGGAGATGGATTTGTATGGCGATGCTCGAAGAGAAACTGCAATGGCCAAACGACAATCCGCCAGAACTCGTGGTTTTCTGGCAGTAAGCTTTCCATTGAAAAAATATTAGCCCTAACTTACGCTTGGGCATACAAATTTACTGTAACTCAGGCAGTGCACGAAACTTCGTTAGACGATGAAACAACATCTACTGAAACGGTGATAGATTGGTATAACTATTGCCGAGAGGTTTGTGCAGACAGAATCATGAAGTTTCATACGGGGCCAATAGGCAGATCTAGTACAACTGTCGAGATAGACGAGTCCAAGTTTGGCAGGATGAAGTACCACAAAGGTCGCTTTATCGAAGGACAGTGGGTCTTTGGTGGCATTTGCCGTGAAACCAAGGCCTGCTTCCTTGTTCCGGTAGAGCGCAGGGATAAAGATCCGCTCTTGCCCATAATCCGCGCTCAAATATTGCCAGGGACGCGCGTAATAAGTGACATGTGGAAAGCTTACGACTGCCTTAACGACGAGGGCTTTCAACATGACAGTAAACCACAGCCTAAACTTCGTTGACCCAGACACAGGTGCCCACACACAGGGCATTGAAAATACATGGTGGGGTGTAAAGCGAAACATGCCTCGGACAGGAACATCCAAGGATCTGTTTGAAAGCTACCTACAGGAGTGGTTGTGGCGTCATCTTTACAAAAATGATCCTTTTGGAAACATTATCGAGCATATCGCCGATCTGTACAATGTACACTAAGATTTGTGGCCTCTGTATGCGCTGTTCGTTTATCCGTGAACACCCATGTTTAAAGAGGAAGGAACTGAAGGGATACTCTTCTTAGCATTTACCGGACTTGGCCTCAGAAAGAAAACGAGATCAACGAAAAAAAAAACCGGGGATAGAAGGTGAGCGCTCTTTGCCCAAATTTTTTGTTTATTAATCTCATAAAAATACACTGTAGTTACATTTCTAAACATAAAACGCGCCTTAGTTTGACATTTTTTTCGAATGATCAGACTGTTAACCCCTTGGAAATCCGTGTGAATTTCCTAAAATTTGTTCGTATTTCCGTATTTTGGCCGCGAAATTGTTCAATTTTTCTAACTCCACGTAGACTTAGCAAAAAAACACTGAAAATGAAAGAATAAAGCACAGTAATCCCAAAGGGCGTCTATTGTTACTTCTATTGTTTCCGAAAAACAAAAGACTGTATGCATAAATAATGTAGGGACCTCTGCGGAAATCTTACCCAAAATACGCCTTGAATTGCTTCTTATTAAAAGGTAACTTTTCTCTAAGCGTACAAGCTATGGCATCATAGGTAGAAGCTTTTTCGTGCCCTGACAATTTGGCGGCTGTAGCTAACTGCTCTGCCATGTTTAGTGCGTCGTACTTGTCAAAGTCTTCCTCCCTTCTAAAACCATAGCTGGTGATTTTGGATAGGTGAACTGGGACATCATTGACAGCATCCTCTAAGGTTCTTATTCTGGCATTTAGTTGCGCAAGTAAGTCAATCTGAAAAATCGAAAGGAGAGCTTGAATGAAAAATATCTACAGGCTGCCAGCCCTCGAGTGGGACAACGAAAAAAGCAAAACAAAACAAAACTCAATGGATAACGTAAACACACAAGGGAGATAAAATAAAAATGGCGAAGAAGACGTGTAAGGACCCACCCAAGGGATGGCAGCCTGAGCGTCAGTAATCCGACTAGGGCAATTAGACACCCTTTCAGGCTACCATTGGAAGGGAATGAAACAATTTGGGAGGACGCGCAACTGTAAACACAAATGAATGGAAAATACCGACATAAAGTCATTATAAACAAATTGAATAAACAAATTCGGGAAACGAGACACGCATATAGAAAAAAAACACGTGAAAATAAAGAATGGGTGTCCAGGGAATAGGACTAAACAATAGCTAGAAAATGCGGCAAAGCTGGCAAAACAAAATACCTTTGAAAACAACAAGGCCAACTAAAAACGAAGCTTAAACTTGAAGTGGCGAGAAAAACCCTACACAAAGCCATTGTTTGAGAGGCAAAAGATGGTTGTAAACAAAAGGTAACAAAGCCCGCGAAGTAATGGGAAGGGCAGCGAAAATGCTACTAAACAAAAAACCCGCTGTGAAGGAAAAAATGCGGGAAAAACACTATAAAGCATAAAAGAAAAACAAAACAAACAAAGCATACAAAATTGAAGGGCAGGGATCGGAATGAAAGCACCTCGGAAACGCAATAGTTTGGAGAGCGTAAAAGAAACACTAAAAATCACTGTAAAACCCAATAATCGCATAAGCGAACAAAAATCCCAAGGAAAATGGAACTGCACTGTTTTGGGGGCGAAACACACTGATAAAATGAACAAACTTGAGTGAAGGGCAGGGGAACTAAAGAGAGAAGCACTGCACAAAACCGGTGATAGTGAGGCGAAGCACACAAAACATGACAAATAAAACGTGTGCAAACTGGGCAAGGGAGCCGAAGGGAGATTAAAAGCACTACACAAACCCGGTGTCTGTGAGGCGAAGCACACAAAAACATGACAAATAAAACGTGTGCAAACTGGGTATGGGAGCCGAAGAGAAATTAAAGTACTACACAAACCCGGTGTCTGTGAGGCGAAGCACACAAAACATGACAAACAAAACGTGTGCAAACTGGGTAAGGGAGCCGAAGGGAAATAAAAAGCACTACACAAACCCGGTGTTTGTGAGGCGAAGCACACAAATTGAACATGACAAATAAGCTTAAAACGTGTGGAAACTGGGGATGGGGCCGCGGGGAAATAAAAAGCACTACAGAAACCCGGAGCTTGCGAAGAAAGAAGAAAACGGTGCAAACAAACGGCCACGTGGAATAACAAGGCGAAGACGAATCGGGGAAAAACCAACGCAGTAGAGCGAGCAAATAACAAGAAATGAAATTAATACCTGCAAAGGAGCTGGGTCTTGTTGAGGATTGTCAACATTAGCTGGAGCAGCTGGAGGCTAAACAAGCGCTTGGGCGGCTGGAACTGCAGCTGAACAGGAACTTGAGCGTCAGCCATAACACGGTTCTGTACAAGAACGATTCTAACGCGAACTGGGCCGAAATGATATGCGGAGCTCTTATTTATACTCACACTGCAAGGGACTGGCGCGAATAGTCAAATTCATAGCTACAGCACCAGAGCACACCATTGCCGAACTAATCTGAAGAAATTTACAATTCTTTACCAAGGTCCAAAGATCTGGAATTCCCTCCCTGTTACCCACACTTCCCTATCAAGTTTTCCTAACTTTAAGAAAAAGCTACTAGAGTTTTAATAAAATAATTACTGAATTGATTAGGCCGCGATGTAAATGCCGTTAGCCCTCTACCATCCAACCAAGGGGCGGAGCATCTTTGTAAAGACATAAGGAGCTGCAGAAAGGCCGAAAGGAAGAACTGTGAAAATGTAATACCGCGTCTCACCTTGAAAGTCCCATGAAAAACCTAAGAATGTTTGATGTGGCTGGAAGATCTCGACGTGTTGATAGCCACTCTTAAGATCAAAAGAAAACATATAACCATTCTTACGAAACATAAGAGAGCAATTTTCCAATCATCGTACTTAATCCTCCCTTTACATTATTATTACGTCCTAGATCTTCGTCGATTTCAGAGCGATTCAGTAGCTGAAGTACGTCCGTTAACTTGTCGTATTCCTCATGAATGTCCGATTCCCTTAAGTCCGGTTCCTGAAACGTTTGTGGTCGCGGAGGCTGGGGCAAAGGCGGTTGTCTTGTACTGGCCGAAAGGGCGGGGGTAGAAGCTGGAGGCCCTGCAATCTTTGGCGCAGTGACATGGCCTTCCACACCTGAAGCAGTCCCCATGTGCATAAGAGCTTGGACGGCCTGTGGGTGGCAAGATGGAACGAAAATATGAATAATTAAGTAACAACAAATAACAACCAAAGAATAAAAGTTGCTAATTAACACAAAAGAAAAGGAGGGAGGGGCGGGCGGGAAAGAAAAATACCGTAAAGCTATATTGGTGACGCGAGAAGTGAAAGAAGCATACGGCTACTGGACTATATAGCAGTACATGCTATGAGACCTTACTCCCCTGTGGTACAGAAATCATGCATACTGGACAGGTATTAAGTAACAGTAATGCACACGAAGGTGAGATAGAAAACGAAAAGCGAGTACTGACGTTCCGTAATAAACTCCTATAGAAAATACATTTTCGGTGCTAACCTTTCTTCATCAAGTTCAGCACCAGAGGTGGAACAAAATTTGTTATAAATAGTCAGTGTTGCTGTGCAAACTTCACATTTCAGTGCTGTTGTCGAGTTGACATCCGCCATTTTCAAAATGTAGCTAATATCCCATGATACATCGCGACAAAACTCAAAGCACTCCCTGGCGACTTTTGGAATATATTCGGAGTGACGTTTTGGAACTGGGAGTGACATTTTCGAATTGGAAGTCAGCTTTTAGAATTCGGAGTGAGCGTTTAGAATTTGGAGTGGTCTTTTAGAATTCGGAACTGAGTGTATTTTATAATTTTGGAGTGTCATTTGGAATACAGAGTGCACTTGTGGGCCACTGTACATTTGTGTTTGTATAGGTAATCACAATGATTACGAGTGCAGTTTGGAATAAATAAGCACGAAGAAATTTTTTCAAAGACCATTGACTACTGAGGTATGCAGAAGCCATTGCTCTTGATCTTCCGAAACTTCTAAAAGCTTCGAAAACATCCGGTGATCTTTGAATTATCTTCGGGGATATCCGGAGATTGTCGGAAGTCATCGGAGATGTTCGGTGATCTTCGGAAATCTTCGTTCGGTCTTCGGTAATCTTGGGAAGGTTTCGTACAATCTTCGGAAACCTCTGTAAGGTTTCGCACGATCTTCGGAAGTCTTCGAGGTACATCGGTAGCCTTCGACAGTCTTCGAGTCTTCGTTTTTACTTCGGAAATCGTTGTAATTTGCACTCGTGTTACACTTTTCTGCACTGCCCATTTCCAACGTTGATGCAAAGCGGTCGTTTGTTTTTGTTTTGAAATCGCGCTATTGTTAAATGTCGTCTCTGATTGGTCAATTATTTTTTTTATCGGGCTTTTGATCTGGTTCATCGCGCCGAGTTGTCGCTTGTGCGGTTTCGCAAGTAGAAGACTACAGATTTCTGGGTCATCCTCGCTGTAAACCCTGGCGAGGTTTTCTTGTACGTTTTATCAGGTATTGTTTTGCTGTACGCTATTGTTTATAATGTTTTGTTTTCTTTGTTCACGGCACTCCTGAGTTTCACAGGTTTTTACACCAAGGTGAGCGAGATTTCTTTGTTCAAACGGGGAACAATCTGTTGACAGTTTTAAAATTATAGCTAAATTCCTTGTACTGCGCCGCGCATTTTGGCGGCTTCGAAAGGATTTTAGGTTTTTCTGTTCCGTCAATCATCTGAATGAGGGCGGTGTTATGCAAATCACATCGCAACAAGTTCGTGAATCTTGCGATTCTTAGGGGTGGACCATTTGATTTTTGATTGAGGAGGGGGGGGGGGTTTTTGCAGGATTTTTAGACTGCTAGATATATATATTTTTTAATGCTCCAACCCTGCAGGATTTTTTTTAATCTCCCTGTCCTTGCATGATATTTTTTTAAATGGAAATTTAAAACACAAATTTTGACCATCGCCAGCCACTCAAAATTCACCCTTTAGGCTATTAAAAACCACCTTTATACGCAATGCATTTTGAAGTTTACTTCTTTCTTTCAAAGTAATGAAGAGTTTCATCTTTATTCAGTGTACAAAGAAATGCATCTTTACTAACCTGCGGCTTGTTGATTTCCCTGTCAGGCTAGTGGATGTTATATGCACCACGTTCTGTACTTGCCCAAGAGATCACTTGCCCACTGAACAAGTGAACGTTTTTTCTTTCTAATTACGTAATGCTACTGAGGAAAACTTTCAAACAATTTCTGCCTGCTTGTGGTTTATTAAAGACATTGTGAAATAAACATTTGTTACTACTGTTGTCAACAGGTGAGAAAATCAGATTGGTAGTTGACCCCTTTGAATCATCTTTTAAATAGGTACATGATCTATAAAACTACAATTTTTCAATGCCTAAATTAAATAATTAAAACAATGTATACGTTTTAATTTATGTGCTACAGACTAAACGTGTATGCTCGTTTCCAAAGTGTTTTCAATATTTTTCATTAGTAAAACATCTCGCGCTGAAAATGACACGATATCAGATACCACACTTCAAAACACTTTCGAAACTAACAGAGTCGACAACGGGTAATAATTCGTATCGATATCGGAAAAAAAGCAAGTATTTATGTTTGTACACCGTTAAGTTCAGACAGTAGGTCAAAACTAAAACTAACATTATAAATCAACTCACGGGTGAGGCGTTATAAGCGCAACACTTAATCGTCTGGTTTCCTTCGAAGGTTCTTCTGATATTTCTCAGGAATGATTCCCCACTTTCAACACTACAGCAATGTCTGCCGTCTTCCTTCCCTCGACATAAATACCACTCTTAACTGCAATTCCTTTGGATATTCTTGAGTCATTTTCAGTTCTGTTCGCGAACTGCGTTGTGATTTGCTGATAACCCCGGTCCGTTCGGGTGTCTGTAAACGAGGACCGGATAGCTGGGGGTGGCGGATGCGGATGGAAAAATGAGGATGGGAAACTGCGGATAGAAAAGTATGGATAAAAGAAAATTATGAAAAATAATTTTAAAGAGGAACAATGAAATAAAAAGAGAAATGAGGATAGGAATGTAAAGGCCTGTCCAAACGATAAATTTTTTATAGTAAAACATGGTAAAAGATTGTAGGGTGGCAAAACATTTTTCGGTTTGGCCACCTTGTTTTGTTTTGCATATATAATAGTGAGTAAATGACGTCGTTTTTCCCTAGATCCAAGCCTCGGAGGTCCAATCCATCAGTTTTGAACGTGAGTTATGGCGGACCGTGAGATCCAAACCTTGCACTCTAACTGAACAGCCTTTGAATAAAAATCAAAGCTCAAAATTTTGCCAGTCAGGTGTTAAGCGAACACGCTTTCAAAATCTGAAGAAAAAAAAAATGATTTTTTGATCAAAGTAGCACTTTAAGAACGAGGCAACAAGGGCTAATTTGAATTAAAAAAAAAAAAGAATATTGGAAAGGGAGCCATTTTGGAAAAAGGGTTATCAGGATGGAGATTTGCTTTAGTTACAGCTGTATTCCTGCTTTTTTTCCATCCTTTCGCTATGCGGCGCTTTCCTGCTCTACTTGGAAGAGGAGGGTGAATAGGCTAACGGATCGGCGGATTCTGAAAATTGTTTTGCCCGGATTTCGGATTCAGAGCGAAATTGTAACGGATTTGCGGATCCTGAAATTGCAGCGGTTTGCGGTTTCATCGATTTTTTGGGTCCGGATTTTGGATTTTGCTTGTGAGGAGGTTCGGATCGTGGATCTGAGAGGAAATGAGTAACAGGCCTGCACGGGCTCCTCATGCGGTTTTTGTGGTCGCTTCGCATTAGAGCCTTAGATTATATTTTTGCCCTTACAAGCATGTCTTTAAGAGATTTACCTCTTTTGTATGATATTATCGGAGGTTTCAAATAAATTGCCTTTAACAATGGCTGATTTTGTATAAGGCCCCAGTGTTCCATCATTGTCTGTTAAAGACTGTTAACTGCTGGGTGGTACGTAGTCACAAAAGGCAGAACCCTCGCGTTAGTTTTTTTGTTTTGTGTTAGAGCCGATTGTCTATAGGCAAAGTTGACCCCTGACAAAGATCTTTCTATGATTGTTTTTGGATAGCTGCGTGCTCTCAGGCGTTGTTTAAATTTCACAAGGCTCTCTTCAAATGTTGTTTTCGAAGAGTTAGTCCTAAGCAATCTCATTGCTTCGCCGTTAATGGAACACTTTTTACGCCTGGGGGATGGCATGACTTGAAGTGTGTATATTGAAAGGTTTCAGTCGGCTTGTGGTGAGTTTTTATGTCCAGGATGGATTCGTTTTCGAGTCTTTCCCCTTTGAACACCACTGTGTCGAGGAAAGTGATCTCGTTCTCTGATATTTCGGCCGTGATTTTGATGGTACTGTGGAATTTATTAGCTTGTACAATAAAACAATCCACGTCTTTTTTATTGCAGTCCCAAAGCGAGAAGATATCATAGATATAACGTTTCCATTCTTTAGGCTTGATCTCGCTTCAGTGTCGTATAAGCTTTGATTCTATTTCAACCATGAAAATGTTGGCAAATGATACTGCCATTTTAGTTCCCATGGCCGTTCCGTATGTTTGGAGATAGTTGTCCCCATTAAACTGGAACGACTGAGTTTTCTTTCAGAATTAGACCAAGCATTTCCCTTAGGAAACGTGTTGGGACCGGTGGGTTGTAGTTGTGGAACGTTTCGTATGCCTTGCATACTGTTTCTGTTCCCTCTTCTTGTGATATATTGGTGTACAAGCTAGAGACGTCCATTGACACTAAGATTGTGTCTTGGCCTATCTTTGTTTTCTCTATGAAGTTGATAAAATCAGTTGTATCCTTGATAAAGGATTGTTGTTTCTGTGCGATAGGCTGGAGCAATGTATCCACAAATGAGGATATTCTCTCAGTAGGGCCGTCACAACCTGAGATGATGGGTCTACCAACCGGTTTAGGTTTGTGGATTTTTGTAAGCGTATAGAAAATTGGTGTTCTAGGAGGATTGGGAGTTTGTGAGAGCCATTTTTTAGTCATGTCATCAATGTGTTTGCCCTGGTGAAGACGGTTAATGAGGTCATTAACCCTTTCCTTTGTGGTTTTCACCATTGGCGCTTTTAGAGGTTCATAGTGCTTTGTGGTTTTCACCATTGGCGCTTTTAGACGGTCCACTTTCTTGTTAGGAGCCAGGACTCTCTTTGGGCGACAAGTGAGGATCAACAACAGATTTCTAATGTAAAGGTAGATCTTTTAGTTATTAGTACTTAAAGATCCTATAAAAAGTGTCAGAACGTTTTAAAAAAACTGTGCAGCTTACAGACAACAGCTCAAGGTGCAATTTTCACCTTTTCACGTGACAAGTAGCGAACGGATTCGGATTTAACAATTTTTTGTTTAACGGATTGACGGATTTGGTTATCAAATTATAGCGGATCGGCGGATTTGCATACCCCTATTCATCCCCCTCTTGGAATGTGGTTGTAAAAGCTTACCATCTAGTTTACGCATGGCAAGCACCAAGGCATTAAATTTCGTGTCGCTAATTTAAAAGGTAATGCCCGGTTCAGACGCCGCTTCACTCATGTGCCGAATCTAACTGATGAATTAAGTCCGACCATTCTGCGGTGCATTGCGGATTGTCTGTCAAGAAACCAGGTCTTGAAAGGCGGTAAATAACATTTATTATATGGCTAGTATTTGTATACGATATAACGCGCGCTCTGATTGGCTAAGCGAAGCGAAGCGCTAGGGCATTATTCTCCCGTAATGCCCACGGGCCGATTACGGATGATGCAAATTAGGAGCAAAAACAACAAAAAGTCATCCAAAGGCCACATTTGTTTTATTTACATTGAAAATTGGTGCCTCAAGAGCAAAAAACTGAAAACAAGACCAGGAAAACTGTTGGTGAAAGGTTTGACCTGAGTTTCGAAAAAATTAATGAATAGATTACCGTGAAGCGACGACTTGGGCTTGAACTATTTTTTTTCCCTTAGAACCGTTGTGTTAACCATATAATAAACAACTTAATAACCTCGACAGTTCGGTCGTTACGGTAAAATCTCAAACCTCGGCCTAGCTGTATTGACCTCGCTATCGCTCGGTCAATACGGCAAGGCCGAGGTTTGAGATTTTCTAGTAACGACCTCACTCTCGGTTATTAAGTAGTTATTATTATATCTTTCAGTTAGTATGCGCGCTGTGATTGGTCAATTTTGCGGGCCGTAGTCTTCTGTACGGCCCGCTAATTTTGAAAGTTTCCTTTTCCGTGCGCCTGATAAACCTCAGAGAAACAATAAATATCTTAAAATATAAGAACGTTCTCTGGTAAAAAGGTTTAAAACAAGCTTTCGGCTATCAGTCTATGGCCTTTAACGAATGAAGAAATGTAAGCGCGCGGACGGAATATATACAGAAAGGGGTGCGAAAAATTTTTATAAAAGTATAATATAAAAAGAGGTGGGAAAAAGGAGAGGAAAATAAAATGTAAAAAGTTCTAATAACAATAAAATGGAGTATTGCCTTTACTAGAGCTTGATTCGTTTGATCCAAGATTTGATAGATCATAGTCGAGATTTTAATAAGATATTTCACACTCATATTTTAAAGACTTATCTCAGCAAACAACAATTGTCTGTCTGTCATTGTCGGGTTTTCAGTGTATTTCGATTCATACGTTCTTCTTTAATATTGTTACCGTTGATGTTAACGCGTATTACAGGATACCAAACCTGAATTAAATAAAACGTTCTGTTCAAAGTAGAAACTTCAATGTAATTCGCCCAGACCATCGAAAGTCAGCCTAGTTTATGAGAACGCCTAGCAAATACTGCCAGAACTTTGAACGGACCATAAAGGTTATTCCACAAAGTTATCAGGGGTATTTTGGCAATATTTGCTAGGCATTCTCTCG
This sequence comes from Galaxea fascicularis, assembly GCA_948470475.1. NCBI lineage: Eukaryota > Metazoa > Cnidaria > Anthozoa > Scleractinia > Euphylliidae > Galaxea > Galaxea fascicularis. The sequence goes on along the minus strand of OX419340.1, from coordinate 20,328,999 downwards.
CCCTCTGTTCCATTCTATTCACGTGATCCGATCTGTGATCCAATCTGTGATCCGATCCGTGATCCGATCCGTGATCCGATCCGTGATCCGGTCCGTGATCCGATCCAGGTTTTGTCGACGCCGGGTTCCGTGATCCGATCCTGGTTTTGTCGACGCCGTAGTATGAACGAACGCACAAAACGTTTAATGTTCCGGTAGCCCCAACTCTTATACTACTCTTTCGGAAATTATCAGGCGTCCGAAATGGAAATATCGTGGCTACTGGGCATCTTTACATGTAGACATTTTTCGTGTCTGATTCTGGTCAAGAAATTTTGTTGACTGGATGGCGCGCGTTACAAAGGAGAGAAAATACATGTCTGTCAAGAGGACAAAAGAGTTTGCTTGACAGTCACCCCATGTTGTGAAACCAGTTATGCGAGACACATACATCATCTCGCTTTTTGTTACATGTATTTTCTTTGATTCGTAGTAACACACGTCGTAACAAGCCGTACCACGCCGTGAATTGAACCAATTTTTATAATGGTAATTGAACGAAGTGGACTGCAATTTGGTCTGATTTGAAATCACAAGTATGATTTTAGACCAAAATTGCACGACACGGAGGTCAATTACCACTTTATTACACCCATTTTGAAATCACATAGTTTTTTTGTCAATATTAACATTTATTTAATCTTCATTTCAGGAAAACCAGCATTGAATTTTGATGGACTAAAAAAAAAGATGTGATTTAGAGCAAAAAATGGTGCAATTTGGGAATAAGTTGCACTGTTGGGGAGCCAACCAGATTTCATGAATGATGAGTGATTTCAAAATGTGTGTAATAAAAGATGAAATATGGGCTTCTGTGGATTCTAAATGTAATTCTCTGGAAACAAATCACGCTTCTAAAACCAAATTGGGGTGTCACGACACACAACACGTGATATTCACTACATCATCCCCCTCCCCCATAATACAGGGGCAATATGTAACTCAATGCATATTTTCATTGCTAGTCTGACACGCATGTTTCGTCTCTGTCAAGAGACTCATCAGAGACCTTTCGGTGAAATCAGGCTAACTCGTCAAACATCGCGTTTGAAGTCCCGCTAGCATTTAGATGGTGGCAATCTGGCCTTATATCACATAAGGATTCCCAATTGCGTAACAAAACGTGCAAAATTCAATGCATATTTTCATGGCTAGTCTGACACGCATGTTTCGTCTCTGCCAAGAGACTCATCGCAGTGGTTAAATTATTCTATAATTCTTTCTCGGTTGTATTTATATTTTTTCTATTTATTTTGTTTTTCATAAAAAAAAAATTGACCCTCAACATAAAACTATTGACCCTCGAAGAAAAGATAGACTCCAAAACATGTACAGCTCTGCTAAATGTTCGAGTCAACACATTCAAAAATATACAATTACGAGTCATTGGTTGTGTTAAACTACATCTACAAATGTATATTCTCTCGGAGAATAAAGGCACGGCACCTGGCTTTTACTGTATTAGCCGAGGAGATAAGTCCGTTTAAATAAATCTGATTTTTCCTGGTTGAACTTTAGTGTTAGTGACCAAAGGGAACACACAGAACTCCATTTGTTCATGCGATGTATCTAACCATCAGAGATTTCAAGATCGATCGTGTCACTTAAAGAATTTAGCTATTTGAACAGCTACCAGTTTGAAACTAATACACTGTCTTATAGTTCTTTCATTTTGCTTTCAGTTGTGTTTGAGAAAACAAGTACTGAGTTCAAATAAAAATGCTTTATGTTCATAGCCGAATGGCTGATTCTGTGGGCGAGCCAGCCATATCAATAAACCCGGCCCGCTGGTTTGTACCAATGCTTTTGAAAAATAAGGCAATTACAAAAACCAGACTCGGCCTTTCGAAAAATGATATATTTTACTTATACCCAATCAGACGGAAGAAATTTTGATAAGCCAATTTGTGTTTTATAAAGAGTAGACAAGCGAGATAAGCGGCAACACTACCGAAGGAAGCATTTGTGATTAGCTTTAATTTCCCATATTTACGCCTTTTCATTCTAACCATATTCTCGAAAATTTGCTAGAAAATGTTAATTTTACTCAAGTGCCAAACCTTCATTAACGTTAAAAAATAAGAGTGCAATTTCTACAGTTTCTTTACTCAATTTCAAGTTGTTCGAATTCGAATCGCGCACGAAAAATGATGTCAGTAAGAAGATATTTCTTTATGCATTTCATATGTTAAGACGCACATGAAGATAAACGGCTTCTTTGAAAAAATAATGCGGCTGTTATCACTTGTTATTAAGAGAACTGATTATTTTCTATCTTTCTTTTTTCAACTGTGACTTCATAAATTATTACCAAACACACCAAAAGTAGCCAATTTAATCAACTACATTGAACACCTCATTCAATTATTAATCGGCAGAAAGCATCGCCGAAAATTCAATCAAAAACTTCATTTAAGGTACGACTTAAAAATTTCGGTTTGTAGGTCAGCTTGGATAAAAAAAAAAGTTTTCAATACGAGAAATACAAGTACAGTCCACTAGTACACTTTCCTTAAGGATTTACGACTAAAGAACGTTACAAGCAGGTGAAAATTAAAACATTTTTCGCTTTACTTTGTCATCCTTGATTGGCTGTTTTTCGTTGAGTCTCTGATAATTGGTCCGTTCACTAATAAACTTAAAGACGTCCAACTGATAAATTATTTTCTCAAATGCTCGAATGTTTCGTTCCCGGAGAGTTCACGAAAGTTGAGTCCTTACATGTTACACAGCTGATCGGTTTCATTTTGGAGGTGGACCATTCCCTAAAGCATTGGAAGAAATATTCACTGGCTGTATGGCACTGAAGATATTTGGGCCGCAGAATATCGCTTGAAAAAAGTCTCCATAGAAAAGTGAAGATTCCGCTATGAGCGCGTCTCGATCATCTTCTCCGCTTCTTGGAAAAGGCAGCAACGTCGAGCAGAAAAATGAAGAAATCGAACAAGAAAATAAAACGTCTTCGGCGCAAGCGTTTTTCAACATTTTTAACGCCAACATGGGCACAGGAGTTCTTGCCATGCCATACGTCGTGCGCTTGGCTGGGTACTGGGGAGTTATTCTCATCATCATAATCGCTTTTCTCGGAAACTACACTGGAAAACTTCTCATTTATTGTCTCAGAGAAGACACTGCTTACGAGAATCTCTCCAAATCCACCTACGCTGATCTGGGCGAGGCGTTTTGGCCGCGCTATGGGCGTGTTATGGTTCACATCACCAATTTTTTTGAGCAGTTTTCTCACTGCACGCTATTTTTGATTATGTGTGGTACCGTCTTACACCATACTTTCCCAGACAGCTTCGTGTCTGAAAGTGTGTGGATCGCCGTCGTTTCCATTGCTGTGCTGCCGTGTGCCGGAGTGCGCACCATGAAGCACATATCATGGATCAGTCTCCTCACAGTGATCGTGGCACTGGTTACTTCAACCTGTGTGTTGGTTTATGCGCTAGCTCACTACCATCAGTGGAAGACACAGGACTTGGCACCGTTCAAATTCAAGGAGATGTCCATTGCGATGGGAATAATCGTGGTGACGTACTCCTCACAGGCCTATCTCCCGATCATTGAGAAGTCCATGCGATATCAAGGAGAATTCAACGCCATAATGGATTTCACCTATACGCTTGTTACCATAATCAAATTCAACTATGGCATCCTGGTATTCTTTTGTTTCCGGGAGCACACGGAGCAGATCATGACATTGAGTATTCCACACGGTGCTTTTCGTATCTCTCTGTCCCTCGCTGTTATTGTGACAGCTCTTTTATTCTATGTCGTTCCTATGTTCACACTGTATGATATTTTTGAGCATCAGCTCAATATTCCCTTGTTCGCTGAGCTTAAAGATGAACCTTTAAAGTGTAACAAAAATTCTATGCCCAAACTAGTTTTTAGATTCGTTTTCATTTTGCTTTCTACACTGGTGGCAATTTTCGTTCCTCATTTCGGCTTGTTAATGGCCTTTGTCGGTAGCTTTACTGGCACAATTTTAGTACTAATCTATCCCTGTCTTTTCCATATTAAGCTTCATTATTCTACTATGCCCTGGTATCATATATTCTTCGATTTTTCCATAGCTGTGTTTGGTCTCGTGGGATGTATTTGTGGGGTGGTATTTTCTTCCATTCAAATCGCTAAAGAGTATGATTTCTACAGAATGTGGGGAATAGAGCCCGACGAATAAATAATTAGTTTCTTGCAAACCAAATTTGAAACAGAATGTTATCTTCTGTGTGTCAAGATCCAAATCTATATTTGCGTTAGGGAGAAAAATATTCAGTGCTGCATCAACTGGGTGACTGGTCGATTATTGTCAGCGTTTGGGTTACCTACGGGATTTTTATTTGCTTTGAATTTAAATGCATCCACACTACGTTTAATAGTTCGAAAATATTGTTGCACTGCCTTGATGTATGAATTAAGGTGACATGAAAGCAAAAACATAAAGTCAATGGTTTCTGCAATCTTCTGTTGATGGTAAATATATATACCTTGGGCGCTGTATATATATTTATATCTATATAAATATATCTATATAAAGTTGAACTAATGAAGAATATTATTTGGCAAATAAAATATTTAATGTCCAATTTACTCCAAGAATTTATGTTAAAACAAGCTTAACATGCTTAAACTATGGGAACTGAAATAAAGATTTTTTTTAAAATAAAAATACCGTTTTTCGTGATACTAATGTTCAATCTGTAGTCGCTTGGATTCTAAT
>OX419340.1:20274234-20319234 GCA_948470475.1 Galaxea fascicularis | reverse complement strand
AAACGAAAAAGCAAATTTCACTAATATATATATTTAGGCAAGCCTAAAAGCGGAGCTGCACAGTTCTTTCCTTGTTGTATGGCATTTACCGATATTATAGAATCAATGCCAGGACTCGAGCCAGGACGCTAGTAAGGACTTCTGTATTGTGATTATAGCTTTTCTACTGGCCACAGCCACCATTGCTGACGTACAGTTTCGATTTATCATCGGCCTTTGCCACGTTGGATCAAGGGACTACATGGCTATGAGCATAAACAATTTTGCTTCATCACAGTTTAATTACATCCGATTACGTTTCAATACAAATGGTGTAAATCTCTAAACTATAGATTAACAGTCCCAGTGTCTCACTTTTAAATCCAACATCACAACCGGTTATGTGCTTTGGCTGAGTCACAATTATCTAACATGCATCGTTAACATTTTAACCTTAATAAATCGAAATATTCCACAACAAAACAAAATGTTAAAACCCCAAAGTGGGTACTCTTCGACATCACCCAAAAAAGACGAACAGTACTTTGTTTGCCTTGTTTTGACTATTTTATGGCGTCATTTTTGTGATCTGTAAGAGTAAAGACGATGAAAAACTGCCGTCGGTAACACCGGAAAACATTGAGCGAAAATGACTTTAACTTTTCGTTGGGAAAAGTGACTGCGGCACGATAAGCCATGAATCAACTCAGGTGATCAACTCAAAATGGTTGAGAATGATTTTATTCTTGACTTCGATCAATTACAAATATTGCAAACTACAAACCTTGACCGCAAGTCGTGGGCGGTATTATTTTTTACATCAATGTTAATGATAACATCTGATTGGCAATGACAACAGACAAACAAAAATCGGTTTCAGAGAAACATTTGTCAATAAACATTGAATTAAAGACGAAGTTTTTACTGCAACTAGCCTTTTAAGTCTGCGATTTTTTAACTAACAACGAGAATTGCCGTGAGGAACAACAAATTGCTGGCATTTCGAATGCTGCAGCTGTTAAAAATCGTGTCAGTTTACTTTTGGCAAGGAGTTGTCGCTCTTTGCGAGAGTTTTCGAAATGTCAATCCGGCTCTTGTTCTCTCTCCTCCGCAGAGGCTCCTGCTGACAATAATAAATTAATAAGCGCGCGGAAGACGATGGGAAGTGGTAAAAGGCGGGAGCCTCTGCCATGTAATGTTTCCAAGATGGCGCCTGAGTTTCCGAGAAAGACTGGACCTAGGTATCATGTCAGTTGAATGCATGTGTAAACAAAACGGCCGAACAAGGCCGAACATACAGTACGACAAGAAAAACAAGTTTTCTCATTTCCTTGTGGGGCAAAATGTGAGAGGTTTGCTGTAATATTTTGCAAAATTACGGCCTGGTAAAGTTTTTCGCCGAGAGAGACGAAATAAATTAACATTTTCGGAACATAGATTGAAACACCTCGATGAGAGTGTTGATCTTGTAAGATGCAAGGCGTGCACTTTTTGAGGATTTTCACGGCAAGTTCATTGAATGGTTCGGCAGACTTCGACGGCAAACGGTTCAGTAACCCTTTTCACTGTCTTAACAGGGACACGAAACCTAAGCACTGACTAAAGACAATGAAAGTTGTAAACAAGTATTTTTTTTCTGCAGACACTCAAAAACCACGTAAACCACGAACAGTAAAAAAAAAAACCTCAAACAACTAATGGATCAGCCCCAAATTGCGTCTACTAACCTTCTATACTAAGATCTTTAAATGAGCACTCAAAATCCTCCAAATCTTCCTCTGGTTCCGCCACTGCCAGAGAACCGCAATTTCTGGCAGAGAACCGCACATTATATGGCAGAGGTCTCCTCTTCTTTCTTTCCCCTTCCCATCGACCCACGCGCGCTTTCATTTTCCCTCTCCCCAGCCTCCCAACGACACAAAAAGAGTCCTCTGCGGAGGAAGGAGGCTCTTGTTCATAACAAAGCGGAGCCGAGGATATAAACCGTCCGAATTTCGCTTGGCTTTTCTTCAACCAATTTTGTGCCCAAAAATGAGCGACAGCAGGGAAAACGAAGAGTTTTAGGATCCAAAATGAAACATTGGATAGAAAACATTTGGAAAAAAACCCGAGCATTTTTTTAGTCCAAACCAATTTGAGATAAAAGCGTGAAAACAACAAAATGTACGTAAGAAAACAAAAAACGATACAAATTTTTCTTCGCCGTTTCTCATACAAATTGGAAAAATAAGACAGGTACCAAACATAACTCGTGAGTAACCGAGTGTTCTTGACATAAGTGTCCTTATAAAAAACAAAACAGGAATACTAACCTACGGATGCGGACTGAGTTAAGTCAGTCAATAATCACTCCGAACGAAGAGCTGACATAACTAGCCGTCATTTCACACAAAATCATTGCTTTGCTAAGAATTGCTGCGAGGGACAACATATTGCTGGCATTTCCAATGCTAAAGCTGTTAAAAATCGCGTTTACTTTTCATAGTGGCAAGGAGTTGTTGTTCTTTGCGAGAGTTTTCCAAATGTCAAACTTGTCAAGCGGGACCGAGGTTTTAAACCGTTCGGACTTCGCTTGGCTTTTCTTCGACAAATTTTGTGCCCTAAAATGAGCGACAGCAGGAAAAAACGAAACGTTTTAGGATCCAAGATGAAATATTGGATAGAAAACATTTGGAGAAAACAAGAGTCCAAACCAATTTGAGATGAAAGCGTGAAAACAACAAAACGTAAAAAAAAAGAAACCGATGCGAATGTCTCTCGTAGAAATCGGAAAAAATTAGACAAGTAACAAACCGAGACAAATCGCTGTTCAATTTTCTTGGCATAACTTAAATGTCCATATACAAGGCAAAACAGGAGTACTAACCTGCGCACAATTTAAGTCAGTCAACAAAAGCTCCGAACGCAGAGCTTAAGCAGAAGCCGTCGTTTCACACAAAAGTAAGTCTTATTACTTCTTATGCCTATCAAGGAAGCTTCTTCAATTAAGGATCTAAGCGTCAAAACCGTCCAGTTTAACACACAGCAAGGTCCGAAGACAGCGCATAATAACTGAAACCTTACCAGACGATCTTTTCTCTTCATGCAAACTTCTGCAGGCAAACACGAGGAAAAGCTGAAACTCCCTGACACTTGGTAATGTTTTTACAGCTTGACAAGAGACGGCGCTCTCTTTTTTGCTGTTCCTCACTATAATTACGTCTCTTTCCTCAAGCGTTTTGTTGTTCTTTCTCCTGTTGCTCGTCAGTACGATTCAGCCTGTTTACTGGAGCCCTTTCTTGTTCTTTCTCCCGTTGCTCGACAGTACAATTCAGCCGGTTTGCTTGTGCTTTTTCTCCCGCTGTTTGTCACCGATACTCTGCCTGTTTACTCGTGCCCTTTCGTGTTCTTTCTCCCGCTTTTTGTCACTGATACTCCGCCAACGAATAGACAAAACTGACTTTGTTTTAAAACTGTCTTCAAAATTTGGTCATGCAATTTCCCGCCACAAAAACCCGGGTTGGGGACTACGTGTAAGGGCAAATGATCTGTCCAAAAACAGTCCATAGAGAAGCGCGCATATATGCGAGCTTGCACACGAACGGGTTAACTGGAGTGTCACGATTGACTTTGGCTTATATCGAGGGGGTGAACGGTCGTACGTACGTACGTACGTACGGTGACGTCATGTCCAAATTTTCTCGGATCGATGGGTTACCATATTTTCTTACCAATGGTGCTCCGCGCGCTTGTTTGCCCTTACAGTCAGCACCCTCTCCCGAACGATCCGCCTCACAAACTTGCAAACAATGGCGTTGTTTCGCTGTCTTCTCTGGCCATTTTGCTTTCTTGACGGAATTCTATGAGCAATATCGTTGCCTTCTCCAGCCGTTTCTTTCTCGTTCGTTTAAGGAACCCCGACTATTTTCAGGTTATACTGGTAGCTATAAGTTATTGCCTTGTCGATAGCCTTTGTAACAGCTTCCACCTGACTTGTCAGTTTATTTAATCTCGTCTGAAAGCTCTCAATAAATGTTGAGAAGCCATCGCAAGTGTCGCTCAGATGTTGGACGTCCGTGCTGCCGGGAGATGTGGCGCGGTCCGCCATCTTGGCTCCCAGCGATTCAAATTCCTTGGTTAAGTTCTTCAATTCCTTCTTCACTTCATCGTGGTCTTTCTTTAATTGCTTCACGTTGTCTCCCATCATAAGAAAATAAAATAAAGTGTATACATTTGTTAACTTACACTCGGAGTTAACAGATTATAAGAAAACCTGTGGAGTTGCTCGACCAACTTGAGCTCCATTGCCAAAGTTTTTCTCTTTTAAGTTTTGCATCTGTTGATCACACCCGTGGAAGACTTGGATTTTCTTGCTGAAGAGAATATTTGTTTAAAACTAATCGTTGTGCATCACCTATTTGTGAGTACGATCTTGACTCTGAATCGGTGAAACACTCCTTTGCCGCAGATTTGCCGTTCAACCATGTAATGTCCTCCTTACCTCTGCTGGTAACGTGGTTAGAAAGCAAAACACCAATCTTTCAAAGCCAAAAACTCCAAACTGACTGAGCATTCAGTCTTTAAAGCCTATGAGTGGACACATTCTCACGAGTTTAGGGGGGGGGGCGCTAAAAAGGAAAAATTATGCCTAATATTCTGTAATAATAGGGTGGGCACGTGACTCCCTAGCTCCTGACAAATGACTTACAGAATTCCAATCAAACTTCACCTTACAGGTAAGTCTCGTTTAATTTTTAATTCTGTTTCGTCATTGGTCTAAGTCGCCAGTGAGTCACGCGAGACTTTAAGGCAATGTGGCCATGAACAGATAACTGATTGGAGACGAGTTGTTCCCCAAAATTGTCAACTGCTTTAACTGGCTTGTCATGGAACTTTCGAAAAGTGCTTTTTCTGGACCATCCAGCTGCATCCATGATGGTATTAATAGAAACATTATTTGAGTTTGCAGCTGAAGTGGCAGCGGCCCGGGTACTATGAGCAGAAAAAACCTTTGTGTTTATACCAGTCTTTCCTAAGACATTCTTAATCCAGCGACTAACAGTGTCACGACTCACTGGTTTAAAGGGTTTACTGTAACTTAACCACAGAGGATCATGACCAGTTCTAACTGGTTCTGTTAGTTTTACATATTGCCAAGGCAAGTCACAACACATAGGCGTTGGTCTACGGGGTACGATTTAAACTTCAAATGTCCTTGGTGCTTGCCAGGTTTAGACGTCTTCAAAAGTTTAGCAATCTCAAAGTGAACAGTATCATTTGTGATTCTCATGCCACTAATGGTAAGCGCATGAACAGTTTGGCATCGCTGGCCAGATAGCAATGTAACTAACACAACAGTTTTGTGCGTGATGTCTTTAAGGTTTGAATCCTCAAGTGGAGGCAGTGTTTTTAAATAATTCAAAATAACAAAAACGTCCCATATGTCCTCCATATGTCCTTGTAACGTGGAAGGGAAGGTCTTGACTCAAAGACACCTTTAAGGAAACGAGCAACCCAACCAAAGGGTGGTTTCCAAAGGAGCCACCATCTGGAAGGAAGAGAACTGTGAATAAAGCACTCCTGGCTGTGTTAATACCACCATATGATAGGCCATTTTCATACTAATGATAAAGGAATTCCAGACCATCCTCTATGGAAGCTGAAATGGGATTAATACCCCTTGAACGACAGAACTCGTGCCATCACTGGTGGTAAGTCTGATACTTTTTTTTAATTTAATATTTTTTAATTAAATCATTTCTTACGTTTACATACAAAATAAAAATTAAGAAAGAGAAAAACACCCCCACACGCGCGCACACACACACACACACACACATATATAGTACAAACAAAAGAAAGCAAAGCCAGTATTACAGCAATACAGTTGCTTAGTATGTAAATTAAAATGACTTCACTTTAATTAATCATAACATCACTTATTCGTAAAAACGCTTATTAACTTTTCCCACTTTTTAAAACAGATATCTCAACAGAGATGTTATTATCGCGTAACCAGGACAAGACATGTTTCCAAAAACTAGATGATACTCTACAGGAAAAGAGTAAATGCTCTACGGATTCAACCTCTGTTTGGCAGAAAGCACAGGATGGCGACTCAGCCATGCCGAAACGAAACAGTTTTTCGTTTGTAAAGACAATACGGTTTAAAATTTGAAACTGGAATTCTCTAAGTTTAGATTCTATTGTTGTGCGAAAACATGAGATAGCGAATAAACACTTTTCCAATCAATATCAATGTTTGAATACTTTGCAGCTAACTTTACTTTTAGCAGTGGCGTTGTTTCTTTTTTCTCCAGGAAAAGCCGGTAGATTTGCTTTGAGGAAGCATCAAGAATTGGAACCAAATTGTTACTAATTAGGATAGCAGGTGAATCCGGAAGTGGATCAATCACCGGTGCAGTAGTTGCCCTTTTAATTGTCAAGCGCCAACTGGCAGGCATAGAGTTAATAATACCCACAATGAAGAAACCTTGCTCAGGATTGAGATTCTCTTTAGTTGAAAACAAATCGCAAATTTTTAAAAACCCTAAATCTGCAATATCTCTACGATACACAGACTTCTTATTAATGCAGAGAAGCCTGTTATTCCAAATAACTTCATTGCAATTTCATGTAGCGAGCTGGGTGTTTTTGCATTTGCTTCTGACCACGCATCGAGACATTGCTTGTAGAAACTTGGTAGATAAATTCTTAATTAAGAAGTATCAAAATTACAATGCAACATGAGCTTCCCACCAACGGGGATAAGAATCTCTCTCAAAAAAGCTTTCCACGGACGTTTATAATCTTCCAAATATTTTTTTATACATATCACTCGTCTGGTACGAACCATAGAATCAATATCGAGCATATTTAAGCCACCCTTCTCAACTTCCGAAATCATCACATTTCGTTTTACTTTATCTTTCCCATTCCAAATAAAATAGTAAAAAAGCGAGTCGGCCTCTTTGATAAGGTCTTAAGAAACTGGCAACACCGACGCTCTAAACATAAACTTAGGGATGGCAAAGGTTTTTATAATTTGTATTCTACCTAAGAGAGAAAGACCACGCCATTTCCACAAATTGATCGTTTTGTTAAGTGATTTCAAAGTATTCCTAAAATTCAATTCATCTCTTTGTTTAGCGTCATAGCCAAAGTAGACGCCTAGAATTTTAATAGTGTTACAAAGATTTGGCATATCTGTCTTACTCCCCTACTTATTGCAAAAGGTCCTCAGTGTTGTTAAATCATTGTTCATTACACAGCTAGAGGCATTGCTATATAAGACTCGTATCCACTGAATAAAAGAAGGACCAAAGTTAAATGCATGTAATACTGTTAAAAGAAAATTTAAATTGAGCGAGTCGAAAGCTTTTTCAAAGTCTATAGCTACTAGAATCCCAGGTATATCTTTACACCTGGCATATTCAATCACATGATCATCGATTGTTCTGACGGCATCAAAAATTGTTCTCCCGTTTACAAACGCGTTTTGATTAAAATGAATTACTTCAGGAAGCACCTTTTCCGAACGCTTTGCCAAAGTTTTAGACGCCAATTTAGCATCAACATTTCCAAGAGATATAGGACGCCAACCGTTTGTCTTTTCCTTTCTTTTCAATTAAGGTGATAACGGCCTGTTTCTGTGAGTTCGATAGTTCACCGTATTCCAAAGCATAGTTCAAACTATCAACTACCAACTTTCCAAGCAAGGGCCAAAAGGCTAAGTAAAACTCGGCTGTTAAACCATCGTTCCCTGGCGATTTATTCTTTTGGAAGGTCTGTAATACATTATAGCATTCATCATATCTAAGGATACCCTCGCAAACGTTCCTCTTCTCCTTGGATAAAAATGGAACATCGGTGAGATCATTTATAAACGAAGAAATGGTCTGCGTGTCTGCGGAATTTCTACCATCATAGAGATTAGAGTAATATAATTCCAATTCATTCATAATCTTTTTTGGGTCGCTAGTTAATGCTCAATCATTTGTTAAAATTTTGCGGACACTGCTTTTAGTTTTGTTTGAATTTTCTAAATTCAAAAAATATTTGTTGTTTTTTTCACCCATTTCATACCAGGTTGCCCTAGAGCGAATGATTGCCCCTTGTGTAATGTAATCGTACAATTGATCATATTCTGTTTGAAGGCACTCCAGTTCCTCGAGATTTCCACTATTTGGATCAATATCACATTTTTCTGTACATTCCTTCAGCTTATCCTCCACCTTTTGTAGTTTTGCTCTTCTTTCACGGGCTTTACCTTTACTGTATATAATTGTTCGCTGTCTTATTTTAAATTTAATTAAATCCCATAAAACACGCTTATCCTGAATCTCTTTAAATTCCCCTAACCAATTCACATTGGCTAAAAGTTCACAGTAGTCCGAGTCATTTACTGAGTTCGTATTGAATTTCCAGAAATTCGGTCCTCTCTCAGTTTCATCTAAGCCGCAAATTGAAAGGGTTATTGCCGAATGGTCAGTTTTTATTGATGTTTTAATCTCCGCTGAAATTATCTCATCTTGCAAACTGTCGCTTATAAGCCAAAAATCTAAACGCCTCTGCACAACCGGAGTTTTTTGACGCCAAGTAAATCGTGATGTAGTGGGGTTCCTAAGACGCCAGATATCAACCAGATCGAAGTCGAGGTGCATATCTTCAACTAATATTGCGGAGTCTTTCTTTCTGTTGTTTGCGGCCCGTCTATCTAAGTCAGGGTCAAGTATGACGTTAAAATCGCCTCCGACGGTAATTGGGTAATCCTGTTCTGTTCTAGCAGCTTTCAAAATTTCTGATACATCTTTAAAAAGTCTGATATGCGTTTGGGTACCCATTCGCCAGGATTGCATAATGATCTTTGCAGCCCCAGCCGAAATTCCTCTGATTATAAGGAGATCCCTGACAAGTGGCAGATCAGAAGTTGAAGTTTCTTGTGAAGTGGATGTAGCAGTTGGGGGTTTGCTGGTAGGTACAGTGTGTCTTCTTTCCTAGGTAGTGCGAGAGGAAAATCAATGAGCATATTCATTAAATATGGCCACCAAGTCTGAGTTGGTCAGTGTGGCTACTAGCAAGCCTGTAGCTTCCTCATCAGAAATCTTTTGTGAGACCCGTTGTATGACACTGAATGGGGGAGAGACATAAAAGGTATACCCCTTCCAGTAGATGTGAAAAGCATTAATAGCGTGAGCCTCTGGGTCAGGCTTGTACGCAACATAAGGTTTTAACTAGAAATTTAAGACAAATAAATGCACATTAGGAGTCACACCTAATTTTTTAGGTCGCAGCTTTAAAAAGTGGAGTCTGTAAAGTCCATTCCGTTTCTCTGCGGGGAAGCCGTGACTCTCTATCTGCCTCAGTGTTTTGTTTTCCAGGGATATGTGCAACTGTTAACCAAACGTGATGATCTATGCACTACAACTAGACTTGGTGTGAAAGATGATTGTTCACTCGAGAATGGCATGTGCCCATTTGGTTAATTGTAGTTACCGCAGTAGTGTTATCAACCAGGAGTTTCACATGTTTTCCCTGGACTACACTCGAGAAAGATTTCAAGGCAAGGAAAACAGCTAACATTTCCAAATAATTTATGTCATGCTGTGCTTCTTCTGGAGTCCAATTCCTCCAGAAGTGACTGTATCAATACAGCACCCCCATCCAATCAGAGAAGCATCAGTTGCCATAGTAACCTGGGAGTTGCCATGGTTGATACGGTTATATGCTGTGGGTAGGGCAGTGACCCACCATTTAAGGTCAATTATGGCTTCCTGGGATAGGTTCATGTTCTTATCAAAATTCCCTTTGTGTTGTTTTAGAGCTTGTGTTTTGTCCATTTCAAGAAACTTATGGTGTAGAGGGCCATACATCACACCTGGAAAACTAGAGGTCATAAGCCCCAGTACTTGAGCCACATCCCTAATACAAGGGGAGACAGTAGCTAGCAGATTCTCACACGCATCTTTTAATTTTAAAGCTCTGTCAGGAGTCAGGGAAACCTGCATCAACATAGAGTTAAGAACAAACCCCAACAAAGTTATAATCTGTGTCGGAAGTAGGACAGATTTTTCAGGGTGAATTACAAACCCTACTTTGTCAAGCAAACAGATTGTGTCAATGACATTTTTGGTGCATTGGGGGAGATTATCTGCTGTCAACCATGCGTCATCTAGATATGCAACTGAAATGTGCTCCAGTTGTCTCAATTTTAAAAAAACCGGTTTTAACAGCTTTGTAAACTTTCTAGGACAAAGTGCTAATCCATTCGGAAAAACACGCAAATTGGTACAAGACTCCTTTCCATTCAAAAATCTTTGTTTTTTTGTTTTTTATTCCATTTTGGGAGTGGTCCGTAGAGGACTCCGTAAGGGTAGTCCGTGGACCGGTCTGTAGGTAGTCCCCGGATCGGTCCGTAGTGGAGGTCCGTGGACCGGGGGTCAGTGTTTTCGGGTTACCCGTTGTTTGTGCCGTTATATTACCGACCTTCGTAAGTGTGGTTTGCAAGTTTGACAACCTCAGGTCCTTACCCCTTGTTTGCCGATCGAGGCGTCCCCAGATTTCAGGGTTTACCTTCGGAGTTATTAGCCGATCACAGTTTATCGACTGAAGGTATTTGTCCGACTTTTCCTTAAGGTTTGTCTCGTCCACCATGTTAAGCCACCTCAGGTTGACGATCTTGGCGAGTTTCTCAGACACTTTAGGGGCGGTTTTCTCCGTATCGGTGAGAGACTGCGCAATTTCATCCAGCAAAGAGTCGCTTTCGTCATTTGCACTGGTTTCGCACGTGGGGCCGTTGCTCTTGTCGGCGAAAAACTTTTGGCCGTTTGTTTGCAGCCAAGAGTTTGTCTGCATCTGTTTCCTCTGAGTCAGAGCCATCCCCTGTTGACGGGGTTTTTCGTTTCTTAGCAGGTTCTGCCGTTGTGGGGGTCCGAGTGTCCCCTTTCTGTTTCAATGACCTGAGCGATTCGCCCATAGTGGTCATGTTCTTATTCAACGATTGGAGGATAGCAAGTATAGCGTTGTTGGTACTAGAAGTCCCTTCACGAAGTACGTCAGAGTCTTCACTCAGCAATGCGTCCCCCTGAATAGAAGAAGCGTCGTCGTTATTCATTTTTGAAGAATTTTCGAAGGATAATTCAGTCACACGACTGATTGCATGCTCGAAGGTCAACGCTCGAACTGAATGCTCCGGTTCCCGCGCTCGCTCTCACGTGACTCACTAGCGACTTAGACCAATGACGAAACAGAATTCAACTTGCACACTACTTCAACAATTTCGTCCTTACAATACTCGTCTAAGATCATAGGTGTATCCCAATGTTCAGCAATAGCAACCGTCATCTGACAGTGTCTGATAGTAATTCTGGGTAAATTTCCAGTAACCGAACATGTAGACATGTTCGGTTACGAGACACAGGTTGTCTCGACTTAAACTGATCGGTAATGAGGCACAGCTTGCACAGCCAGAAAACAATTTCGTCCTTACAATACTCGTCTAAGATCATAGGTGTATCCCAATGTTCAGCAATAGCAACCGTCATCTGACAGTGTCTGATAGTAATTCTGGGTAAATTTCCAGTAACCGAACATGTAGAAATGTTCGGTTACGAGACACAGGTTGTCTATCTTGTCTGTCTAGAGCCTATTGTTTTAGCGGCCTACTTGTCTCAACTTCGCAGGAAGACTGGTTCTCCCAGCACTGTTAGCATGGCTTATGCCGCACTGGTGTGGCTACACGATGTAGTAGATGTAACTTGTAGCAATAATCCTTTAAGAACCGGAGTGTGTAGAAATGTCGTTGAAGCTGCGAGACGTAATGGCACGCAGCGGAAGAATAGGAAGCTCCCTATCTCCATCGATATGATCAAGAGAATAGTTGCTAAACATGCCAAGGTAGACGCTAATCTAAAAGATCTGCGAATTTCAGTCATAGTTCTCTTGGGTTTTGCAGGTTTCTTCAGATTCAATGAGTTAGCAAATATCAAAGCTTCGCATATAAGTTTCGCAGATGACCATATGTCCATTGTTATACCAAGTAGTAAAACAGATGTCTACAGGGAAGGCAATAAAGCTATTATTGCTAGAACAGACAATGCCACTTGTCCAGTTAATATGGTCCTTAGGTATATGTCTGCTGCAAGAATGGACCATAATTAGGTAGTTAGTATTTCAGAAGAATTATAATACTTATGTTTTAGGGAATAAAGGAATTTCGTATTCTAGGTGTCGATAAATCTTTTTGGAAGCTCTCAAGGCTCTAGGCTACGACTCCAAACTTTTTGGGTTACACAGTCTTAGGTCTGGTGGGGTAACCGCTGCTGTAAGTTCGCCTAGCGGCCCTGTA
This sequence comes from Galaxea fascicularis, assembly GCA_948470475.1. Lineage (NCBI taxonomy): Eukaryota > Metazoa > Cnidaria > Anthozoa > Scleractinia > Euphylliidae > Galaxea > Galaxea fascicularis. The sequence continues at coordinate 20,306,930 of OX419340.1, read as the reverse complement.
TCAGACAGGTTATTAAAATTACACGGGCGATGGAAATCCGATTACGCCAAAGACTTGTATATTCAAGAAGATATGTCAGCACGACTTTCAGTTTCATCTAGCCTAGGTATTTAATTGCTATCTTTAAGTCTCCACGCGTGGTAGGCGGACACGCGAGCGTTTTTGCTATTTTTTAGTTACAGCCAAGTTCTGTATTATTATAATCAGTGCTTTCACTATAATTTAACCGTATCATTTGTATTATGCAAGTGTACTAGCTTAATAAGGATATAGCTTCGCGTATTGTATTTTTGTGGACTAGAAGCAATGTGACCGTTAATACACATCGTGAATACAGCAATAAAGCTTATATTGGCTCCCCGTGAGTTACCAACCCAATTGACTGTGGTTGTCTTGTTGTGCAAGTTCCTATAACGGTTTAGAAAATAATTTTCATGTGTGCGAACGTAGTGAGTTAAAATGAAACTGTGCTTTATTTCGCGAAGTCCAGAGTTTTATGATTAGTACTAATCACTTTTTTATGGCCACAGTTTGACTGTTAAATTAATATATCTCTAGCTACGTAAATTTCTCTGTTGTAACTTGTGTTTTGTTTGTGTGTCTGTTTTGTGTGTGAGCCTGATAAAAAAAGCTTAAGTTTGTATTATTGTGAGCCCCGTTGATAAGCCTAATATACTGCAGCTGATGTCATACCTCTTACTTCTTTACTGAATACGTCTTTACTACACCATTTCCTACTATGTACGTTATTTTACTGCTTCCTTAACTGCTATTAATTCTTCACCTCTTATTTCGCTTTCAGTTCCTACATCTTTTACTACTTTCTTCACCCAAGTTTACTGCCTTGTTACACCTTTTATTGCTTTTCTTAATATTTTACTACCTCACTACACTTTGGACTGATTTTCTACAACCGGCTTTACTGCTTTACACAGAAGCTTCTACTGTCTTATTGTATATGTTCTGATTGCGGCTCTACTAATTAAAACCTTTTCAATGCTCTGCTACAGCTATACTTCTAAGGAAGTAAAAAGATTAGAGTCTAATCTTTTTACTTGCTTCAACATCTCTACTTTACACCACTTATTAACTAAAACCTTTACTGTTTCCATAAACCTTTCCTTCTTTTCTACACCTTTTAATCCTTTCTACATCTTAAATGCTTTTTTTATATCTTATTGCTTTCAGCACTATTTACTGCTTTTCGAAACCATTTACTACTTTCCTTCACCTTTCCTCAGATCACAGCGTCTTTATTCCTTGTTATTTCACTACCTTTCTATATCATTTGCTACGTTTTGACAGCTTTTATAAACATTTACTACTTCTCTACACCTATTACTCCTTTCCTACACCCTTATTTTTCTACATCTTTACTGCTTTTTTGTACCTTTTGGTGCTTTTCTACACCTTTATTGCTTTTTTACACACTTACTGCTTTCCTTAACCTCTCACTGACTACTTTTCTATACTTGAACTGCTTTTCTACACCCTTTTACTTCCTTTGTACACCCTTAACTGCTTTTCTACATCTTCACTGTTTATTATATAAGTCCTGAGCACTTCTATACCTTTTACCGTTTTTATACACCTTTCGCTGGTTTTCTACATCTTTACTGCTTTCTACACCTTTCAAAGCTTTCCTTAACCTTTTAATGCTTTTCTGCATCCTCAACCGATTTTTTAACTAGATCTTTGCTCCTTTTCTTTACCTGTCACTGTTTTTCTACACCTTTATTGCTCTTTTACACCCTTACAGCTGTTTTTTATATCTTTTACTGCTTTTCTACACCGTTCACTTCTTTTCTACACCTTTCACCGCTTTCCTTACCCTTTTACTGCTTTTTATACTTTTCACTTCTTTCACTTCTATTTCTTCATTAGAGGATACATACTAAATTAAAAATTAACATATGAGTAACATACATTAAAGATAAAGAATAAATATAAAATAATACCTAAATAGGGAATGAGTGGAGATAGCTGGGGATCATCCAAATAGCAGAGGCTAATCTAGTGAATAATCCTAATAGAATTCATGTACGTTACACAACATAAATAAGAACTTCTTTAAGATAAAATATACATATATATTTCTTCATATCCTCGGTAACAGTCTACTTGACAATTGACAAACAAAAGATGGTACCTGTGATTGAATTATATCACTGAGGTTAAGCAGGTTGAGAGATTACATACAGCTTCTCTAAACCTTCACTGCTAATCTACACCATTTACAGCTAAATATGTACTGTTACTCTACACCTTTTGCTGCTTTTCTGAGCATTTTACAGCTATTCTAAATATTTACGGCTACTCCACAACTTTTACTGCTTTTATAAATATTTACTGCTACTCTACAACTTTTGCTGCTTTTAGACACATTTTACAGCTGTTCTAAATATTTACTGCTACTCTACAGCTTTTGCTTCTTTTCTACACATGTTACTCTACACCTTTTGCTGCTTTTCTGAGCATTCTACAGCTATTCTAAATATTTACTGCTACTCTACAACTTTTACTGCTTTTATAAATATTTACCACCACTCTACACCTTTTGCTTTTTTTTCTACACATTTTACAGCTGTTCTAAATGTTTACAGCTACTCTACAACTTTTAATTGCTGCTTTTCTAGTCTTTACTGTCTTTCTACTTCTTTTACTGCTTTTCTACATCTTTGCTGGTTTCTTATACCGCCGGTTTACTGCTTTTCTACAAATTTTCTGCCCTTTTCTACCTTTCAGTGCTCTTCTACACCGTTTACTGCTTTGCTACACCTTCAGGACTTTTTGACACCTTTACTGTTTTTCTTAACCTTTCGCTGCTTCTGACACCTTTTACTGCTTTTCTACACATTTTCTACTATTCTACATCTTGACTGTCTCAGTTTATTTTTACTGCTTTTCTAAGCTTTTCTACACCTATTTCTGATTTTCCACATCTTTACGTCTATTTTATGCCTGTCACTGCTTATTTTCTGTACCTTTCACTGTTTTGTGTACTCTTCTACACTGTTTTATACTCTTACACCCATTTTACTGCTTTTCTTCACCCTCACTAGTTTTCTACACCTTTTACTGCTTTCCTACCCCTATTGCTTTTTTTACTACCTTTCTACACCTTTTGCTCCTTGTTTTACGCCTATCGCGCCCTCATCAGCTATCACGCGATAGAAATCTCGAACTCACAATGTTGCAAATGTAATGATGTGCATATTTAATCACATGCACTGTCACATTCCAACTCGTGGCACGCACCTGTAATTTCACTGTTCTATGTATAAGGGCTTGGTTTTGCATAATAAATTTACTTGATCAGCTACACAGCTATACGGGTGTAACGATAATCTAATTGTTAAATAGATTACAAATGACGTTGATAAGAACAACAAAGTGGCACACGACGTCCTCTATGATCTAAACAGACACTCGGCAACATGGAATCTATTTGTTAAATATAATAAAGAAACAGTTTGTATCTCATTTAGTGGCGCTCGACTGAGGCTGCTCGAGGTTTTTCTTCTCCTTGCCTTTGGAATTTGTCCACAGCCTCTGCAAGACATTTTGATACGTCTTCGTTCGCCCAATTTGGCAAAATGTCCTTTCAATTTTCAAAACTTTCCTCCATTTTAGAAAAACGGAGGGAAAACGTTTCAAGTGATGACGTCATCCGTGCGTCTGTCAGATCGATCAAAATAAGTAAGAAGCAATCAAAATGCACGCAAAATACAGCTTATTATATGAAAGAAAATAAAGCCTATAGAGCTCTACACCTTTACGGGTTTTTATACTTTTATATGCCTTTTCTACCTCGTTTGTTGCTTTTCTGTTTCCTTTACGGCATTTCTATATCCTTAACTGCTTTGCTACACATTTACTGCGGCCTTTTCAGTTTTATGTCTTTACTGTTTTTCTATATCTTTTACTGGTTTTCTACGTCGTGTTACTCTTGCAACACGTTTACTTCTTTTCTACACCTTTATTGCTTTATAAGTGTTTTACTGCGCTTGTATACCTTTTACTGCCAGTTTTTTCCTCAGGCTGTCGTTGTACACATTTTCGCAGCTTTTAACGAATGCTCTTATACTTCTTGTACTCTTGTTCTACACTTTCAACTGCTATTCTACACTGTTTACACCTTTCCACACGCTTCACTGCAGTGCTAAAACTTAATATTTTTCTACACTCGGCCTTGTGTACTGTGGCTGAAGTAAACTTTTTGCCGCTTTTTAAAAATAGGTTCGCAATGCGTACATGTGTGGCGTACTAGACCACGTGACAGGCGCTCGACTCTCGTGGACAAATAAATAAATAAATAAATTTGGTCTTAGCATAATGTGGCTATACACTTCGTGTAAGCCACACAAAAATCTCATATCTTACAGCTAATCGAAATCAACGCCCTTGACAACCTTTCTCCACCATGTATTACGTTTGCATACGTGTTTTTCTGCTTGTCTACACTTACTTTACTTATTTTGAGTACGTCATTTGACCTCAATTCAAAAGGCAATATTTTCTTCAAACGATTGAGAACAGCAACCTGTTGACTAACTTTACGACAGATTACAGGAATCTCTCCCTCAAACTTAAGCTTATTATCGATAGTGACGCCAAGTAGTTCCATTTCGTCTTGAGTAGGGATAACGGTTCCTTCACAGGTCAGCACAGGATTTCTCTCGACCCTTCCAAAAGTAATTGCTTGATGTTTTGAGTGATTTCTTTTCATTTGATTGAATTCATACAACCCATCAACTTTTTTCAGATCAGCATTTATGGCATGTTCAACCTGGGCCGAGTTGCTCGAAGCATGGTTAGCGCTAAACAACGTTAAATACCATGACAACCTATAGGTTTTAATGCAACTTAACCAGTGGTTAGCGCTAACCATGCTTCGAGCAACTCGGCTCTGGTCGATATCTTCCGCAGACTTAAACAATTGAGTGTCATAGGCATACGTGAATAGTGTGCAATCATCTTTAGCATAAGACAAGTCATTCATGAAGAAATTAAAGAGAATGGGACCCAAAATTGATCCCTGTGGAGCACCCTTCATTATAGTTTTAATTCGTAACGAGGCTGATGACTTTTTAGCCTTCTCCGTAATAATAATGGGGAAGGGTGTCAAAAGCTTTTGACAGGTCCATAGACACTAGACTAATAACTTTATGATTACCTAATTCTTTCTTGAATTGTTAATTTAGACTAAGGATGGCTGTGTCGCACCCATGATGATCTCTATAAGCAAAGACATTAGTATGATAAACATCTTCAAAGTATGAAGCAAGCCTTGAGTGAACGAGTCTTTCAAAAACTTTGGATAAGACCGGCAGGATTGTTTTGGGGCGATAGTTAGTCTTTGTTAGCGTACAGTCTTTTCTTTGTTAACGTATAGTCTGCCGACGTTTTCAATGACCCTTTACTTTTCTCCTGTTCCGTAGGAGTAGGTAATCCGCTATATTTTGTCGAATTCTCCTTACAGTTTTTTTAATTCTCAAAATTGCCATTTTTATCCTCGATTGCCTCTACGTTTTCTTCCTCCGCAAATAGTTTTCACTTGCTGGGCCCGCCAGTGACCCGCCCGTGTTTAAAGCCGAATAATACTAATCCACGATAAAATGTTCAATGAGAATTTCATCGCGCTGATGGAATGTCGCCTCAAATGCGAGTAAGATCAACAAAGTTCGAATTGAAGTTGACGGGCGAAAATCTGCGTGAACTAATATTGAACAGTAATTAAACTTCAATCAATTCTCAGTCAGTCACCCGGCTTGAAATAGTCGAACTGTGGTTTGAATAACTCGGCCAAGACAGGAGTTTCACAGAAAATTTCTTCTTTTATCTCCGGTGTGATAATGGGAGTTTGCGGTGATCTGACATCGATGTCTGTCTTTAGAAATATCTAGATCTGCTTAGAACTTAGAGAGCTTAAACTTGACCATCTCAGAAAAAAGAAACAACTAAGTAAAACTATCAGCGGGTAATGGGTTTTGAATTAACAAAACGGCTCGCTTATTGGCTTCAAATACTGGGCCAGGTCGCAAGCCTCCAGTACGTATCATTTGCAAAGTTATTGCTCTTGACGTAAACGATACTGTTACTACTGCTAAGATCAGTTGTCAGCCTGAGTCATCAGCGCCGGGTTATGTGAGCGGAATAACACGATTATTGCAGAGGACCCGCTAGACGTCTTTGGCCATTCGCCAACGCCTTTTACAAAACGTAGTACGCCGGCCAAAGCACACAAAAGCTCGGCCTCTAGCTACCTATACGGTATGACAGTTTTCGGGGAATTGTTAGCTAATATGATTTACCGCTACGTCCGCTACATTCAGTTCGTGTAGTAGAACAGAGTACTTTTTAGCATTTGTGGATTAGTTGGATCCCGGGTTGGATACACTTACTTCTTTGGACCAGTATAGACTAAAATGAAACTATATCTAACCCACCTTGGCCATAATAAAACACTAGGATTAAAAAAAAAAACCCAGAAAACTTCCGTCTGCTCATTTTAGGTGGTAAATTCCTATGATCAGTTCGGTTTACGCTGTGCATTGAGTTCCGGTTTACCGCTACAACACTGCTGTACAACATACTGCAGTCAAGCATGACAACCATTTTCAGATGAATGTTTTAATTTAACTTAGGTAGAATTTCACCGATCAGCGAATCAAACAGAACCGTTACTCCTAGCTTCACAGGGTTGGGCAACGATTTAGGTTTATCGGTCGATGGACTTCTCTGGAATTTTCTGTTACTTCTGGTGTGGCCAACGATTCATAATTTGAACGTTCAAGAATCTTCTCGACGTATTATGCAGCACACAAACTTCCCAAGATGCCACGTAGGCCGTTGGTCAGATGTCACGAAGGTGTTCGGTCAGTTTCTGTCAGTTTCAGATCTGGTTGTACACCGTTTCAAAAGATTTTCGTAGATAGTTACATGCAAATTCAATGAGACTTGCTATTCGGGTGAAAAATCATATTGTCTTTGAAACAGAAACGGAAGTGGGTATAAAACCGACAAATTAGTCATAACTGGCAACAGATAGCATCATTGTTGCGCTCGACACAACATGCCAAATATGCGTTGACAGTTTCGAAATAACCTTTAAACTTCCTTCCTTGCCGGTATTCTAAAACAGTTTCATAAAATGTGCGATGTGCGGAGTGCGAAGTGAGTTGAAGAGTGGACAATGCAAGTGTTGTGCAAACTAAAAAATATAACAAAAGTTTTCAAAATGAGTTACATTAAGATCATCAAGAATGATATCGCTCCCAAAGACGCTTGTGTTACAGCTTAGACCTTGGTGCGTGGGAATAAAAAAAGCTTCCTTCTAGTATCTGTTGGCGATTAAGATCTTGGAACCTGTCTAGTCTGGTAGCCTTTTCTAAAACCTTCTTTCTGTTTTGTTTTACATTTCTTCGCTATATACTATATCGATCACTGCTTTCCGGTCACTTGGCTATCTTCATACGAATGAGCCTAAAGGCAAACATGCTCTTTTGACATCAGCAGACGGTCCGCACAAGCAAGCACAATCCACTGATGACATCATTAAGTGGCAATTAAGATGTATCCTTTTAGAGGTCTTTGTTTTCTTCGAAATGGAAATTATAAGTTGACAACATAGCGATCATATCTCTTCATTCATAAACCAGAACAGGTTGCTATAAATATCCGTCAAAGCTTAACTTAGCTTTCACAGTTAACGAATCTTTTGTTTTGATTCAACGCCTGAGTACTACACGTGGTGACCTTTGACATTCCTTACAGATATAGAGCAAAAACCTGATTGTTTTTTTTTCTTCCAAGACATTGCTCAAGAAACAATAGCAAACAGTGGGAGGCATTCGTTGTTTTCCTGGGCTGTAAAGTTCTTTTTATCCAGTTTGAAGACTCACCCATATTATATGATATTATAAATAGAAGTTGTCGTTACGTTTGATTGAACAGTTAATACTAAGGTCGTGCGTTACGGTAAAGCACGTGAATCAAAAACAGAACAACATTCTAGCTATGCACGCAAGACCAGCTCAAGGCTGAGGCTCTCTAGCATTGGAAGTGAAGGGTAACGCGAAGTGTTTCGAGAAATTCCAATAAGGAGCGTGCTTTGTCATAAGGGGTTAGAGCTACTTTTCAATTTTGCCAGACAGCGGCACAATTTTCACAGCAAAGCACAGATTATTTGGTTGTTTGTTATTTAATTCTTGCACATTTTGATTGTGAAAGAATATAAAGTGTATGTCTAGTTAGAAATTCGTGATGTTTCGATATCAGAGGCCGCGGTGTGGAAGCCCCCCTCCGTGAGTGGGCCGGGCGCCGTACACGGCTTCACTTGGATGACGTCAAATACAAATTGCGGTCTCCAAAAAACTCTTGTCATCTGGCGGCGAAATACTCTAACAATAGCAGACAATGAGTAGCAAAAGGACTCTTTACCAAATTGCGGGGAAACGGAAGTTTCAAATCCGATCTGCTCTTTGAAAGATCAATGATCCAAGGCATTATCTATGATCGCACAAAGGTTACTAAGCGATACGTTTCATTACTTCCCAATCGAAGCATCTCATAAGGGAAACAGTCACGTACACTTCACACGACCACGCGGTACGCTATCTTTAAAAATGTCTTTCCAGAAATTCTCATAATCGACAAGGCAACAAAATTTGAAAAGAAGAGGCAATCAGAGATCATCTGAACCAGTAGGAATTTTTAAAAACATTGTCACGGAGCCGATAAACACTTACGGATTTATGCTTCTAATCAACCTTTGAGACAACTTAGGGTCACTTAAATTGTAGTTGTATTTATGTGTCCAGTGGTTTGCACGACCACATAACGGCACAAATAATTATGACTTCACCTACTTATGTAATTTGGACATTGTGACACTATTTTGAAATACGTTTGCTCATTATTGGTTAGAGATTAGTCCTAATGCTACAATTATTCCCTCAAAAACCCGACGCGCGTGCCAAATTTTTATTATCGATTTGCTGTTTGAGAAAACAGAAGAAGGGAATAGCTCAGGGTTAAAGTAGATGTGATCACCTTCGCTATTTTCACCGTCTAATTATACAGCGTCTAGATCTCGAACTGCGACCTTACAATTTATATAAAAACGTGTGTAACCAGTGGGTTAGTGACACGTAGGGTGAATTATTCGAAACCGAGCTTTGTTTAACAGCTTCTTGCTTGATGCCAAAGTTGTGGGAGAATTTTACGCCTACCCATCGCTAAATTGCATTAAAGGAGCCAGGTGGAAACTGACATGGATACAAGATTATTTCACTGACGCTTACGTGATCATTTAAATGGATTGTTCACGGGCAAAGGGTGGAACGTGTCGGTGATTTTGAGCAACTGTCCAAAGTTTTCTGCTTATTTTCTCTGGAAATTTTGCGAGGGTGGCCTGTATGATTGCCGCATCCTTCAAATCCTTTGAAATCACTAAAACAAACATAAACATCCGATCATAGTTCCGTTGCCCTGATCAGGAGTATAGACATTACGGATCACAAGACGTCACATTTCGTAAAAGTTGAAGTAAAACGAGGGCATGAAACAACACTCCGACAACGATAGTAGTCGCAAACCAGAAATAAGTTACCTCTCTTAGAATAGAATTACTAGCCAAGATAGATACTTTTTGTATACGTACTTGAAACAACTGGGCCTTGGTGAGCACCCAGCATAAACAGCCAACATAAACAATTAAAATCACAGCTCATATCATCAACTATTCAGGGTCCCAAAGGGGCTTAGGGCTCCAGGGCTCCAGGGCTCCAGGGCTCCGGGCCGAAAAGGGCAGGACTCCAGGTTTAATTTTTCGGGGCTCTAGCGGCTCCATAACATTTGCTTCAGGGATCCAGGCAAAAATGGTCAGAGCTCTAGCCAGTGAAATGATCGGGACCCGGTCTCCTGATGGCAAAGCATTCAGGGTTCTGAGGCTACAGAGACCTCATCTTTGGAACCCTGGCTATTTACAAAGGTATATGACTGTTGTAACTTTGGGTGCATGTAATGTGGTACCACTGTACAAAGAAATTATATTCATCTTTCTCGAAAGATATTCTGAGGGAGAATAATAACGCCCCAATACTTTATTTTCCATCTTTTTTTTTTTTTCATTTCTGGTGAATCATTATTTGTGGACTAGAAGAAAAGATTGGAAACAAAAAAAACTTTTGCAAAGGTGTCAGTTTGCTTATAAAAAAAAAAGATTTCTCTTAAACGAAATGCATCATATACCTTCTTGGCTATTACATAGTATGGTTGGCATGATTTTGACGCGTTAAAAGAGCTCTGCGTGTATTCTCTGTTTAAGGGGTTTGTGGTATGATTGAATACTATTTTACGATGAAAAGAGTGTATTGTACAAACGTTTGCAAGCGTTGTATTGTGGTAATAATGTAAGAAACCTCATAAAATATGGAAAATAAATATTGCAAGTACCAATGCATTAAATGCACAGACTGCTAGCATGTTCCTTTACCTTTAAAAGTCAGAGTGTTGTTTCTCATAATATACGCTACAGTCATAGTTTGTATTTCCAATGAAAAACCTGATGCCATTTCTTTTATCAGAGCCAAACAATTGTTTTGGTGAAACAAATGACACAAAGCACAAATCTTGTGGCTATTGTTCTCTGATTTTTCGGAAGGAAAATGCGTACAAGTGCCATTGTACTGTAACTGACACGAACTGCATTCTGCCTGGATAGATGATGTCTAACTGATGCAAAGAAGTCTGGTGATTTACTGACTGCATGTTACTAACCTTGAAGGACTGACTAACTGAATTACTGACTTACATACAGTCTGGGACTGACGCGACTAAAGCTGGTCTATTGATTAATTGACTAAGGACTGGCCAACCGACTGACTGACTGATCTCGGTGCCTGATATATTGAGGTATTGACAGACTGGCTGACTTGTCATTGGTTGGATAACTGACTGAGTGACTGACTCACTTACTCACTAGTTAACTGACAGACTGGCTGGTTGGCCTACTTATTGACTGACTTACTGACTCATCTTCTTGGCGGGTGACTGATGTATTAACTAACTGGCGGAATGAATGACTTTTATTAATGGACTGACTGCCTGACCGACCGACCGACCGACTGATTGATTGATTGTGCGTGATCATGACCGACCGATTGATTGACAGTTTGTTTTACTAACTGACTGTGACAGACCAAACTGACATTCTGATCGGTCTGTCTGTATAGGAGCAATATATCGGGCGGAGTGGTAGCTGAGTATCGGTGATATTTCGTTTGAATTGCAAGTGAAGTGACTGCGTGAAGCTCACTCACCATACGCAGCTAGGCATGATGTGAGCGACTATCCAGTTTTCATTTCTGCTATTTGAACTTAGCTCTTTCAGTCACACGTCGTCTACAAATTTAGTTGCCCCGGTTGCCAGTCATCATACATTGGCAAAACTGACAGAACCCTTTTCACCCGAACACGTGAACACGCTGTAACTGATAAAGAGAGTGCGATTTACAAACATCTACGCACATGCGAACATTTAGCCTTTATCTATAATTTATTGAATTTACCGGATACTTTAAATAACATCACCACACCAAATATTTCCACCAACAAGGATTACGCAATCAATACAGTCCAGACTAACACCACGGTGTTAGATTATGATGACAATTGGAACCTACTCTTATACAAAGAAGCCTTCCATATCAAGCGACAATCGCCATTGCTTAACAATGGCCTAAAATCCAGCAGGGAATTATGCTTGTTCTCTTGAGTATGTGTCATGTAACTACTTAAGCTCCTAATTTTGTATGCATTTTTAGTCTGATGATGGTATAGTTTATACCGAAATATAACTGTCACTCAAGATCTTGGTTTTTGTTCATTTGTTGTCAAAATTTAAAGACACGATGAATCTACTCGGTCTATCGTTTATCTTATATGTCTCTTTCAGTCAGTTTGGTGTTACTGTCCCACCCTATCATGGGCACTCATTGTTCTTAAATCTACCCAATGATAGTTGCAACTGTGGTACTGTATAAAGTCCTAACGAAGTAAAGTTGTACCGATAAACACAGGTGGTCCACAAGATCGTAGCTTAACTCGGTTTTTGTAGTACTTACCCTCCTCTCCTGAATGAGATGCCAACCCGTTACAGGATAACACTAATGACAATTGTTGCTGGTACCCGTTTGTACACCTGGAAGGATAGAGACAATGTAGCAAGATTTCACGTGAAGTCTGTGATGACAACGCGATAGCCACTTACCATCCCTCAGAATTGTCTTAGTAATTGAATTACAAAGAATTACACTGATCTTCGCTACGCTGGTGTAGCGCACAGATTAAAAAGGAAATACTATACACATACTGATCAACCTAAAAAAGCTTGAGTCTCCCATAACATTAAGCCTTGGAGACTCAGGTGCAAGTTGCCAGGTCGGGTGGAAGTGGGACAAACCAAAACTTCCCACACCCAGTCAAACCTCGTCCCCACTGACCAGGGTGGGGAAAAGCCAAAATGCGGTTAATAGTATTAGCTAGTATTTGAGAATGCAATTGCTTGACGATGTATTGACTTGAATTCGACATTTTCCCACTACTGACAGGCCTGCAGAATGAAGTGGTTGTTGTGTTGTACCGACAGAACGGCTTCTTGTGATTCAGGCGCCATTTTTGCAACAATGAACAAGCGTTTAATTATCACTGAAAATCTCAGGGCATTTTAGAGGTTTTATTTTGTTGACAGAACATAAGTAATTTCAGCCGTTATCTCTAACGTCATACATTAGCAATGTTTGCAGCGTTGCGGAGAATCAATCGTATTTGAAAACGCAGGCGTGATTGTGATGATATTGTGCGGACCCAATGCAGTTAAAATGTTAGAATAAATTATCTCATACTTTACTGATACATAGTAACTTAATATCAATTGAAATTCGCATCACATATTTCAGCTATGATAACCTTCAGTCAAAGCGATGGTCTGGAATATAAGAAGTACAAAAGATTTCATCTTAATTTCATTTGACGGGAGGTATCACCAAAGATGTCACAGTGTTGATGATGCATACTATGCTTGGAGCAGCTCCCTCGATTATCATCTGCCTTTGCAAAAAATAAATGAATGAAAAAACAACAATCAAGTGGCAGACTTTTCGTTTCACTCCTGGGAACGTAATTAACACTAAAAAAAGCTAGACATGAAGTCATTTCCGAAGTCCAGTTTCAGTAAGCTTTTGCATGGGCTAATACGACCTCATGAATGTTTGTTTTGCATCGACATTGACGAGGTCCTCTTGTTCAAGCTGAGTTTTAGCCTTCATTGTACAGGATGACAAGTGCAACCAGCTAGTAATTAATATTTAAGCAGTTTGCTTGTTCGGGGATCCGAACTTCAGATACGTAACCCCACGAACAGTAAATATGAAACTGCCTCGCGTGCGTTTGATCGAGGAAAGCCATTGTCACTTTCAGGATGTGAATTGCCATCGGGAGATTGTTACAAATTCATGTCTGACTGAGAAAGGATTTCAAAGATTGTGCCGGCTAAATACGAAACTGGTCGCTTGTAAACTGCCAAATGCCGATAAAACTTGTGCTGTGAAGTCAGACAGTACAGATGAAAAGTACTCTCTGACAAAAACTTGAAAAAACACTCTATATAAAATATTAAATAATAATAATTTATTATCTACATAAACCTTAAAAATTTACACTGATAAAATCCCATGTCTGTAATTACAATATATAATGAAATACTACATTTATATAAATGGCCCTATACCACAAAAACGTTTTCCTTCTACAAATACATGTACATGTCAGATGTGATTAAATAACTTGCAGGCAGTCTAGTGTTTTGTAATCTAGTGTTCTATATCCTAGGTCGATGTGGGCTAGCATTACCGAGACGAAACACAGCGAGGCAGAGCATGAAAACACATTAGTTCAAAACAGAAATTGCCACTGAGTCTAACTCTCTTTAAGATCCACTGTACCCAAGCTCCGTTTACTTGACACCTCTCCATGAAAGAGAATAGGTACAAGATATGGTTTCATGACTAGTCTTCCCTTCAGCCAACTCTTGTAATAACTGCCATGAGATTATTCGACCAGATCCCGCAACGTAAATGTTTTTTTAAAGGAGGGTCTTAATTGTCTTTACTGTGTTTGCCTCAGTGGTGATTACAACTGACTCGGAACAAAACCAAGAAACACAGAATAAGGCAAGCATTTGTTCAGAGATTGAGACTAATCATGGAACAAGGGTTCCTTCGTTATTCTGGTTAAATCGTCCTGTTTTACTGACGTGTTGAATTAGACTTGACTTCGTCAACTACCAGGACTGGCTGACTGACTGTGACTACCGACAATGCCAAATCCACTGCAATTTTCTCCTCTAAAACTCAGTTCTTTAATGCATCAGTCAATTGAAACCCCGGTCCCCCGACCCCCGGGACTTAGCGGGGAATTTAACATTTACCAAGTGTTAAAAAACGGCTTATCACCCCTCCCCCGGGGCCAAGACGTCTGTTAAACGTGTCCCGCATAGCGGGGACATCCGAACCTAATGAAGAAACTCCATTCAAATCGGGATCGTTGGTCTACTCGATGTAATGTCAAACTTTACCTGTTCTTCGTTCTTTCATTAAAAAATCCAGCCTCTTTAATTTAATAAGCTGCAATCTCCATTTGCGCCGACAGCTGGCCTTCAATGCCGAATTTACGATGCAGAAGTCCACTTTCATTTTGATAAACCAGAGTTCATGTAAAATCGGCATTGTGTCGGGTGTAGCGAATGGGTCATCCCAAAACTACTTCAGAATTATATGGATTTCGGTATGTATTAAATGAATGAAATGATATATGTTTAATGTCAAACTCAACAACTTCAGCACATAAAAAGAAAATATTAGCTGTCTTACCTCAGTCACTTGAGTGAAAGTCGTGCCTTCGACTCCGCCGGAAAAAAGCACCAAAACGTTGGTAACGACCCACCTTTTATAGGATACTCTATAGGTACCTAAGACGATATCTCAAACGCTTCGTAAAATAAGGTATATTTAAAAGAATCTATTTATTGAAAATAAATTTCAAATTGAAAGTCATGAAAACGCTTCTAAATGCTTTTATCCCAAATATCTTCAACCATGATTCACTCTGTTTAAACTTTCATCTGCTTAACTTATTTATAAAAGTATGTAACTATCTTCTCCCTCGAAGGTGTTCTCATCATGATTCAACGTGTTAAAACTTTATTAAACAGGACAGACAACTTCCCCTAAAATTATGTACCTCCTGTACAGGTCTTCATAACGTTAAATCCCCGCTGTCGACCCCGCTTTAGGTGATCGGGTGCCGTTAAATCACGGCTCAACGGCCCCGGTTTTTTACGACATTTTGTTAAATCCACCGCCCACCGGGGCCAACGCGCCGTTAAAAGTGCGTTAAATCCCGGCTTTGGAGGCGTTAAATTCCCGCTATGTCCCGGGGGTCAGGGGGCCGAGGTTTCAATTGACTGATGCATAACTGTATTGTTTAAAATTGCGTTTACCTTGTGTTAACTAATTTAACGGCTGCAGAGATATTTCACGAAAACAAAAAGTAGCTGCGCTTAAGAAGTGACTGGAGAAGACACATTAAACGGCAAACCTGGCCAGCATGACAGTTTCGGTAAAGAGTCAGAGCATGGGCTTATATCAGCTTGGAACAATGTCTGGCTTCCCTGCAGGAAAGAGAAATTTATTTGAGGTGGTAGTTTTGAAAGCTAAATTTTATTTCGCCGTTAACGGGCCGGTCAGTGGTGATAAGAATGATCTGAATTTTACAGAATGCCGGGTGGCATTAGGGACGCAACCTGATCATTCCTTACGGCAAACGCAAAACACAAGAGGGGCAATTAATAATTTCGCAACGGTGATGCTGGGTGATACTGCGGGTTGAAATTCGCAGCTGTTTTGCACAAAAAGAAACACATGAAACAATGCGACTTCTCCAAGTTTACTGAGTGAGGATGAAGAGAAAAAATCCGGAATCAGTTCTTTTTCTGCATCAAGTAGTAGGTTTGCTCTTCATGTCTGACACACTTCGAGAGAAGCAATCTGAAAAGGGCCAAACTGTTGTAGCCTGCGGTGCAGCAGGATTTGTCACTGGAGACCTTGGTGAAAACCGAGATACAGTCCGTCTACAGACTGTGGTATGTTCACCGTCTGCGACGCAGGCTAAACTGTTGGAGTCTAATCCCCCGTTAAGTTGACAAGTTTTGGTGAAACTAAATTGTGCATGTTGTTTTTCAAATATATGTATCCCTAAACTAAATTTTACCAAAATAGAACATCCAAAGAAGAAACTATTATACGATAATAATGAAATACAGCACAACTTGACATGACTCGAGTCTCGCTGTAACATTTTTTTATGACAACGGCTGTCGAATATTGTGAATCTCTGACGTCTCATATATATAAGTATTATCGCAGTCCATGGACTAGCTATTATTGAAAGGAAGCAAAGGTATGAACCTCAATCACCACAAAGTAAAACTTTCCCGTAAAAGTTTTAACGATTAGTTATTTTAGGCTGCGATGCCGACACAACCGTTCTCACTTGTTTTCACACCGCAAGCGAAAGAACAACCAGACGCACAGAAAGAGAAAGGTTACAAGTTGTATTTCTTTTATTTCGCTTGCTTATTATGCAAACAAAAGCGTCACTGAGCCATGAAGATAAGTTTAACTTGTAATAAGCCTGCTAATGGTGTCACGTCAATTCAGATTTTGCGTGGGTTCAAAATCAAATGATCTGCGTGATTTATCGGTTTATTTGGCTGCTTAATTTTACTTTGCAAAACCGGCAATAAAATATAAATATCCATAGTTTACGCCTCAACAGCAATGCTTTGAAACCAAACTTAACTACCATAATTTTTGCACCAAAAACGGCAAAGACAAAGTACCGAGAAATTCCCGTTTTTGTTGCTATGATTTTCAAACTACAAAGGAACATTTTACTGTATATTCAAAAGATAAGGAAGCACAATATACCGGCTAACAAATTGGCGGCGAGAAATAACCTTCTTACCTTGTTAGCGTGTAACGCACTCGCTACTCTCAAGGTAACATTTTCATTTCCCGATTTGGCGGTATTTTGTTCAGAAACAGGTGTTTTCTTAATAGAACGGCAACAGCATTCACGAATTGAAACCTTAAAAGCTGGATCCACAACTGCAGCTCAAGTTTAAATAGAAACAGTTTCTTTTTCATTCAATTGCATTCAATATTTCACGCCGACTGACCATCTCCGTTCGTGACAATGTTTCGCAATGTCTGACTTCCGAGATAAGACGAGAGGCTCGCGAACATTCGATATTCACGCTCGAGGCTGAAGATAAAACGAACTGTACCTATTTCGGGAACCAATCGGTGCGTCCGAAGTTGACCCGAACCTTCGTAGCCTTCTGGAATAATCGGCGTGACAAAACGAACACTGAAAGCGAAGTTTATAATTCGAGACTTTTCTTCTCTATTTTTGGTTTCCCTGCCTACTCAAGTTCAGTGGCCATTATATTCTTGGTTTAGCTTTGATAGTTGTCCAAAACATAAAGTAACTATAAGGCAAGGCCGCGCTCTAACACTCTCAATTCAGTTCAGATTTAAGCTCTCTTGATGACTTGGCCTTTGCTCGCTGAAGCGTGACTGCTTTTTGGCCTCAGGGAGACTACTGTTTAATAGGATAACGAAGCATACCGAACTTTGCATAAGAACAGTGTCGCTCCATTTATATGACTACGAAATCCTCAGCTGACTTTAAAAAGCGGACGGATCCACGCAAACCCAACTAAAACAACCTCAAATACAACCACGCTATCAGGAAGAATTAGGCTTCGTTTACTTTACAGTGGAAAACCTTACAGTTAACTTGGTTCAAAACAGTTGATCCGGCCGTGTTGCGAAGAATTGAGCCTAATGCTTATGGCTTGTACGAATTACGACAACTTGGTCAGGGGACAAGACAGTGCAATGTACCAGAACTCATACCAAGGCGAGGGAAATCCGCTTACGGCGGGCATCTACTCGTTGCTCATACCCAACAGCGAAGAGGAAATTCAGCAGGTCAGTCCTTATACCCCTAAAAATTATATTTTTTCCTTATTACACACACCAGAGCTTATTATGATTGTGTGCATTTTTGCTCACATGACTGAAGTCTTCAAACAGAGGACGATAATGAGCAACTCACGGCAATATACTGTCACGAACTAATAGTGAACCAATTTAGGTACGTTTTTATGACCTTGTTTGTATTCAGACCGTAAATTGCGATCGGAAGTAAATTTCGATAACTGCTGAAAACTTCGAAAACTATCGTGGATAAAGGAACATACTCTAATAATCCTTGAAATCGCGAGACATAAATTGCATCCATGACTGATTTTTTATTCTGCCTCAGAGAATCGACATAATAGAAAATTCTTGAACTGATCTGAAAAAACTAAGGTTACTTGAGTCAAGCTCACGCTTTAAGTTCTACCAAGTTGAACGACTAGGGTGTGCTATGGACAGTGCAACAGAGATGCGACAATTGGAACGTTTCTTGTGAGTAACGATTCGGATCTGTCATTGCTTTCTTTCGTCTAAGTTAAACGTTTACTTAACTTCAATTTTTAATTGATATGGTACCTCCCAAAATCACAGCCGATCCAGTTGACTCATTTTAGAGAATAGTAGTGACAACTGATAATCTCCGTGTTGTTCGATGATTCTTAAGCCAGCCTTTGTTTCTGGGCAGACACTTCACGAGATGGATAGCTACCTGTGTTCTTCCTCACCAGCAACGTTACCAGCGGAGGCACCGCCAAATGTTCTTCTCCCTCAACCCAAATCTGAAGGAATGACAGCAGGAAAGAGAGACTGCCGCTTTCCAGAGCCGCCACAAACGGAACCGTGCTCCCTCGTACAGCCGGCGTCCGCTCCCGCCATTAATCTAAGACACAAGTGGCCGCAGGTAACCGTCCCATCTCCGACTTCTGCCATCCACTCTTCGCCACATGACGCAAGAGCTTTTGGTTTCACTTCACATGAACAAACCTTTCATTCATTCCCAGATAACCAAGAACTGGAACTACACCATTCGTTTCTTTGTGATTTTCCCGGGTGTAAGAAGCGGTATACTAAAAGCTCACATCTCGGAACTCACAAACGGATCCACACAGGAGAAAAACCCTTCTTGTGTCCTTGGGAAGATTGTGGGTGGTGTTTCCGACGATCGGATGAACTCAAGCGTCACTATCGAAGACATACTGGAGAAAAGCCATACGTATGTCCGCTATGTGGAAGATCTTTTAGTCGTTCGGACCACCGATCGTCTCACATTAAGAAAATACACCCTTTAATGTAGAAAATTATCCGACGTTTGGTACTTTACCGTTAAGTTCGCGGGCATTTGAAGAACGTTGTATACTAATGCCACTATTACTTAACGTTTTATTTCAAGCGAACAGCTATTTGTTGGATGTGCCGAGAACAACATCGTTCTACTGCACGTTTTGGTCCACCTTATTTAACAAATTGATTAATGAATTATAAATGTATACACTTTATATTTCGCGAACGTTAATTTTTGACAAAAACAGGGCATGGTGCTGATCATCTTTACTCCAAGAAAGTCAATGAGCATAAAGCAGGTAACAGAGTTTTATTTCAAGATAATATTTCAACTTGAGCTGCACCAAGTTTCTTTTTCACAGCCGGTGCAACGGTTGCGTATTTGTCATACTGATTTAATAATTTGGTTTTTATGCTTTCTCCAGAACAATGTCATCAAAATAACTGCTTTGTACTGCAACATTTTAAGGAATTAGCAACTTGATGTAAAGGATAATGTACAACATATAAATTGTATCGTCATTTATCATCTCAACTCAACACCATTTCTTCAGAATATTGATCAAGGTCACCTCTGAGAGTAAGACCGCTAGTCTGATTGATGTCAAGCATTTTTCTGTATTGGCACTTCTTAGAATGCATTGGGAACCTCCTTACCATTGAACAGAAGTATCTCGAGAAATACGTGCTTCATGATGAAGAGACCCACTGAAGATCACAGTACGTCTCAAGTTATTAACTCTTAACTTACGACAGCTCTGGTAGCTGAGGCCTATTGGAAAATTGACACGAGTTCGGCTTTCAGAAATGGAAAGCTCGCAGAACTTCCTCACGTTTTTCTTTCTTTTTTTTTTTTTTTTTCCATTGTTGTGCATGTGGATAGAAAACCATTGGAGATGTTACCAGATCAATAGTTCCAACAAATAATAATAGAGGGCAATTTAGAAGACAGGTTTGCTGCGTGGTTGAAACCTGTACACAAACGCCGTAGCAACGACCAAAGTTTATTGAGTCGAGCAAAACGGCAGCTTACTAAACAGATACACTACTTGTGCAAAGTGTATTCGTTTAGCGAAGGCTGCATTGTTAGAGTTATAAGCTTGTCGGCGGCGTGATATATTAAGAGACAAATGCGACGTAATATCCCGTTCTGGTAAATCATTTTATGGATTAAAGAACTATCGGACATAAAAAGATAACCGTTGTTCCATTGGACTTTTAATAGAAATGTTACAGAATGGGTAGAAAACACGAGGATAGTAATGTGTGAGCAACCGTGTTGAACCGCTGTACCGTTGCACCGATGTTTGATTTGAATTGGCCACACATCATAACAATTTGCGGTTGTAAACACTGACTATGATAACTAGTATGCAAAACAGCTTTGCTAAGTGCTGAATTTTTATCTTTTTTATCGAACTGATCCTTTTTAACTGAAAAGTCTCTGAAATGTCATTTCCTCGAGTTACTGTTAGCTCTTTCTCAGCGGTTTACCGTAGTAGGGAACTTTGTTTACATACCTAATACTAACTGGCACCCAGTTCCTCCGGTAACAAAATGGCGGACACAAACCAACAACGTAAAAAATCCCTATTTCTAAACAAACTAACCAAACCATGAAATCCAAAATAAGGTGCTCGTTGTTATAATTCCAGCCACATTTTTATTCACCTGCAGGAAGTACGATCGATCAATTTTGGCAGGGGCATTCTGCCAAGCCGGGGATAACTCCTAATCAGTCAAGGCTAGAATTTTACGTCTACGTGAGCTTAAGTTAAACAAGTATTGATTGCAAAGTGCTAAAAAATGTGCGTGGGTTCTTTGGTCAACCACATGAAACGTTTGGTGGAATATCCACTTTTGACGCCTCCATGGGAACAGTTGTCTTACATGTAACAGACTGCACTCGCTGCACCGTTCATCAGTGCCTGGGGTAAAGCCTCTTCATCATGTAATATTTAGGAATTCATCGATACCAACAAGCGCCATCAAGTAACAAATAATTCAAGGGAATACACCGCTTATTAGGTGGTGCTCAGATATTCTTTAGCACGTACAAACCGGCGTGCGAGCCCACGCCATTAATTGTGCTCCAGGCCGCCTAATGCACCTAATGTATGAAGGCAACAGACATCCTGCCAAACTGTTTATTAAACAATTAGGTCTTCACGCCTCTTTTTGCTACCCTCACTTCCGATTTTTACAAATTGAAATATAGGAAACACGTTCACATTTTTACATGGAAAGAGCAGAGACTTTCATATTTCGAGAAACAGTCATAAGATTACTAATGAAACGGAAAGCCTGATAACAACTGGTGCTCCAGTCCACGGTTAAAATAGGAAGATTCGTTTTCAACACGTGACGATAATCTGAACAATACACAGGTTGTGTATATTTTTCTCCCACTGAAGTTAAGAACAACTTATCCTGTCAACCGGACGTGTTTTAGACAAGTTGGTAATGTGGTTAACAAAAATAACATGGTCAGGTTCCTGTATTAATTCGCTTTGTAAGCAGCGTCAAAACAGGGCCCCATTGAAAATTGTCGAAAGAACTGAAACCGGAACAACGGTCATGTGGTATGCCTACGAAACCTTTTTTCACGTAGCAATACAAGCTGTAGTTAGTGTGTACAAATAATGGGTCTGATCCTTCTCAGATTGTACGTTTCCATTCATACGAAGAAACACAGATAGTAAGGGAAATGTCTCTTAAAGGAGTACGTTGATCTTTTGTGTCACTATAAAATGTTTCTTCTCTTCTTTTCCTTCCTATTAGGTAATTGCTATAGTTTTCATGTGAAGTCATTAACATTCTAAAGCTTTCACCACACAGCTGCTCTTGTAATGTTTGCCACACGAGCGAGACAAGAGTTCAAGGAAAATTTCATAATGACAAATTCAAGTACTTCGCTTTACAGATACATTCTGAAATTTGATCAAATTTATGGTAGCCACAAAACAAAAGTGTTTTAATACCGGCATTTACCCGCTTTGACGTCTCAATAAGGGAACTCCAGAAGTATCGATTTCATTATCTGGTTCTTGCTCTGACTGTTGCCGGCGGTCGCCACCATGGTGCCTTAAAGAAAGGCAGACTCACACGTTTTGTGGTTTCTTAAATTTACATTCAATCAAACTTTGTGCTGTGTCGAGCAATAACCAGGCAAAACAAGTAGTGAGAGTAAGGGAAATTAAAACGGCTTTTCTTGAGTGTAAAGCTCAGTAAAACAATAACTGTGACTGAAAGTTTTAATACGGGAGTTAAACGCTATGCAAAGGGGATCTGTTACAGGAAAGGTAACGATCGTTTTGTTGGAGTTCTACGGGCCACAAAGGTCTAGACTGGATGAGAGAGCAGCCTAAATGATTTAATCCTATTGGCAAGGCTACTTCCGTAGTATTAAGGAGAAATTAAGTTTAATAAGTTGTAAAATTGATAGCCTTTACAAGATAAGAAAGAGTACCATAAAATTTGCAACCAGAACCTCCCCTCATCCCCCGCAAAATATAAGCTCCTCAAGTCAGATACTTCCGGTGATAAACTCTCACGATCAGAAATTAAACCTTGGCCTGTGCGCATTATCTTTCAGCTTCGAATTTCAAACTGGCTTTTTGTCAAACCAAACTCAATTTGAAACGCAAAATTCATTCCACTGATAAGTCTTTTCTGACTACAAAAGCCCATAACTCTCCTTTGCAAGCAATATATAGAGTGTCAACGAAAGCTAGGGTTTCTTATAGGGGACAACCACCTGTAGACTCCCCAGGCGTCACACCAAAGGTTTGACTTTAATATTTTTTGCAAATTAAGTTGCATGGCGGAGTTCCAGTGCAGATAATTTGTCCTGATCTGTGAATACTTCACCTTAAAGGTACCCTGCTTGTTCATGTGGGCCTTGCAAATTTTATCAACTACTGAGTTCAAATAGGCGAAAAAGTATATGGCACAATTGGTTTCCACTAGAGGGAAACATCATAACTATAATGATAATAATAAACGTAGGTTATACTGAATAAGGCAAGAATCAATTATGAACACCAAAAACAAACGTTGGTGAACCACAAAAGACCCAAAACGTTTTTTTAAAGAAGTCCACTACTGAAGCTAGGGAAACTGGTAGGTTCACTGAAGTCAGGCGAATAAAAAAACCCAATCAGTAAGTATTTCATGCAATATCACGAAATAATTTTAAAAAACTATTTTTAATCTTACTAACCTCGCCTGAGTTGCTACAAAACAACTAATTTTTTGTTGTTGCAGGCAGCTGTATAATCATTGTGACATCCAGTGTTTAACTTTGCTGGTATGCTTCACGGTCAGGCTCGAGTACAGTGTGACTGCTTGTGTTACAAAGTATCACTGATCTTATGATCTGGACATAAAAAAGAACTATGGAAGCATTTCTCAATAACAGAAGATAGAGAAACTTATACGTGTGAGAACAAAGAGTAGAATGCTTGGCATACAAACACTAGGTTTTACGAGTGCCAAAATCAAAGTTTCGTAATCTCTCAGTATAATTTGTCATAAACATCAATTCTTTAAAATCATAGTTTAAAACTAACGACTGCTATGACGAAGATGTGTCTAATTACGTATTACACAGTACCCCGGCACTGATTACACGAGGGGGAAGACATCACGCAGAGATCCTCCTAAATCCTTTTCAGCTTTTTGTTTTACTGTGCATCAAGATATATTAGAACTGGAATCAACGGCAAGTGAAAAAAAATGCTTTACTCGTTTCTTTCAATTCCCTATGATGGGAAGCCTCACTGATTTGTTTTTCGTTACGTTTTGCGGGTTATTTCGTGGCATTTGTAGACGATCAATCAATATTTATTTGTATTTCCATGTACATAAGTTGTATTGCATGGCAACACAAACGCTACAAACGAAAATAATAACATTACTTATTAATACAAGGTTCTCAATAATCAGTGAAGAGCTAAGTAAAGTTAATTTTTGATTGAATAGTATTTCAGGAATTATAGTCTTTCCTTTCTTTGCTGGAAAGCTTCGAAAACAAAGTATCCTAATTTCTTGCAAACGGAAGAGTCTACGTTATTGAAAAGAAACAAAGTTTTATTGGCCCTGACTAAGAATGTTAAAATTAGGGTATTTTGCATCTATATTACCGAACATTTTCTGGTACATTCATGTGCATTGCAATCAAACACAAAGTCAAATTCATTTTCTACTTCACCTGACGTACATTATTGACACGTCCTTTGATTTTCTGGGATTTTCGGCGGTACACAATGTCTGCCAATTTCAATTCTCAAATCATGATTTCCACATCTTAGCTTTGCTACAGTTTGTCGGTGTTGTACAGTTTTAATTAATTCTAGTTAGAGAGAACTACGTCCACCAGTTTTAAAGTAGGAGTAGAATTATAATTTCCTGTTAGAGTGTATTATGTCACATTGATGCTTTTGCAAAACACTATTTGTGATGTTTTGTTTGATTTTCGGTGGCTTGGTTTTAATTTCCTCTACACTGTAATTCACAACAGTATTCAAGTTTTGTCCTGCTAACTGGCTTGACTTCCACCGTGTAGGCGCAAAATTTGATTCAGTAAAAGGTTAAACACAAAGAAACGTTTTTTCATTTTCCGCCAGCTGCGCTGAAATTAGCTGGGAGGTTTTCGAGATGTATGCAAAATTGAAGAATTCTTACATTGACAACAAGTTTGAGAGAAAGCCGTCCAGCTTCCCTACGAGAAAAGAACATTTTGGAGCTCTCCTCTGTAAGCCAAGATAGTGTTTACAAAATTGTGTGTGAATTCTTTCATTGGGGTCCTTCTCCCATTTCCCGGGGTGTCGATATTGACACCAGACTGGGCTGTACAACAGACGATGACTAAATCCCCTGCTTCAGTTCGCAAAGAGTGAATTTGTTTTCCTTATGTTATCTTTCTACTGGTTTTTAGTTATGTTGATCACCTGCTTTAGGCTAGAGGGAGCAGTTGTACAGAAGGATAAATCTTTACTTCAGTGGTTGTTTTAGTATACGAAGACTAACATGGTTCTGACATCTGGAATTTCCAAACCTTTCTTCATCGAGGAACTGGTAAAAACTTTAGTGCCATCAGCAATTAAATATGCTTAAAATTTCGGTACATATTATGAAACTATGTTTTATCAAATAACAAACGAAAGATCTTTATTGATCGAGAAAATGTCGGGACAAAATCTCCCAAGCAGTTCACCAGCCATAATGTACGTAACTCGAACTGAAAAGGGCCTGTGGCTGGGCATTACTCAGTTGTGTTTGTATTTCAACATACTGTTAAAATCTAACAATATAACCTGCTCTTCAACAACTAAATACATGTTTCTGTCTTCAGCATGATTTTGCCAATATCATTAGTCATGCCACCAAAGCTTGTCAATTTGGGCTTCCCTGAATACTTGAACAACTCTACTGTGAAGATAACAGGATACTAGTGCTATATCTATAATATTTATTTCGAATAATTCATTTTAGAGCAAAGGATGAATAAGTCTTAAACATCAGTAGCTGTTATCCAATTAATATTGAGTCACAGGGACTAAGTATCCTTCATAAATAAAACAGTAATGTCAACTTTAGAAATAATGACATGATTTTGATAAACTGAACACATCTTGAACAATCTCTGTTTTTAAATAACAATACTGTTGAACAACTATAAATGGACCAAAGTTTTGCATTCAGTACGCGTTTTTTTTTATGAAAGACGCTTTTTTCAATCGTCTACCTAAAACTAAGCAATTAGGTGCTTTAATGGATGAACTTTTTTTACCTTTCATCTTATTGCTCACCTGGACCAAAGAAAACCTTCTAAATCTCACAAGAGATGCGGACAATATGGCGGGGGCAGAATATGGTTGGTAGCTCTGAGAAGTCTTTCAGCGGGATATTATTATAAAGCTCCAAGCACTTGTTACCATTGTAAAGACGGTCGAAAACTGCAAACAACGGTATTAAGAGGATATAGTAGGAAGAATAAAAAACACTCAAGAAGGAGCGAGTGGTGAGCAAGCGAAGTTGTAGAGTTTAAAGAAACATTAATCACATTTCCATTACAAAGTTTTTAAACACTTATTAAATAATTAGTAAATTAACGTATAGAATATACGATTACAATTTAAACTAAATTTGTATTTATTACATAGAAGGAAATGCCTAGCAGCTAGACAAGAAAGTCTAAACGCAAAAGAAAAGACAAATACGAAACGACCCGTAGCATTCAGAAAACCAGAAGGAAAGACAAACAAGGGAACAACGGGCTTACACAACTGAGAAGAGCAACAAGTTTCGTGGTATGATTTTAGGCTCTCGAGAGAAAAAAATTGTACCTCCAAGCATACTCTAGCCTTGAAAATATGATATTGGAGACCATTTGAGAGGATCATCTGAAGAATGACATGGGAAGATGCTCCACTCTTTCTGGAGAGGGAATTAGGTTTTAAATTAGCAATGGCACAAACGTGAAGATACAGCAAATCGATTACCTTGGAGAGAAAAAGGAAGACAAACCTAGACCAGTCTTTCTTGGATTCTTAAAGTACAAGAATTTTGGAAACCTCTTCACGCTGGGCCATCACCACGTTCCAGGGCACTCCATTAAGTTGTAAAATGTACCAAGATCGCCAGCGTATGCGGATCATCCACCGAAAGAACACTGACAACTGGAAAGCAAACAACATCCCTGTAACCTTCAGCAGAGCACTATCTGTCAAGCTATTAACAAGAGGTAAATTACTTTCGCCTTTTGCAAATGATTTCGGATCGTGAGTTTGTATCTAATACACGCCGTGCAAACTAAGCCATAGCTTCTGGAATAATCTCTGAGGTTATCATGCACTTATTATTTCCTTGGCTCAATAGCACACGTCAAACATGAAAAGAAATATTTTTAAAATTGGGAACCCGATAAATGCTCCTAGACGAGGACATCATTTTATTTGTTTCGCGTGTGTCTTAGTTCGTGTTACGTAGTTTAATCTGGATGTTTTGGGGGAAACATATGCAGTTGTAATTTAATGACTCCTTCTGAACGCTCTCCCACTTTGAGGTTATTTTAACTCTTTTTGTTTGTTTTGGCTCTGTTCAAAAGGTGTTTATTCAGTGTGTAATGCCTCACGCTACGTGGAGACAATGTTGTACTATTTAACTGCCACAGACTATTAATTGGCTTGGTATACAGTCTGAAGGAAGCGCACTGCAAAGAACAAAACATGGACAAATACTTCAGGAGTGGGGCTAAAAAGTTCTTTCTTGTAGCTGCATGGTCAAGGTGTTCGGCGGGTATTTACAACCTGTTTAATAAACATTTGGATCTATAGATATACTGAAAGCTTTCTCGGAATCCCAGGGACTTTTCATTATTCTATATGCGATGTTAAAACCAAAGAGAAATTTTACTATGTCAAATATTTCACCCATTCTCAGCTAAAGTGCCCAATTCCCGTGGGCACCTATCTCATGTCTTTGGTTAAGTAATACTTTGTGGTTATAATGCTGACAACTAACTTACACTGCTTATTAAAACGTTTAATTTTTTTAGAATAAGACACTACCTTTATGTGAAGGTCGAAAGCTAATGATTCGGTTTTAGAGATTAGCAAAAGAGTCTAGCATGTGTAGAGGGTGCCGTCTCGAGACAACTTTTGTAAAAACGAAGTCAAATATCTGATATTTTGTATCTATATGTGAACCATAAGATATTTCTTTCAATACCCGGTACAAAAATGTTGTCAAAAATAATTAAGAGCTAAGAAAAGGGGTCTCTTGTCCTGAAAATTGTCCTGTCTCACGATTTCGTAACTTACGTTACTTTGTAACATTGACTTGATGATATAACTCTGGAATTGTTTTATGATCATTTAAAAATCACGGTCTCCTTGCTTCAATTTCAGTATACTTTTTAGAAACATAGCTGGTATTTACTACTTTTAATACTTGGTTCAAAATAATGTCTTTTCTTCGGAGCATCCTTACGTCGCTTTTGTGACTGGTAACATACGTTACCACATTTCTCTAAATCTATTTTTCCGAAATTGCACCAAACACGTTTACCGTGTAGATAGGCCCTAAGGAGCTCAAAAGAATAAGCGGCAATGTAAACCTCAAATTCTTTGTTTAGCAGATGGAGGGTGAAACCCAGAAAATGTAACATACGTTACCTTGGAACGTACGCTACCGAAGTATGACAACCCAAAAATCACGTGTTTGCCACGCTTCAGATCAACGGTCGCAAGCAGTTGACATTTCTACTAAATTGAGAAATGCCACATGGTCTTTTCGAAAGAATTTACTTACAGCCGAGGTCTTGCTGACTCCTCGGAGGAAAAACACCCATCGTATCTGCATCCGCTCACTCACTCAAGTAAGTGTAAAAATAAAAATAATAACTTTATTTAACGAGGGAAGCACTTTACAGTCCTAAACTGAAAAACCTGTGGCCCTCACCTAAGTTACAACAATAAGAAGTTACAGTGAATAAAAAAAGTTACAGGTAACAAAATCCCAACTATAATAATTAAAACAATAGAAATTAACCTAACTATATACATGTAGTAAATAATGGTAATTGAACTGAGTGGAGTGCAATTTGGTCTGAAATCATACGCGTGATTTCAAAATCGAACGCCGGAGCGCGCAGTGTGAGTTCGACTTGAAATCACAAGTATGATTTTAGACCAAAATTGCACGACACGAAGTTCAATTACCACTTTATTACACCCATTTTGAAATCACACAATTTTTGTCAACAGTATCATTTATTTAATCTTCACTTCAGAAAACAAGTTTTGAATTTTGATGGTCTTAAAAAAGCATGTGATTTAGAGCAAACAATATGATGCAATTTGGGAATAAATTGCACTGTTGAGAGCCAATCAGATTTCATGAATGACGAGTGACTTCAAAATGGGTGTAATAAAGGGATAAAAGTTAAAATATTAAGAAATTGGAAAATGGTCAATGTTAGCGTACCCCTCTTTTACGTACTCAATATATTTGTTCATGCTATCGCTGGATCTTATTTATACAGGTAGGGAATTCCATAATAGAATTGATGATGTTAAAAATGTTTTACCCCCTGTTGTACCTGGGGCAGCTTAGTGTTATGTGACCATAACGCGAGGATCGTACTCAAGTGGAGATCTCACGTCGTCTTGTAAGTGAAAAGCTTATATTTAAGAATGATATTCTGTCTTAGCAATCCCTACATTGAAAGTACTTTAGGTCTTAAAGACGAATTTCGTTTGCTTCTTGACGGTCACTTTTAAAGAAGTCTATCGGCAACGTAAGTTACCTGAAAATTTAAGAACCATGACAACTTAGAAAATTTGGAAAGGTAATCTTCAAAACAAGAGATTAACTTTCTATAATTTTTCACTATAAAACGCAAACAGCTATTTTTAGCATCTTGCGTCCACTGAAGAACAAATTAAATCAGCGAAAGTCAAAATTCGCTTTGACTTGAAACTTTGAAAAAGTGATTTGGACGCTCGTATTTAGAGGTCGCTTATGTTTTAGCATCCCTGAAAAACTGTAAACACATTCATCAACTGGTCATGAACTTTTAAGCTTAAGTTTTATTTCAACGCAAACAGCGTTGTGTTTTTCCTCTGTGCCTTTTATTGAAATACAAGGTTTTGCTAAACTGCTGATACCCTGCGAGCAGAGGTCCTTCGATCTTCCTAGAAAAGTCTGCTAGCCGGCTCGACTTTCTTTGCCGCTCATCCACCGAAATGGATGAGTCAGTCCGGTTTAAAACCAGTTTTTACCGTTTCACCGCAGTGCGCATACTCCTTGATGGAATTGCTGACTTAATAGATGCCTGTGGTATATTGTTTACGCCAGTCAATTCACAAAATGGCGGCTGCCTCAGCTGGCGTAGCTCGCTTAAAGATACAGCGCACTGGGAAAAGTGAACACTGGAATAGTTAAGCTCACAGAACACCAGTTGAAGGCCTTGAATAATTTTCTGTGTGGAAAGGATTCGTTTGTTTGCTTGGCTACCGGCCATGGCAAATCAATGATCTTTCAACTTTGCCCTGTTGTTGTGAAAGGACTTTCTTCTGGACTGGAACAGTTCCCGACTGACCCAATAGTAGTTGTAATCTCTCCACTAATTTCGCTAATCGCAGATCAGATGGGCTCATGTGAAAAGCTAGGAATAAAGCGTGTAATTAAAGTGGACTCAGAGAGCCTCGATAGCATGTAAGTTTGAAATTTTATGTGAAAGCGAGGCTAATAAAGGCTTGGTTACTTTTCATTTAACGCATGCTCAACAGGAAAAGTCGAACCGGCTGGCAGAGGTCTCTTCCTCTTCCCGACTTTTCTAGGAAGATTGAAGGACCTCTGCTTGCAGGGTAAACTGCTGAATACCCTGCCACTTATTTGCATGCGAATAGGTGTAATTTTTTAGAAAATCTAACAACTCTTCTTGATAATTTGCAAGCCCAGGCGAAGCATTTTTGCAGCATTTGTCGTTTGTGAGCAATCATATTTACTAAAAGATAACGGCAATGGCATAAAACTGAAATGTTTCTGAAATTTTCAAATGTGTTGTGTTTCTCTTAAAGCTAACGTCTCACTAATTGAATGTAACACATGTTACTGCGCCCAAGCTGTGAGGGATGTTACTGAATGGCTTTGAACCGTGAGAGCAATTCCCATGCTGCATCAGCCGGGGCTACAGCGAGAAATGCGCCACTTGTTCCGTGGTAATGGCTTTTTGTGTGGGCATGAAAGTCACAGTTTTGCGGGGGTTACATAAAATTTAAAGTAGGCAGCTGGTTAGAGAAAAGTAACCGACTTTACTTTAATTTAATACAAAGAATCTTTCTTTAATTACTTAAATTTAGGGGGAAAATAAGTAGCCGACTTCTGTAAGCGAAGTAGCAGACCCTTTTCGTTGGCCGTCGGTGCTTATCGAAAGCACTGGTTTTGTCATTGATAATGTGGATACAAGCTGTCTTGGTCATGTTACATGCTTGAAGAAAGTAATATGGAAGACATGTTGACGGTATCTGCTCTCTAGTGATGCCTGCTGGTAACTCTCCAGACATGCCGTCCAATTTCGCTTACATCTATGATATGCAAAATCAGCGACAAAAATTGTACGCGATAGGTTAACGTCATTTTGGCAGGACCAAAATGTGATACACAAAAACCAATTTGTGTTTTTGCAGGGTAGGTCAACTGTGACCCAATGACTTTCTACTTTTCATGACCTCGCCAGATCTAGAAATTCATCTGTAGCAACAGATATGACCAGATATGTTGTATTTCTTGATCTCGCGAAGGCTTTTGATAGTGTTCCTTATAAGCACCTACTCATAAAGTTACATAGCCTCGGTATTGAGAGCAAACTTCTTAACTGGTTGAGGCATTTCCTCACGCGTAGAAAGCAACGAGTTGTTGTAAGAGGGACTTTTTCTCCACAAGGAACTATTCTTGGTCCAATTTTATTTCTGTCTTACATAAATGATATCGTTGATAGTGTCTCTTCTAAAATTAAATTTGCGGATGACACAAAGATCTACAGAGAGCTTCCCAACCCTAGTCTGGATGAACAATACCTTCAAACTGATTTGAATAATCTTGGTAAATGGGCAAAAAAATGGCTACTTCGTTTCAATGAGGAAAAGTATGAAGCAATGCGAATAACGCATTCTCGTGATAAATCGACTACGAATTATAAACTAGGTACGGCCTTAAAAGATGTCAAGAGCTTTAAAGATCTTGGAATTACTATATCGAAAGATCTTACTTGGAGTGGACATATCAGCACTATCGTGAATAAGGTGCACCAAGTCCTAGGGCTAATAAGACGGACTGTTCGAACAGCTAATACTACAACTTTCTCATTGCTTTACAAAACTTTGGTTAGACCACTTCTGGAGTATGCTGCTCCAGTTTGGAACCCATATCTTGTCAAAGATATTCATGTAATAGAGAGTGTGCAAAGACGTGCGTCAAGGTTAGCCCTTAGGCAAAAAAGAGGTGATACATGTATGTCTTATGAAGAGCGTTGTGACACGTTACATTGACCATCTTTGTCCAGTCGTAGGACATATTCCTCTCTTGTTGAATGTTATAAGATCGTGTTTGGCTTATCGCACTTAGATTTTGAGGAATTCTTTGAATTTGCAAAAGTCAAATCCACTAGGGCGAATCACTCGTATAAGCTTTACTGTAAACTATCTAGAATTAACGGTTTTAAATCCTTATTTTTTAACAATGTAATTAGTCATTGGAATGATTTACCTAGTAATGTTGTTGAAACCGGTAGCCTTG